>CM060953.1:174054378-174599378 GCA_030765055.1 Mantis religiosa
TAAACATGGAGTTTTTTTTTTTTTTAAATTTACATACTCCAACGTTAAGTCATATCGGACGATGAAAGGAATGGGTGAAATGATGCTCAAATGAGCCCAGGGTCCATAGAGCTTAGAGTTTTCCGACATTCGTCTTTCAGGATAAGGGAAAACCCCGGAAAAAGCCTTATCCAAGTAACTCACCCTGACCTAGATTCGAAGTCGGGACCTCTTGAACGTGAGGCAGACATACTACCATCTACGCTACCGAGGCGGGCTATGAAACATGGAGTGAGTTATTTCCGTTTGGATTTGATAAACAACAAAAGCACACACTACTGTAGGTAATTATCTTCAAATTGGAAACGGGAACCGTCTGTGTATATGTAATAATCATGAAAATTACATATTTCCTTTAAATGGGTTACAAAACTTGATGGGTGTCCTGCTGTGGTAGGATGCTCCGGGATTTGTAGTTTTAAGTGAGACAGATAAGACACACATTCACGTCCATGTCTTAAATTCGTAATAGTTGCTGTTGATAAGTCAGTGAGAGCAAATGAAATCTCATTTCGATTAACTATTCTCTGAATCAGTTTAAGGGATCAAAAATTTCACGTTTTACTTTATATTTCGAGTATAACAGCAAAAATAATTTTAATGGCTAATCGAATTTAATTATATTGTAATATTATGCAGAACCACATGACAACGATTTGGAAATTTGGAAATTTGGAAACGAGTACCTACCTGTACTCTGAGATAGAGTCGGAAAAATCTAAGATAAAAATGCCTTCGGGATAATCTTTGGAAAAATTGAAAATTAGTGTATAGTAACTGCTTGAGGTACATCTAGAACTATTTTCTTGTTCTTTCTCTATTTGGCCCCCTCAAACCAAGGATGCCTGGATTCTATCCCAGGAATCACATGTGAGATTTATGGTGAATGAAGGGACGTTTGGGATGGTTATTCTCCTGGTTATCCGGTTCACTCCACCATTCATTATCACCTTTTCCTTAATTATATTACCCTCATTTCATATCATCTTCATCCCCACTCTCACAGTGGGTAAGGGCCCACCATCTATCTCTGGTTTCTTGCACACAACTCTGATTCGAGGTTGTCAAGAACATTTCAAAGGCCTTAAAGTACTCTCGGTGCTAACCACGTCCCACCCTACGCTTCTGCACTCCACTCACGGCGCCCGTAATGGACAGAGGTGGGCTGACCAAATAGGCCTTAACGTTCCATGCGTTGTCGGACCACGGAGTTTAGTTCACAGTCTGTTTCCAGAAAGTCAAATGGTACATTTTAGTTATGCAAATAAATCAAATATTTGATACTTCAATAAAAATTGATAGGTCCATTTTGATAAAAAGAACTTAAGGTGTTCATAACGCACCTGTAAATGATTATAAAATTAAGTAACAAGTTTGATAGTTGACTGGGTTTTCGATTTAGAGTTACGCTGTTTTTAGCTACAGAATATGCGCAAACACTAGAAACATAAAGGCGTTTCCTTAACATATATTTTTTTCTGTGTCAATATGAAATAACGTATACATGTAGCGTGAAGACTTACTACTTAAGTACTACCCTATGCCAGAATTAGTCTTGTTTATAAATGTTTGTGCACACAAAACAAATTATTAATGAAATAACTGAAGCTTGAAGAGGAAAACAGAGAATGTTTGACAAACCTCTAATCTAACATGCGGTACTTTTGAACATTGCTTAGTTTCCCTTCTGTTCCACACAATGGACGATTTCGGTTTCCGCTTCCATCAGTTTAATCAGTGTTTGCCAATATTTCTGTAACTTCCTGAAGCGTCCTGCCAACTTTCTCGCCCTCGATAACTAAACTCATTTCAGAATACTGCAGCGACGAAAATGATTGGATATGCTCTACTTTGCAACTTTGCGGTCTTCCGTAAGGATTTCTTTCCTTTTACCTTCATTTCAATGTTGTAATTTAGTATTAGAAATATTATTTTTCTCAAAATATGAGGCATGTCCGTAAAATAAGGTTTCCAATTTTATTTAATATAGAAAACATATTTATTCTCAATGAATGTTACATTGTTGGAAAGGCGGAAATTACAGCTCTTTTTTCAACGTAATCACCATTGCGAACTATGCACTTTGCATGCCCTGTGGCAGTTCTTGTATACCCTTGTCATAGCACTCTCCCGCCAAGTTGCGCAGGTAGCGCTCAACTTCGTTCTTCAAATCATCGTTGCTCTGGAAATGTGTTCCACCCAGGTGTGACTTCAACTCAGGAAACAGATGATAATCACTAGGTGCTAACTCTGGAATGTAGGGATATGGTTGAGGATGTCCTATCCGAACTGGGCCAGGAGATCAGCCGTTCATGGTCTTCGGTGAGCATTTTGGGGAACCACCTCGCACACACCTTGCGATAACGGAAATGTTTGGTCAAAATCTTGTCAATCGTAGACTGACTTCAAAGATAAGTTTGCTCAGCTCACACACCGATCTTTAAGTATTTCTTGCTCCACTTTTGCAATTGTTTCGGCTGAAACTGAAGGCCGACCAGAACGCTGTTCGTCATGGACGTCTGTACGGCCGTCTTTGAACTCTCTGACCCACTTTCGCACGTTTTTGACGTCCATACACTGTGGGCCATAGACTTCGCGTAACTGACAATGAATATCAGTAGGCGTAGTGCCCTTGGCACTCAAGAAAAACGGATCACTGCACGCAACTCGTACTTGGCGGCGGAAGTGATAGGAAGCTGCATCGCAAACGGCTGCCCAGCCAAGACTAATGGTTGCAACGGGTTCCTTGGGGTGGGGATTTGAAGGGGTGAAGCCAAGCTACACGCCAGTGTAGCCGGATCTCGCGTAATAACGTTCCTCACGGCTCCAGCGCCTTGGAGTCCTTATTTCATGGACAAGCCTCGTATACCTATTGTTAATTACGTATAATAAAATTTTTGTTTTCAATTCTTTTGACTTTGTTTTTGGTTATTTAGATAAGAAAAAGTGAGTAGATACGGTCTATGAAAGTATAGCTCAAAAGGAAAATTTGTTTAAACATTAAATTTGAAGAATTAAACGATAAAACACGAGAATTTTTTGGAAATGTTAGCACTTGTTTTTAGTATTTTAATTGTTAAGCCAGCTTTATCTTTAATGTTCAAGAATGGTTTTTAAATGGGATGTAATATAAATGTGATATCTTAAATTACTCTAAATGTCAGAGAAGGAATTCAAACACGCAGAGAAGCTTAAATATCTGCAGATATTAAAACTGTTTTATAGTATTAAAATTGTTAAAAGTACTATGAATATATTTGGCTTTTCCTTGTAAGTGAATGCCAAAATAATCTTAGCTATGATGCAAGAGATACGCGCTCTTTTTCCGATGTCGCTGCGAAGTAGTTGCAGCATTACGGGAACAATAATTCTTGCAAATAGTATTTAATTCCCGATAAATTTCTTTATCGTGAGGGTGAGTCAAATAAGAACCTTAAATTTGTAATAAAAAATCGAAATTTCGCGTCGTTATTCTGTAAGTTGGATAGCATGCTACAAATAGCGTGCAGAATGACATGTAGGTGACAACATAGTGCAGATGCACACATAACGTCACAGTATCAGTATAAAGATGGCCGCTGCACTTGCGACTTGTACCAGATTAGAAGAGCGTTCTGTTATTCGGTTTTTGCGTTCTTGAAGGTGTGAAACCTACTGAAATTCATCGACAAATGAAGGTTCAGTACAGTGGTGAATGTTTGTCACAGCAGCAAGTCTACGAATGGAGTAGAAAGTTCACGAGCCAGAACGAGTTGTGACTCCACAGAACATTGCAGTAGTTGATGCCATAGTGAAGGGAAGCCTCCGAGTGACACTTGATTGACATTGCAGCATGTTTACAGATTAGTCATGCGTCAGCATGATGCTCATGATGTGCTCTAGTTTCACAAAGTGTCTGCAAGATGGGTGCCACGTCAGCTGACTCCTAAAATGAGAGAACGATGTGCTGATGCTTGTGAAGAACTTCTTCGGCGCTTTGAACGGGGAGCTGATGGCTTCCTTGCAAGAATCGTTACTGGGGACGAAACCTGGGTTCACTTCCACCAACCTGAAACGAAGAAAACTTGCAAGGAATGGCGCTATTCCTAATCACCAAAACCAAAGAAGTTTCGAACAGAATCATCAGCAGGGAAGGTTATGCTGACTCCGTTTTGGGACGAAAAGCGCGTCATTTTGGAGCATTACATGCCTAGAGGCACCACTGTCACCAGTGCATCATACAGAGATCTCTAAAACAAAATCATCTGCGGCCTGGAATCAAATCAAAGCGACGTGGATTGCTGTCAGCAGGTGTCCTTTTGCAATATGACAATGCAAGGCCCCACACTGCCCGTACAACAGTTGCAACAATCACAGACTTCCATTTTCATTGCCTTCTTTATCCATCGTACTCACCAGACCTTACTGCAAATGATTTCCTTATGTTTGGACCACTCAAAGACGCAATGAGAGGAAAGAAGTTCCGTTTCGATGAAGAGGTATGCCACGCGGTGCATGAGTTTTTGCGGGGACAGCATTTATGCACTTTGTAAACGCTGGAGAACTTGCACTGAGCGTGGGGGAGATTATGTTGAAAGGTGATACAGCTGTGTACCACTTCTGCACAATAAATAATATTTAAAATTATTTAAGGCTTTCATTTGACTTAACCTCGTAAATAAGGTATTAAGACTAAAATTAAGTTGTTATATGTATTTAAAATAAAATCATTTATTCACAGAGCTTTTTAACTTTGGAATAGGAAACAAATTATGTTTATGAAACTACTCAGTAAGAAAAGACAGTCTAAATTTACAATTTAGACGAATCAAAAAATGCATGTAAATACCTTAATAATTTAACCAATGTATAAACGAGACAAAGTCATGGAGTTTTGCTTTCATTTAAAATAATAAAAAATAAGTTATTGCATATAATGATGTTTACATTCGAAATATTATATGACGTAACACTTCAGCATAAATTACGGTTTGTAGAAAACATAAATATTGAAGTCTTGGGTAAAAGCACATAACGAAGGGAATGAGAACAAAGTACAGAACTATGTGCTGTTTCATGAGCTTCAAAAAGACTTGGTTATTTGTTCCATAAATGAATAATAAAAAGGAAAGAATATGAAACAACTTGTGTTTCTCTCCTGCTGAAATGAGTATTCGCAGATTAAAACGGTATTATGATTAGTAAGTCATCTGCATAAACATACACGAATGAGAAATTATAATTTATAAATATAAAATTTTATATTATCTATATACTTATTGTATCAATTTCTGAGGTATTAGCTTCCAAAAGCCGAGGTCCCATGTTCAAAACCAGCTGAGAGCGATGGATATTTCTGGCTTGAAAATGCGTAGCGTGGCATACTTCAAAAGGGAAGTAAAGTAGGTGACGGACTTACGGCTTGTACAAAATTCTCACGCTTCTAAGGATCTGTGTAGGTAAAATTAATCGTCTTTCACGCCAATATAATTTGGGAAGAGTCACAATAGTTAAAGTTTACCTCCTCAAAGGATGACATCGATGTCGTGCCTCTTCTCAAAGTGTCCAGGAGACAAATGTTATCTAGATCTAAATCCATTTGTAGGTATAAGCGTTGTTGTGATTCTTTCGTAGAACTTTGTAGAATTCACAATAAAAGCATTCCGGTTAGTCACTTCACCTTTAGAATTTTGGGGCAACTGGCCTGGGACCGTGATTCAACACTACGTGACCTCTTGGAAGAAGATTACGTGACCGAGGTCGAGAGGCTATCGTCTAGACAGTCCTAGAACTTCCTTCTCTCTCCTGCTCTTCGTACAGAGATTTGGCTTAACTAAACGTTTCCTTTCCTCCCTCAACAACCAAAGGGATGCATTCATGTACAGCTTTGCCTGACTGCAGTGATTTCCTAGTTACCTAAGGTAGAAATATATAATAAAATGGTGCAGTCTGGTTAGTTACAGAAAATGCACATTTGTGCCAACAATGTCTAGGCTTCAGTAGTCAACTGTCTTATAATAAGTGAAAACTCAATGTACAGTATAACCCATTTGCAAATTTCTTTTTAATACTGTTTCCAAGTATTTATATGCATGCTTACCTTGTATATATTAAAGATAGATTAAAACATATTCTATGCCACCATCATGTTCATATAACCATACATCTAATACACTTCCCTAAATGAAATGTTTTCAAACTTTTAAAGCTCTGTTAGGGCTGGAAATGTTGAAGTATTAAGCTATCTAAAATAATATTCTCAAAGGGGACCGCCCCAGTAGTGCAATGGTAGCGTGCCTGTTTCTTCGGAGATGCTACGCCCTAGGGTGTATTCCCGCCAATACTAGGAACATTACATATGTGGCCGATTCTCAAAGCCATTTATGCTATTGTTGAATTTTTTAAAAAGGATTTCGGATAAATTTATGTGGAATATTTGCAATACGTTGTCCTCCAACGTAAAGTCATATCGGACGATGAATGAAATGGATGAAATGATGTTCAAATGATCCCAGGGTCAATAGAGGTTATAGTTACCAGACATTCAATTTCGAAATTAGGGAAAACCCTGGAGAAACCGTATTCAGATGTCGCCCTGACCTAGATCGAACTCGGGACCTCATGAATGTGATACAAACGTGTAACCACCACACTACAGAGGCGGGCAATGTCCCTCTCTCGCCCTTTCTCTTTGTGTGTGATTCAAAGCATAAAACCCAGAGACTAAACAGAAGTCCAATGATATATGTATAGGAATTAACTCCAATGTCGATATGGAATGCGTTCGAAAGGTAAATGATCGCCGATTTGACCACTGAAGATAAGATGATATAAATGGTGAGGGAGACAGGTTACATTTGTTCTGTACCATTCCCGTTGACCATTTGTATTCCTTAATCCCGAAGGGGGTTTACTACACTTGAAGTACTCTGATGCGAGCTTCACTGATATGCACCCTTGGCACATGGTCAAGATGAACATTTGAGCACCTCCGTAAGAATTCGGATTGGTAGTACCGGTAGCTGCTTCAAGAGCTACTCATTTCTAGTCTTCCCATTCAGGAGAACACGCGAAAATGACATATCCACTTCTATCTCCAGTAATGCGAGAGGTTAGGGCCCTTTAGACTCCAGGTAATGCCCTAAGGTACTACTAATGGCTGTCATAAGGATCCTTGCTTCGGTACATCTCCGGGTGTATTTCTGTTCCTTTAATCCTGCAGAGTTGCGGAACTAATCGAAGTGGATATACTTTAAGGTGAGAGGTTCCTCTTGCCTGGTAGATAAGCTTCTGACCGAGGTTATTCATTCTGGAAACTTAAGGACGGCAATGCCTGCCGCCATTTATACTTCCTGCCCCATCCCTTCCTTCACAGGGCTATAGAAGTAACTCTTAGCGTTGAGCTGTTCATTCGTCTGTAACTATAAACTCTTAAACATGTTACATTTTAACCAGTCATTGAAGGTCATTTATGACAAAATAGATATAAGAAACTTTTTCCATGTACAGAAAACAAGGCAATAATGTTGCTCAGTATACCAATTTTGTAATTTGTTTGCTTACGTTGTTTTCTTTACAAACATTAAGCTTACACACACGTGTACCAATCACTTATACCTACTTCCACAATCTCTGGTTAAATCAAAATAAAATTGTGCTTATAAGAAAATATTAATTAAATAATTTCTACAGAAGTATAGCACAGGAATTAAGAATAATCTGTACAGAAAAATCACGTAAGAGCCCAATATGACTTCTACATGCAAGAAAACAGCTAGAAACAACAAGAAATGATAATTTAAAAATTATTATTTGCTCAGAAAACTCCAAAGCCTGTATTAACAATGCACGGAAGGAAAAAAATTCTGCTACCATAAATGTTAGTTTAAGAAAAACTTTTACCATTGTAATATACTGCACTAACTCTTTACAGAAGATTTCCACTGTAAGTGTAAGTCCAGTGTAGTGTAAGTCAGAGATAGCTACTCTTAGACATATTTCTTTGTTAATGACTTCTTATTTCCTGACAAAATTTAAACTCAAGCATTATACTATGATTTGCAGAAGAAATTATTCTTTGCAGTTATTTATTACCCTATCATTTCTTTATACAATTGTTGGCTTTACTTCTTTCTGGTATGATATTACACGTACTATTCTAGATTTGTCTTGGTAAGAACTGGTTTCAGGTTTTCCTATAAATATTGCATAAAGTTTTGAATTTTGATTAATGTAAGCTCATTTGTGGTGGTGAGAAAATGTGCACCTTGGACGTACAAGCCAATCTACGTGTAATAAAGATGATTACGGCTTTGGCACGCAAACACGATTGCCCCTTAGAGTGTGCAGTTCCCCGCAGAGAAGAGAAAAGTGGAAAACATTAAACCAAGTATTAGTTGCTTATCAGAAACTTCATATTCGTGAGGTGTACCAAGGGTTAGGCATGTACTTGACATGTGTCAACCCACGGTTAATGATTTTATACACGGAATTATCGATTGAAAAGTTTGCTGAAAGTTTCCTTCTTTATAGTTCCAAAACTTGCTGAGTTTTCCTAAATGACAGTCTAAGGAATGAGAGGAACTTAACTATTCAACTGATTAGTACTGCATTCCATCCCACAATATTGGCCGGAAATAATGAAGTCAAAAATACATACGTCGGCATAGAGTTAAAAAAAAAAAAAAAAAAAAACCAAAATGTGTTCACATATCAAACTCAGATTTAAGGTTCAGGTTGTTCCAAGGATATTGTTCCAACCAGGGTTGTAAGGGGGATGGATGACTTACATTCCTAAGTCACAACTATGAACGTAGTTACTGGAAGGATTGGGGAAATCAGATGGGAGAGCTAATTGGTGGGGGTTGATGACATGCGAAGGGTTAGAGGTAACATCTAGTGTCAAACCACATTAACAAATGTATTCTTTAATTTGGTAGAGCAGAACAAGGCATTCCCTCATCTTGAGAGATCAGAGGTGCAATTGAAATATTACGTAAATTATAACATAATGAACTGTACCTTTGGTTCAGGGTTGCGTAGGTGTCTGAACTAACTGCTATATGAGAGGTGCAGCTTAGTGCTGAGCGTCTTCCTGTTTCGGGTTGAGACACAGCAACAGACTTCTGTGATCGGACCTGACAGATCTAAGCCTCCGATTTAATAATCACCCATCATCATCCCGCGTATCCACTTATATCATTTAAGCAGGGATCCCGCCAAAATGACCGCCAATTGACAAGTCAGCGATTCTCATAATCGTGGGGTCGTTTTGGTGGTTCCCGTGCCAAATTCCTACTTCCTGCTTGCTCCTAGATACTTATGACTTTCTGGTAATGCACTATCTTGTGCAGTCATTGTTTACATGTGTTGCCTCAAACTTCCTTTGTTTTGTTGACAAAGTAAGAAACATCCAACAGTTCAATGACTCTATCTCTTCATCTAGTGATGTGAACCAACTGATTCACACAGTCGTATTCAAAATTGCAATAAGGAAATGAAATGTTAAATTACAATAATTAGAATCCTATACAAAATTTGTTCAGACTTTATACGCAACAATATGACAAAGCTTTCTAAAAAAGTACACATTCTATTCCTATATTTTGATGGCTTAGGCGGTTTTGTCTGTGGTTCGGATCCGGGATGTCCAGATTCGCCTGTCGTGGTCGATCTACTTGACCCATCGGCTTTTCTGGGGGTTTCTTCCTGGTCGCCATGGGAGTACTGGGCGGGGGGAGGGTTAGTTACATTCCTCAAATTTACTGTCCCGCAATTTCACTTCCATTAACATTTCATAACATCTCTCTTCTGGTGGTGTTTATCAGTGTAGAAATGTCGGTGGGTGCTTCCGCGCTCTATGGCAGGATGATATGCTCTTGGTAAAACACCTTCGTCCTCCGGCAGGGTAGTCTTCGGTCTTCTTAGTGGCTATTTCAGGATCACGACAGGTAGGATACGGGTTATACTAGACAGCCGGGGAGTTTCTGCCTTCTGCTTTGTTGCGATTCCCGGGTGTCGGCCGCCCTCTGTCACCTCTCGCCTCATCCTTGCTTCCGGGTTTGCACCAATTTCGACACCGATCAAGTTTGGTCGGAGTGCCGAATTCCCTACATAAATGCTATCCTACCCTACCTATGTTTAAGGTATTTTCATGACAAAGGAAATGTATATTCCATAATGTTGCATAACTAATGTACAAACTCTTCTTACTCCAAAATGAATAATTTAAAAACAAATTTACATAAAATACATTAATCTATGACATTAAACGTATATGTGTTGTTGTCCAGTGCTTTATCACTGCTCGGGTTGACATACAAGGAATTCTAAAGTCAATGTTTTGCTACTTTACCTAAAACGAAATGTATAAGAAACCAATTCTGTAAATGGTGATCTCGATGAACATGAAGTAGACCTGGATAGTGAAAGTCATATGTAATGTGACTCATAATATCCTGTGTTTCATCAAAGCTTCCTGGGAACCCAATGCTAGGGATGTTCCTCTTAGTTGCTGGTCACATAACATGCTCTTGAACTTACGGTTTGAAGTGGAGGGCAGAGAGAGAGAGAGGGGGGGGGGAGGGAACCCCTCCTTACCATGCGTATCACTCGACCGCATTCCTTACAGGAATCAAGAGCAGGTATGTTAACAATTGAAGTGTTGCCATGGCAACCTGCGTACAGCCAGGTACACATGTGCACATATGTGCTAGTGTAATGTGGTCAATGGGGGAAAATCCGAATATTTACTCAGTAGTCCATCCATCAGTATCAGCTGAAGAAATAAGAAAAAGCGCAGGAGAAACCAATTAACAAATCACATCATTTGTTTCTAAGTATTCCTTGAAGCTTATATCCACTTAACGTTAAACAAAATAAACATATTGTTGCATATATGGTCTGAAAAAGTTTTGTAAATAATTCTAATTATTTTAATTTAACATTTCATTTCTTCTAATGCAAGTTTGAATAAGTCTGTGTGAATCAGTTGATTGAACTGTTGGATGTTTTCTGCTTTGTCAACAAAACAAAGGGAGATTGAGGCAACTCATATAAACAATGCACAAGATGGTGCATTACCAGGGAGTCAAAAGTATCTCGGAGCAAGCAGGAAGTAGGAATTTGGCACGGGAACCACCAAAATACCCCACGATCAAGAAAATCGCTGACCTAACAATTGGTGGCCATTTTGGTGGGAATCCCTATTTAAATAATAGAAGTCGGTACGCGGGATGATTTTATGGATGCTTATTAAGTCAGTCAGTCTTATCGTAAAGTCTATGGACGAAGTCAAGTCTGATCACAGAAGTCAGTTGTGGTACGTTTAAGCCGAAACAGGAAGGAAGAGGATCACCACTACACTACACCCTTCATATAGTACCTCGTTCAGACACCTACGCAACCCTGAACCAAAGGTATAGTTCATTATGTTATATTTCAATTGCACCTCTGATCTCTTCAAGATGAGGGAGTGCCTTGTTCTGCTCTACTAGATTATAGAATATATTTGATAATGTGGTTTGACACTAGGTGTTACCTTTAACCCTTCTCATGTCCTCAACCCCTACCAATTAGCTCTCTCATCTAATTTTTCCAATCCTTTCAGTAGCTACGTTCCTAGTTGTAGCTTAGGATTGTAAGTCATTCATCCCCCTTACAACCCTCGTTGCAACAACATGTGCAGAAAATGCTTTTAATACATGAAAATAGTTAGAAGGAAAAAACAGCTGATTGGAAAATTCAAACTAATAACACGGAGTACTTTGGAAGTGGTTAACGCTACAAAAATATATTTTGCATAGTTATGTTTTACAGAGATCTAAAGTGTTTGTCTAGTAAGATATGTTTCTATCTCTTACGTTTTACCAGTTATGCACAAATCATTTTGAATGATCAGGACTTCAAGATTAGTCTTAGAAAACACAAGATTAAATTGATTTGTTATGAAAATATCTTAAATATATAGTATATGAATCGTAATCCTGGACCACTTTTTGAGAAAAACACATTGAAAAAATTTACCATTTAAAATGTATCTTGGGATAGAAGGGATCTCTGGAAAACCTTAGTTACATTACACACATATACCTTGTCCTTGTGTTTGGATTCAAGAAATCCCAAAACAGTGTTTCCGTTGAAATCTTGGAATAGTTTTTTTTGGTGAGAATTTTTTGCAGAGAAAATAGAAATACAATTAATAAGCGAGTATTAAAAGGTACAGAAACAACAAATACTCTACATTATTATGGCTAAAGAGAATGCTACTATAGTTTAAGCTTGCTAATATATCACCTGAACTAACAATTTTGAAAAATGTAATCCTAAAATTTATTGAGTAGACGACAATGAAACATTAAATACACATACACTATAGACACATCTATAAGCTCTATAATTTATATCGATTCAGAACCCAAAATGTTTGCAAAACACAATATTTAATTAAAGAACAATTGCAATACGCTTGAAAAACCGACAAAGAAAACAATAAGAGATCTTGCATATAAATAATTTTAATGAATAGTTCAAGATCCAGTATTAATATGTTAGAAGATTCTGAATGACAAGGAGAAGCATTAAATTGAAATGATTAACAATACTGCAAGTCAAGAAATGATGAAAAATCTTAACGTTTGCAAGATATTTCTGCCGTACTGCAGTCACCGAGGATCATCCGAGGATGACCAAGTGACTTAGAGGGAGCCAATATTCTGCATTTTTTCTATAAAATGAGAGATTCTACCTACAAAAGTGCTAAAGTAAACCAGCCCTTTTCCTGGAATGTACCATTCTTTAGACCACATTGTTCTAAAAGATTTTATAAAACCAATATCGTGACATGAATAATGCTTTTCATTGCGGATACAAAAATTAAGAAGCAACAGAAATAATGAAGCACGCTTATGCTCTAAAACATAAAATAGGTCTCAATAGTTATAACAGACATTTTAGGAATCACAACTCAGATTTTTGGCAAAATAAATATTTTTATGTTTAAGAATAAGCCAAAACTAAATATCTGCAATTGTATATACAATATGAATATGTGCAAGGAGTTCGGTGATGCCTAAAATTCCTACTTTGGCTACTAAGATCTATTTTAAAATTTTAGAGCCTAAGCGTGTCTGTTTTCCCATTTTTGTTTGTCATACTGATTTTAATGTCCAAAATTTATGGTTTAACCAGGAAGACTAACTATTTTAAAACTTCATATTTCTATACATGTGTATAGTTAAAGTAAATAAAGCATAAAACAATAATTACATTACTATAACGTTATTATATTAAATGCAAACTTTTCTATGATAACTGTTTATAGAGAGGAGAGGTAGTCAGCCGGACAAGCAGTTGTGTGGAAGTCCAACAGTGGAAAGTGTGGCGGTGGTAAAGGGCCGTCACGGCCAGGGTGACGCTAAACGATAGTGACGCCACGGCGTCTTCACAAAAGAGTAACCTACCATGACTGGAAGGGAAATATGCAAGCGAGATAACCAACGGCGGCTGGGAGTGTGGTGAAAGTAAACCCAACTGTAGGAATTCCAGTATAAAGTAGTTTTAATCTATATAAATAAGGTTACCAGCCGACATAACAGTGATAGAAGAGGAAAGGGGTGGTTAATGACAGACTCCAACGTATATCTGCTGCTACCTTTACGGAGGTTCCTGACGTCCTAAATTAAGAGACCTTTGCAGTGCAGATTGTTTCAGGCTTCTCTTATTATATACAAAATTCTGAGCCCTAAATCAATAATTAAAGGCTTAAACAAAAGATTCTATCTGATAAAGTCAACTAATTGTCTTATTATGTGGGGAGGAAATAATTCCTAAGGACTCAAACCATCCATTCCTGCAGCACGAGGTTCCACGAAATAACTTGCATGTAATCAGCAGGATATCATATTATGTCCCAGTTATCTCAGTTATATAAATTTATACTTACAAAAACTTATAATTTTCACAATATTAATACTAAAGTAGTTTCTATTAGAGAAAAAAATTACACATGGCACTGGAAGATATTGCTGAATTACTATTTTATCACTCGTCTTGCATATTATGCAAAATTAGTATTTGTAACAAAAGGAGCACCATTAATTCACACATTTAATATATTAGTGAACAGACTGTGTATGTAGACGACCGATCATGGTTTTATACAAGTTAGTAAAGTAATATCCCTTTTTACCAGAAATCAAGCAGAGAGGGCAGTGAAGTAGTATGCATAAACTGTTTTAAGCATCATCTAATTCGGTCATCATCTCTTCGCTGTAATTCCTGCAGCTCCACACATACATTGTTGCAGAACACTTAACACAGGGCAAAGGAAGGGTAAAGTGGTAAACTGATTATTAGAAAGAACAGACGTCTTTTAAATTCAATCAGTTAAACTATTTGTGAAGATGTACCTGAAATAATTAGTGAATTAGAATTCCGAGCAGAAAACATTATCAAACAAGAGATAATACTGTAAAGGCCTTGGCGAGATTAAGAAAATTGACATAAAGGGACCGAAACAGAATTCCAGAACCCTTGTTCTCCTGAACTCAACTTGAAGCTCGAAACTTACACAAAATCTAAGGACAAAAAACCGCTAGAGTAGTTACAAAATAAGAAGGAACATTGGTTGAGCAAACACGGTTATCCTATTGTCTTGGTGTTGCCAGTTCCACGGCAAGCAGGAACTGTCTTCGTCTCAACCCAGCGAGTATCACACAGATGCTGAGATGTATAATGATACAACGCTGACAGAGAAGTTTGCTTAATACTTCAGCATGTGTGGGAGAACATACACAATGATTATCGCATAATCTGAACCTTTAAACCTTGAACTGGAAAACAGTTCGCTTACATAGCTATTGTTGACATGCATACAAAACAAAATGATTCAAATTAAATACATTCTACAAAATAAGGTGTTTGCTACAGTAAAACAAAATAGTGAAATTTCAACGGTTTGTGAATATAGTTTGTATTTCACTGATTTCATATTTGTATATTGCCTGTAATGTGCTTTAAACCAATTTTTGTTTCATTTAAATACTTTATAAGTACGGAAGATAATGTGTAGCCCGCCTTGGTAGCGTAGATGGTAGCGTGTCTGCCAAACGTTCAAAGGCCGCGCCGTGGCTCAGTGGTTAGACCGCTTGGCTCTCACCAAGGCGTCCCGGGTTCGATCCCAGGTGACCGCAAAGTGAGATTGGTGGTGGACAAGACGGCGCTGAGGCGGATTTTCTCCGGGATCTCCGGTTTCCCCCAATATCTCATTCCACCGGTGCTCCATCTTCATCTCATGTATCATCAGTGTCATCGATTGCGGTGCCGTATGTAGTAAAAGCGGGCGTTAAACACTACACATTTCACTTATCACGTTGAAGAGGTCCCGAGTTGGAATCTCGGTTAGGGTGAGTTACCTAAATAAGGATTTTCCGGGGGTTTTCCCTTATACTGATAGACGAATGTCAGGTAACTCTAAGCTCCATGGATCCCGGAATCATTTGAACATCATTTCACCCGTTTCATTCATCGTACGATATGACTTAACGTTGGAGGACGTAAATTACTATATATATATATATATAATATACGAGTCATGTTTTTTAAGTAGTACCGTTTTGCGATTCCGCTGCCGCAGTGCTACGGTCGGCGTTCCGCTCATGCGCGCTGGTTACCTACATCTCTTGTCTACGCACTGACGCCATTACAGTCTGATTCTTCATAGTATACGTTGGTTACTGAGTGTTAAAGATGCCTCCGACAATCGTGAGTCCCGCCGATTGTGAAGTACGGGCTGTTATACGATTTCTTAGTGATAAAGACGAAAAACCGATCGATATTCATCGTGAGATCTGTGAAGTTTACGGACGAAACATTATGAGTGATGGAATGGTAACGAAATGGGTGAGAGCTTTTAAAGATGGCCACACAAATGTGCATGATGAAGAACGGAGTGGCCGTCCTTCGGTCGTTACTGAAGATGTGGTGCAGAAAGTGGACGAAAATGTGAGAGAAAACAGACGCTTTACAATTTCATCATTGTGCGACTATTTTCCTCAATATTCTCGTAGTGTTTTGTATCGCATTGTGACCGAGAACTTGAAGTACCGGAAATTGTGTTCACGCTGGGTTC
Source organism: Mantis religiosa (assembly GCA_030765055.1). Classification (NCBI taxonomy): domain Eukaryota; kingdom Metazoa; phylum Arthropoda; class Insecta; order Mantodea; family Mantidae; genus Mantis; species Mantis religiosa. The sequence goes on from CM060953.1 coordinate 174,070,526, forward strand.
CGAAAATGTTGACGGATTTGCACAAAACCCAACTTTTAGGCAGTGCATTGAATTTCCTTGAGTGCTACTACAATGAAGGTGAAGATTTTTTAGACCAAATTGTTACTGGTGACGAAACATGGGTGTCCTACGTCACACCATAATCGAAACAACAACCCATGGAATGGCGACATTCATCATCACCCACAAAGGCGAAGTTTAAGCAAACAATTTCTGCCCGGAAAATCATATGCACAGTTTTTTTTGGGACAGAAAATGAGTATTGCTGGTGGAGTTTCTGCCTCGTAATGAGACAATCAATGCAGCGAGTTATTGTGAGACATTGAACAATCTGCGCCGTGCAATCCAGAACAAAAGACGTGGCAAGTTGAGTAAGGGTATCGTTTTGCTGCATGACAATGCCCGTCCACATGTGGCTAATCGGACCAAAGATTTCATCAAATCTTTACAATGGGAAACTCTAGATCATCCTCCATAGAGCTCTAATCTGGCACCCAGCGACTACCATTTGTTCCTGCACTAGAAGAAACATCTGGGCGGTCAGCGTCTTCAAGACGATAACGAAGTCAAAACAGTTGTGATACAGTGGTTAACACGTCAGGCGGCAAAATTTTATGAGGAGGGTATTCAAAAACTGGTGCCAGGTTATGACAAGTGCCTCAATATTCACGGAAATTATATAGAAAAGTAGATTAAGGTACAGGCTTTTATGTAAAAATAAAATTATTGCGATATCTATGCACGTCTTTTTTTAAATTAAAAAACGATACTGAGGTAAAAAACATGCCTCATATATATTATATGAATGTGTATTTGTGAAGTAATTTTACACAATGAACCTCCTGTACTAATATTATGCATTGTGCGCTGAAATTTTAGTCTTGCAGCAACAATATCGCTTCTTTCAAGCAGAAATTTGTGACTATTATTGGTTCTCCCATACTTGGACCCAAGAGATTTCAGAATATTATGTATGGAAAATACAGAATCGATACATTCTGTTTCCCTCCTCACTAATTTGGTCAGCTTTTGGCAGTTGGATATTCACCCTTGTAATATAAATCATAAATTGTATGTAAAGCACACTTTTGAAAATTATCCAAGATGGTAGCACGTTTTTTAGCTGCCAGTGTTCCTCTGGAGATATAAATATGAAAACTGCTAATTTGGTAAACTGTTCGCCTTCTTTAACAATATTCGTCACAGAATGAGCACTCACGTGACAAGCTTGTAACATTAATTTCCACTCTGAGCCAAATTTGTACTTTTGAAAATGTCTTTAATTGACATGTTTGAAAAAGGTATACACATTAACAATAATATTTCTAGTGTGCTTATGTAAACTCTTACGGGTTGTTTCGCAGTTAGTAGTAGGCGCAACAGTACTAGGCTTGCTAGGCGGTATATTTACTAACTTTTAAAAGCATTTGTGCACTTTTAACAGATCACCACTTTAGTGAATGCAGGGTACAAAATGCAACTGCAGCATAGCACCTGTGTGCTTTTCTTTACTGACAGTTAATTATTTTCTTTCTCTTCAGGCGCCTTATCTTTCCATATCTCAGAAACCAGATGTGCTACGAATAGGGTTTGGAAAGTAATCCTAAAAGGTAGCTGTGTTACATGGGAAAGGCAAAATAAATGTGTAATTAGAATCTTTAGAGTGCGCAAAGAAATCAGCTGCGTGCTTCGGAAAAGCGAGCCAGTATGCGTGCTTAACTGTACAACGTTGCACACACAGCACTGGCTAGTAGCGATAGAACAGCCACGCCTAGTCCCACCTTATGTTCATTCCTATTTTGTAGCTACCTCAATCCGCAGGCCTCTCAACAATTATTTATATATCTGTCGCGGGAGATGTTTGTGGAGTGGACGCCTCTCAAATTACAGTCGTGAAAGGTATTTTGTTTAGTAATAATACCAATACAAGTGACAAAAGATCACTGAGATTATATAGAGAAATAAAAACAACCTGGGGGAAGGAAGGATATATAGATATATGTAGTCAGTTAGGGCGAGAAGGTTTTGCTTGGTCGAGAACAGGAGTAAGAAACTTGAAATGTATAGGTCAAGAGAGGGAGATAGATAAATGTCCATTGTGTGGAGAAGAGAATGCAGATTTCCATTTTATATTAAATTGTAGTCAAACAAAGATATGGAGAGAGCAGGCTTGGCTACGTAAATGGGACCTTTGGGGGGTGAAGTAGTAATTAGAAAAATGTTGTCAGTAAAAGTAGAAAAGAACAGGAGAAATATAGGGAGTTATTTAGGGAAATTTAAAGAGAGATGGCTAAGAACAATTAAGAGGAAAATGTAGAGTGGGATAGGCGAAATGGCAGAAAGTGTAAAAAGGAGCAGAGGGCCTGCAATACACAAAAACCTAGGGTTAGGTGTATGGGGACCGAATTACTATTCAATGATGGGCAACATGATAACATGATAGGATTTTCAGGATTTAGGAATATATGGCGTATTTCAGTATGGATTTTATAATTGTAATCTTGATTTTGTATTTCCATTTGTTGATGTAAAAGGAAATAAGCTACTACTACTTACTAGTAATAATACGATTTACTTCCTGACGTCAGCAGTCCTTGAACGTGTGCTTATTTTTCACGGCAATGTGCTTTCTTGTACGTGACATGATCCAGTGGCTGTCCTTGAAGCCTGTTTATTTCTTACGGTCACCTTTCGCGATCTCCATGAGAGTATTTAAGCTAACGCGATGTAGGTCATCGGGCGAGTATCACGAAATTATTCTTAGAGGAGAATCGAGAGAGAGAAAGCGAGAAAGAGAGAAAGAAAGAGAGGGAGAGAGTGTGTGTGTTCACGTCACACAAGTGTCGAGTATTTTTATGTAAGTGTTAGAGGTGAAGAAGACCAGTCTGTATGCATCACTGTAGGAAAAGGCACCCTACAGCCCTTATTTATTGTTGAGTAAATATGGATTATTAACTATCTTAGGGTTAGGTATCTTTTCTCGCTCTAAGGGTGGTTGCGTTTCCCCACCTTCTCGCAGTGTTTTATCTCCACCCTCTTATTGAACACTTTCTCGAATACATTTTAATACTAGAGCAACTAGCACACCTGGTAAGTTGAAGGAAAATGTGGTGAATATTGGATATAACGAAGGACTTACATGGGTAGGAAATGATGACTGATTTATTATTTGAGAACATTTTACGTTTTTAGATACTGGCTTCAACACACAATAACCTAACTGTCTATGAAGACAATATGTGATTGTCCATCGAAAGTATTTGCATTTTGTTCCGCGCCTACCAAGTTACAAGGCTAAAACAAACGTGATTACACGAAAGACTTCACAGCTCTGTGTTGTGAACTGTGGCTATTAATCACAAGATGGCTCGCTGTACCCTGGAAAAAAGTTTTAAGTTAACAAAAAGAAACCGATAAAGGTGAGGCCAGGTTCAAAACATGAGATAAAAGGGAGCTTCCCTTGATGTAATAACAGCTGAGGGTACAAAGGGCAGTCGTTTCTCTTGCACAGATAAAGCGGCTACCGATCCGTACAGCCTTTGGTTGGTACTCTTCTATTAAATACTCTGTGAAGTGTACAAGCGAAAACATGCAAGAGCAGGAATCGTTTGCCTGCGGAATCATTAATTTGAGAGCAATCAACCTGAGTATGTAATGCTTTGGTCCAAAAGAGTACAAGATTGTGAGTCTTTGACTCTGGAATATATTTGGAATTTCGTTAAGATGTACATGTATTTATAAATAGAACAGATACTCTAATGCTGAGTATTGCAGCACTTTTATTTCATCTACCACAAAGTATGGTGCAGCGAAATTAATGATCCACCCCAATGATGGTATCAGGATGTCAATAAAAATATTCACGTGTGTGTGTGTGTGTGTGTGTGTGTGTGTGTGTGTGTGTGTGTGTACGCGCGCACGTGTTTGATTTGGCCAGAGACCAAAGAATAATTATCATAAGGACGTCTTTGAACAGTTACTTAACTTTGAATAAATGATAAGATAATCAAACGAACATTTTAAATAAGTGTCTCTTTAAGTGGTACATTTGTTATTTTTTATTTTATCAAGTAAGGTTTTAACCTTTTGATGAAAATTTCACATATTTAAGATGTTTATATAACCAATAAATACATTTACTTAATATTCTGTGAATGGCCTTTGAAATCTTCTGCTTTAGAACTTCAGTTGTATATAATTTTGTATGTCTGATAAACTAGATATAAGAGACCAATATGTTTAAAACATATAATTAACTATAATGCATTTTTTCTTACACAAGCCATTTTTATTAGCTTAAAATTTTCAATACCTGGTCGTTTTCAAACAACATTCAGTTATTTCTGGCGCGAGTATGTAAGGATATGACTATAGCTTCGATCTCCTTTATTCTATTTTACGTCAACAAAGTTCTTAGTGAAAACAAGTTTACAACTTTTATCTCAGTTGGGTACATATAAAAATAAGGTTTTGTTTGTATAAAATATGTACAAATACATTATGTATGGAGAATCTTACATGAATATTGTGACTGTGGGTTCATGAAATCAAAAGTCCAGGTTACAAACACCAAAAATTGCTCTTTATTTCCGTAGAAATCAATATGACTGTCCATAATTACGTCATATACACAATACAACTTGTAAAGTCATCGACCACAAACGCGGCTCATACAGCTGTTCACACACGCGAGTTCAATTAACAAATGACACCTAGTGACAGGAGGCGGCTCCTCACTGCTCCAGAAATTCTTGGAATGTTCTCAAACAATCAAGAAGTCGCTCTCCAGAAGAAAGACGAACTCTCCAAAAATCCGTCTCTTTCTCCCCACCATTTCGGCGAACCTTTAATTCCGCACTGCACTGCCCGTCTCTTTGAACTCGTCGCTTCGCCGCATCCAATCAACAAGGCGTTTGCGACAATATAAACACATTCTTTTATAGCGTCAGCCACTTTGGAAGTATTCCATGTTGCGAGATTACGTCTCTGCCAGGTGTAAATAACGCACATACTTGATAGCTTAGAGTTAATTTGTTTATTTACTTATACAGGGTATTTCGAAACGACACCGAACAAATATACAGCTTCTATATGACCAGTAAAGATAGCTTTTACCGCCAAAAGTGCCGCATAAAAAACCATCAAGAAAGAATGTGGATTAGGCAATGACAGGAACAACGCCGCGTGCCTCACGTTGCCGAAGGAATCGCAGGTAGGTGAAACACCGCACTGCCTGCTGTAGCTGTTTCTAAACATACTGATATACTCTACGGTAGCTTGCTACTATTAAGAACTTCCTTGGCTTATGAAAACGCAATAAAGACATTATTCCTTAGTCATTTGTTTATGAGTGTTTAACGTGTTCCAACAGTCCGTAATAACACTCCATGACGGCCAATAAGCTGGTGGACATATGCAGCTTAAACATTTTAAAGGGAAGTTAATGTTAGTGAGATTGAGGATGGAAGCATTAAATTATACAAAAATCAGAACAATATCAAAGAATTGTAGGCAAAGTTAACCAAAACTAAATGTCTTATGCAATGAGACAAGCATTTTATTTCACTGTATTTAATAATAACAAATAAAGCATTTGTAACTTAAAAGGAAGTTGTTGAATTTTATAGTAACGTTGAAAGTACTGTACAATTAAGATGAGTAACCTTGGAACTGTCCGAGTTATTAGTCAAACTTTCCACAAGTAACTGCCCTTTGCCCCATTACCTGAAAGCGAGGCTAGGGTCATTAATAAACAGCAAGTAGCAATGCTTTTGTTTCGTGGCCGGTGCGTCCCAATGACAACTTTTGAGGTTCGCACACCAGTGGTTCCTGCGCTGGTAAATCACAAAATAATGTAATATTTAATGCTGCATAAAATTACACCGAAGAGGATTTCAAAGCTGCGACACCAAAATTCGAACTATAGGTAAACCGCGAACAAAATGCAGCTGGAGGTGTGTTTTACCAAAACTGAAGCTCTCCAGCTTTCCCCCTCTACCGTCATTTTAAGCTGCCTCTCCTCTCCTCCATAGCGCAAGCTGCACTGCAGTGGTCAATGTAAGGAGGGGAGGTAGTCATGTAATGCTTAGATGTTGAGGAGGGGAGACGACTGTGCTCACGCATGCGCACATCGACCGCACATTGTTCGCGGTCTATCTATAGTTAAGTTATAAACTACAGAACGGCTATATTCGTTCGGTATCATTTGGAAAGAACCTGTAGCTTTTTGGTGAAAGCCTACGCACCAAAACCTGTATTTTTATTTTCATGATAACTAGTTCTTACTACTAATAAAGATTTGAATCCTGTTTTGAAATAATTTGGCATCAGAAATGAGGAGATTAACTAAATAGATTCTTGTATATAGACTATCATTATTATCAGAACAGAGAAAAGTAAACTGAGCAAGGAACAACAAAGCAAATCATCCATAACTTATGTGGCACCTTAATTGTGTGAATTTACAGTACACCATTTGTTTTTTTAAGAACTGCAAAGCGTTTCAGCTATAAAGAATATTACTAAAACACTAAGAATTACATGCTGGCAATAGTCTGTAATAAAATTGCAAGTTTTGTACCTCAGATTTTTTAAAAGTTTATCCTAAGATGTACTGCAAATTCTTAAACAACCGAAATAAACACCCAAAACATCTCTGAATACTTGTATCTTAAAATGATGCTTATTCGTTGTTGGGGCACTTAAGTATCTGAACGTTTACTCGCTCACCTATTGCAGTAGCAATAATGAGTTAGTTTTGTGTACGTATATGATATGATATGGTATATTTATTTGGCATATTGCAACTTTAGGCTACATTTATTTGTCCTTACCTTGTTGCTACCTTGGCTTACATGACACCCTGGTCTTTTGCTCTGCCAGCTAGCTCTTAACCTCCATACCTCCGTGATTACTTAATTAGTCCCTTTCTTCGCCCTCATCTTCCTTTCTTATATTCTTTACATTTCTGGCCCACTTTTCTTTTAGTTTCTGCAAGAACTCACAAATACTTCTTACCTTCTTTTCCTCCCTGCCCGTTAACATTTTTATAGCTACTATCCTCTTCTCTACTTTCTCCCATTTTTCTTCCCAAACCTTTTTTCTCCATATTGCAATCTCCTCACATTCTGTTACATAATTTTCTATGCTTTATTTTACCCCACACAATTCACAAATTCCCTTTTCCCTCCTCTTATCCCTCTTAGAAATATTGTTCCTGTTCTCATCCATGCTAACACTTCTCTCTCTTGCCTATTGCAGTGATCTACATATGCTTCTCGTCCCCAATTTCTTTTTATTTGCTTGTAAAATTGTAATGATTTCATATTTTCTAGACTTCCCCATATTTCTTGTCATTCTATATCTTCTATTCTGAATTTTACTAATATACCCACATCGCTTGTATTCCTTTCCTCTAATCTCCATATATCTCCCATTCCTAATTTTTCCATCATTCCTCTTATTTCTGCCCACCAACTATTTGGGTTCTCTAATCTTTTTTGCTGTCTCATGCATAATACATTTCTGCAAACGCTGCCCTAATCATTAGTCAAGATACAAGGTCACGGTATATTTTGGTAAGTTTAATAAAACATTCAAAATTAATAAGCATTTAACATTTTTATCAGACTAAAGGCAAGTGTACTAAGCATTAAGAGTTAATAATATCTTGTAAAGTTTAAATAGCTTAGTCGTTAGAGCACATGCCTGCTGTGCCAGGGGTCCCGGGTTCGATTCCCTGCGGTGAGGGTGCGGATTTTTCTCCGACCAAGATAATTCCTCACCCTCCCCAGAGTCTGGAAGTATGAATGAGAATACGAATGTGTACGTGATCTAATGGTTGAAACCCAACGAACATGAGTTAACACTTCCGACCTGTTCCAAAGCAGAACGGCTGCCGATATTGCAGTTAAAGGTGGAGTATAAATGGAACAAATAAAAAAGATTACAATGAATCTTATATAACTACAAGCCAAGAGGAAAGAGGAGCACTGAACGCCTTAGAAAGAGACGGGACTAACTGAATGAGGACATAACAGGCTTCATCCCTGGATTTAAGAAGAAAAAAATTAGAATAGGGAGAACTGCTATGGACGAAAATAAATACGCTAAATTGACTTGAGTCACTTTATTACGTACTTAAATACAGAGAGGAAAATTGCAATAGAGCAATGTTTTCATGGAAACGTTTTTTGTTGTGTAACAGTAGTTTTGGGTTATGTTCAGAAAAATTATGAACAGTTTATAAATTTATAAAAATATATGTAATTGTATGACGTAATATGACGTAATGTGGTGACGTGCCATTAAATCGGCCAATCACAAAATTAAGATAGGAGTAACGATAGTTACGAAAAATCAATAATGTTGGTAGAGACGTTTTGTAATGGTGAGTGTGATGAATAGTGGAGGAAGATGAAGAACATTTAAATAATAGTTTGAATCTGTTTAAATACAACAAAGTAAGAATTTATCGATATGTTGGAAGTGACTGGGAAAGGAAGTTCAAGTAAAATGTAATCTAAATAATACAATTAAATAGTTACAAAATTTGACTTCTCCGAAACTTTATTCCGAACCACGTCTTGAAACCAAGATTCTCATGACTCTTAGTTAACCAAGTACAATCATCAAGAAACAAATCAAAATACAACGAATTTGTTATTTCTGGCTTCTCGATATTTGAAAAGTCAAAGTGCATCCCATCTCAAATATAAAAATCCCGTACCAAATTGCGCCCGAATGTGCGGATTAAGATGGAGAGAAATTAATGACGAATAGTCACAAATTCCTGTCCCAGTTGTTGTAATTTACGTCCTCCAACGTTTAGTCATATCGGACGATGAATGAAATGCGTGAAATGATGCTCATATGAGCCCAGGGTCAATAGAGCTTAGAGTTACCCAACATTCGTCTTTCAGGATAAGGGAAAACCCTGTAAAAAACCTTATCCAGGCCACTCGCCCTGACCGAGATTCGAACTCGGGACCTCTTGATCGTGAGGCAGACACTCTACCACCACGCTACCGAGGCGGGAGGTGAGGGAGAAGTTCGTGAGTGGATTGTTATATTTAATAATTAAATTATTTTTTCTTTATAATGTGCTTAATAGAGGAAGTATTGTATCTCACATCTCGATTTTTGCAAAATATATCTGTCAATCACTTCAGCTTTCATTATTCTTGCTGTAAATAGAAATATTTATGCAATTATTTGCCTCCATTGTTATGAAATAAAAACAAAGCTAAACTTTTGCAAGAAAAATTTGTAAAGAAGAAAAAAGCGAAGAGAATGAGCGGGGAAGGTCATACGAACTTTCCTGATTTCTGTAATAAAACTCCTTTGTCAACACTTTTGCCATAATAGGATACTAGACTTGCTTTATATAAGCTTACGTTTTGTCACACTGACACTTTTTGGTGTAACACGTTCAGAAATGTCACATATCACAAAGTAATGAAGTTGTTATAAGCGTTACTTCTTCACGTGGGGAGGGAAAAAAGAGAGAAAACATTTGAGTGACGTAGATTACTGGTGAGTTTTCTTGAAGTGGAATTGTCCGTACAGCATTTAACTTTACAGTGTGAGTCATATGGTACCCTTTGTCAGAGAGAGGCACCCCTCTTTTTATGGAACTTTCTGCTGAAACACATAACAGTGAGAGCATTTTAAAAGTAAAAGTTGCACATGTGGATGGCACATGCATTAAAACACAATTTCCTCATGGAATTGTCTATTGAGCTGTTTTGTAGGGACAGAGCAACTTTTGTAACAGATGACATACGTATGAATACAGAGAACTGTGCTTCAGAATACAACCCAACCTTAGCAGATATGCACTGTCCTCTAAATTGAAAATTATGGAACAGTCAGCTGAAATATACGCAGTAATATCTCTCAAAATTTGCTATGGGATATAATCATACGGCTTTCTAAAGTACTGTAATTTTTTCATATCTGTTCTATAAGCTTCAGTAAGGAAACTTTTCTGCATCAAATTGCATATTAGGCAGAGAAGACAGTGCATTCCTTCCAAAAACTCCATGTCGAAATCCCACCCAAAATAGACGCTCTGAATAAAAACATAAATATTAGTATTGCTACTATAATGCTACAGTGCAGGTACACTACGTGGTAGCCTGTTAGGGTGCAGGTTTTCTGTAGAATCTGTGGTCCTCTGACCTCGTGAAAACCTGTCACAGCTTAAATTTGGCTTCATCCATGGTCTTTCACGGTCAATTCATGGCTAAACTGCTTTTGTTTCTCTTTCTCTGTGTAATGTGGGTGTCTTACATATTCTGGTATGATTTGTAGGCCGTTGGTAACTGAATAAAGATACATTAAAACAGCTATTTTTTAAAATTTCATAAGAATATAATGAAATCTTACGTCATCACACGTGAAGACATATCGGACGATGAATGAAATGATGATCAAATGAGTCTAGGATCCACGGAGCTTAGAGTTACCAGACATTGATCTTTCAGATTAAGTGAAAATCTTAAATCATTAATCCTGGAAAATCCTTATCCAGGTTACTCACCCTGACCGAGATTGAAACTCGATACTTTTTGAACGTAAGGCAGACGCGCTACCACCTGTGCTACAGAGGTGGGCAAAGTCAGTGAGTGTGTGTATGTGTATGTGTGTCTGTCTGTCTGTCTGTCAGGAGCTAACTCAGAAAAGGAAAGTCGGTTAGTTACCAAACTTGATATTTATGGAAGTTCAGCACTTTCCATAGATTTTTGTTCAACTCCGTCACCATTAACTGATCTTTACACTCGAAACATTTTCCTTGTTTTTATGTTGAGTTTTGAAAAAAAAAAAAAAGTTCAAATAATCCTGATTAAAATTCCGTTTCATTTAAGATATTTTTGTGTACATACATAGCAAGCATGGTAGCTCGAGCTTCAAATCCTGACAAATCTGAATTTCTTTTTTTTCCCCTGTTTCTCTTATACACTAAGGTGCATCTATGACTCAAAGTTGCATTCAAATCCAGAGTAGAAATCAAAACTAGATAATAATACCGAATGGTGTAGCATCTATACACAGAAAACAAAAGCAGGTAGACTTTAGCGACGTCTGTCCGTCACGAGTAGAAGTAGAAATACAGTTGTCTCACACTACATCTTTGAGGACGCGTGACGAAGGAAGATGATGCGGTACAGGGATGAGACCTAGAAGGAAAACAAAAATATTCTACACATTTTGAGATTGAATTTGAAAATGCTTCGGAGAGCACATTTAAAAATTAAAAAAAAGAAAAACATCAATTTAATTTAATTTAATCATATTCGATGCAAGAGTTTATTTCATATAATTTCGTTTCCATGATGATGCTAATAGCAATGGTGAAAGGTGAGTTAAATGAATTAGCTGGTTCATGAAGTATGAAGCCCGCCAGAGAAATCTGATTACCTATAATTCGTTAGCGACTTTGGCAATATTTCACAAATTGTTAACAAAGTTAACCAAACGTGTACCTCCTCAAAGCTTCTAGATGAAAGACTGGATTGGCCCCTCTGTAGTCTCTTCAATGAAACAGCTACCAAGGTATAAGGATCTCAAAATGCTAACGATGCGCGAGTTCAGAATGTCATGAAGCTCCAAACTGATATTAAGAGACAGGACCATCACTGTGGGGGTGAGATACCATTTAAAAGCCTTATTAGTGGTGGCCAGCTTTCTCTGACTTGGCATCTTTTCTTTCTAATCACGTATGGTGCTGCTATCTGGAAAGTAGTTAAATAGATTTGATGAAATCAGTTGTGCAAAAGGTTAGGTGGGCAAACTTGGATATTAAAGTTGCAAATTAGTTGAACAAATAGAGTAGATATGATAGAATAAGAAGATTACAAATGTACTGTGAAGTCACAAGTACTCTTTGAGCTGCCAGTCCACAATACTTGTTGATCCAGTATCTTCAGTTGATGTTGAAAGAAGCTTCTCTATCTTTAACAATCAACAGACCTTCAACTGTGAAAACATACAAAAGCTGTTTGTTGAATTATTGTACTTCAATGTTCAGTGATACATTATGAGTGAAAGGTGCAAGAGATTCAATAAATGAAAAGAATGTTAAGCATATTCTTTTAGTTTTAGTTAATTCATGGAAATTAATCATTTCTTCGCACTAGCCGAATATATGATAAGGTGGTTTTTTATAGATAGAGTCAACATGAAAAATTCAATATGAGGCGGAAACTTCCGTCCAGCCCGGTAATAATTATTATGCAATCATATATATATATATATATATATATATATATATATATATTGTCTGTACCTTATTTACGTATATTAAGTTCAATGTATGGTTTAATTGCATATACCATTTTTCAGTTATGTGTACACATGTAAAATGTTCTCGGCTTGTTGGCAGCTAAAGTTCTGTAAATGGGAGAGTTTTATGATTCTGTTTACCTGCAACCATTGTCAGCCGAACCTAACGGGATCATCTTTTGTATATGCCAGGGTTCAAGGACCCAGAGCAACGTCTGTTTTAGAAGAAAGTGTGAGAAACCGGGAAACAAATAGGCATCAGCCGATGTTTGGCAGCCTATCAGAAGGCAGAACACCACTAATGCTATGTGTAGCGCTAAAACTTGGCCAGTGGTGTTTTAGATGAGCTGAAGCCACGGGGAGGCTTAGTTCAGTATAAATATTTCGTAAAACGTACAGAAAGACCACTTGCCCACTTGTCGACTGACCATAACAGGCAGAATCTGCGCTAGTCGAGTTAAGATCCTCGCGTTTAAAATGGCCGTAGATTCCGCGTGTGAGAAACACGAGAAAGTGAAATCCGACCGCGAGGGCTAAAAAGGGTATTATTCGTTCCTGCGAAATCCAGCAAGCCGAGGACATTAGCTGACAGATATCCACAGTATCTGACGATCATGTACGTGTGGCAACAATAAAATGTATTTATGACTGTGTCTCCGACGACTACTTTGAGCTTCCGACCTGTCCACTTGACCCTGGATCTCCGACCCCTGTAGCCAAATTCGGCACAGATGAGTCCTTGCTCTTGTGTGTTCCTAAGTTCCTGATGCAGCCGAGGCACACATCGTCACAAAAAATCGTCGAGTAGCGTCGGAGAAAGCAGCAGAAGCAGAAGCCAGCAGCCACCATCTTGAGAGAGGACCTCAAAACGTGTCCTGTGACTTGGCGGACTCGGTTGAGACCAGCTGACTGTCTCAAATACCATGACTGGTATTTGAACTACAGATTCCTGGATTCCGACTAGCCGCTCTAACCCATTGAGCTACCATGGCCAATGTCCGTCCTAACATTGAATTCTGCATTTGACTCATATATTTCCCCGGTAAACCACTAAGGGCTCTCTCACCCGAGGTACACCGTTTGTGGCGACTTACTATTGTATGTACTTGAGTCCCAGGCTTTATCATTTAACTCTTATTATTTTAGTTAATTGATGGAAATTAATCATTTCTTCATACTTCTTACTGTTTTAAAGTTAGATGTTCGTAGGAGATTTTAATATGATCAACAGCCTACAAATCATACTAGAATATGTAAGAGACCAACATTAGAGAGAGAAGCAAAGCAGACTCTTTCATGCGTGAAAGATCATGGAAGAAACCAAATTTGAGCTGTGACACGTCTTCAAGAGGACATAAGCTCCCAGATTCTACAGAAAGTCTACACTCTAACTGGCTACCACCTGGTGTACCTGCACTGTAGCAGCTTTTAGAACTATAGTAGCAATACTAGGATTTATAAAAATTTCATAAGAACTTAATGAAAATCAGAGGACATAGCTTTCGCCAGTATCATCTGCTCACATACCCATCAAGTATGCACTAACATTCTACGCACAAGAGAAAAGCTTTTGTGAAATGCAACTATTGAACCTATACACTTTGTTAGACAGAGTCGACATGAAAAATTCAATGCCAAGGCCGGGATTTTAACCACGGATCTCTAACACAGTCGCTTTAACTCATTGAGCTACCATGGCCAACTTCTTAAAATTCTTCTTAGGCGTATTTGTTTCACATTAAGCTAACAGAACATAATAAGATTGAATTTTAGTGCAAAAATTATGATATTGAAAAATTATGATAATTCTTTATTGAAAAGCCCTCGTAACTTAGTTGTGACAGACAAAAGAACAAGTATGAAAAGCGAAAATATTACAACTTGTTGAATGCTGCAGTTTGCCGATGTATGATATGTGATATTTGATGTTATTAATGTTACCTACTATCTGATGATTTCAACTAAAATATTTTAATTTGTAAAAAAGGGTTTTTGTGTTACTCTTGTTACCTGTTACTTTTCATTTCAGCTATGTCATTGCTCATTAATTCTCTCCGAAAATTTTCGCGAAATTACTGCGAATTTGTTGTAAAATATTCACCACAAAACGCCACCAATTAAAATTATTAATGCGAATTTTATACATAATTTTCAAAACAAAATCTGGCCTCTTGTTATAACCCTTGGAGGAAGAAAGCATCACTTGGCTTCATTTTCCGAGAAGCCATCATAATATTCAAATCATATTTTAACATTCCTTAGGCCATCAAAGTCCGGGCCCTGATCATTAGTTAACCAACGGGAAAGATTTCCCAAGAAAACTGAATGCATTAAACATATAAATTCAACATACTTTAAAGTAAGAACTTAGAAACATGTGTTACAAAATAAAACTGTAGAATCTGAAAATATTAACTTACAAAATCACATTCTTTCTGACACATCTTCTTTATTTGGAAGCACCATTACCTTTTTCAACTGCTTGAAGTTCTCTATAAGGGAAAAGAGAAAGGAACAGGGTCTCTGGGAGTTAAATTTCTCTTTGTGTCTGTCCTTACTTTCGCTTTATCCTTATATTATGAACTCACACACTTTTTGCTCCACTCTTTTTCACTGCACTATTGACCACTATATTTTTATCCTATCCCCTATTTCTTTCCACTCCACTCTGTGTCTTGCTATTCTCATCCACTGCACACCCATCGCTGCAATAAAGTCTTTCGACCAACTCTGCCGTGGGCGTCCACGGGTACCATACCGTTGATGCAAAGGTCCACATATCCTGGTGCATTCTGGCCACGTGGCCTCTCAAACTCCATATGCCTTGGTGGTCGCGTGCTCGGTCTCAGCTCTTCGTTTGTCATTCTGTCCTAGTATTCTTCTTTCCATTATTCTCTTACTGACTTGTATCGTCTAAAGTTGTGATTTTTTGAATGTCCAGGTTTAGTGTGCCGAATTGGCACACGCTTGCAGGATCTCCAATCTGGAGTTTACTTTGATATGTTTATCCAGTAGAGTAAATTTCATGTTCCAGAATTTACTCCAGGCTTCTTTTATTCTTCTTTTCATCTTCTTATTTTCAGTTAGAATAATTGTCCTAGGTAAATGCATTCCCTGCTATCAACCATAATAAAGTCATGCATTACGTAATGTTGTCCTATTTTTAAGCTGTAAATACAGTGTTTGCTTCAAAGTTCACTTGAGCCCAGCACAGAATCAGTTCACACTTACGGCTTCGCATTAAAATTTTGCGAATGACACGTAAGAGATAAATATTTATAGGAGGCAGAAAGGGCACTCTCTCTGAAATACTGCAGTAAAACAAACGGAATCTCTAATGACTAATATGCAAATGAGCTAAGTATGAGATTCCAGATTTGGAACACCTTTTTTTTTCGAGTTTTCAGTCGTCAGGAGTTTCCTAATGTACCGTATTGCTCTTTTTTAAATAATGGATAACGCTTCTGCCGTATCTTGTAGCAATATTTCCTCTTGCCCGTTATTCTAATATAAAATAATCTAGATGATCCTAAGATTTACTAATACTTATGTAAACAGTTAACTCAATAGCAAATATTATGATTTTATAATAGTATTTGTGAGAAGGTATCATATGTATAGACGATGTATAAAATCATGTAGACAAAATACGTAGGGTTCGTTTCTCTGGGATATCTGCTAGGTTTTAGCGAAAGTAACGGGACAACTTCCGCTGTTGCTTACCCCTTAGCGTTGGCCACAATGGTTATTGACTTTCCCTTTTGTATATCCAAAGAAGAAATTTACAATTTCCGGGGTGTTTAGGAAAGGAAGTGTTGGAGTAGAATCGGGGCAGTCTGGCGAAGTCTAGGGTAGGGAAAAGTATTATGCCGTGACAGCATCAAGAAATCTTAAGAAATTTGCATCCAGGGAAGCGCGAGTTGCATCCACCGATATCAAAACTATTCTCAGTTTAAGATGAACATTTTAAAGCTTCCAGCACATATAGTTATGAAACATTCCGCTAGTGCCGCCTAAATTACTAAAATCTGTAGACATGGGTAACTCGACGATGAAACAAAAGAGCAGACGACTTTCTTGTCCAAGAACCCTGAGTAGAAACCCAATTTCCCAGTCCAACTACATCAGCTACTCAATAGTTCAATAGTGGTAAGCGATATATCCTGATAATCTGCAAGATACGATGATCACAATTTTTTTGACAACGTACCTTTACTCATCCTCATAATTTTGATGGTCCTTCTCAAACAAGTCTCCATTGAATGCGATGCGCTTGTTCCAGCATTTCTGCCAGTCTTCAAAGACATGCTGGAAACTATTTTTGAGAGATCCTTCAAAATCGTCTCCGCAGCCTTCACCGGTGCTTCTGATGATGGATAATGCCTACCACGAAGGCGTTTCTTCAAGGTAGGGAATAGAAAAAAGTCACATGAGGCTAAATTCAGACTATAGGGGGTGAGGGACGTACTTCACGTTGACGTTTGCATGATATTCAGCAACAACATTGGCAATATGCGGCCGCGCATTATCGTGGTGCAGTATCCAGCCTGCTTCACGGAAATGTGGCCTTTTGTGCCTGATATGGACTTGCAATGTTCTCAAGACACCCCTGTAGTATTATCCAGTTACTGATGTTTGTGCAGGTACAAAATGCTGATAAACCATTCCATGAATATAAAAGAAAAAGATGACCATAACTTTCCCAGCAGAAGCAATGCTTTTTTGGGGGTTGTTGATGAAGGAGATTTCCACACTGAGCTTTGCTGTTTGCTCTCAGGATCAAAATGATGCAGCCAAGTATCATCAGCAGTGATTATGTTGGAAAGAAACTCCTGATCTTCCCCTAACATTAACTTTAATTGCATGCAGACCTGCATGCGAATGTCCTTTTGCTCGGGAATCAACAGTCTTGGAACCCATCGCGTACAAACACGTCTCATGTGTAATGTTTCTGTCACCAACATGTGGGTGGCACCCAATGAAATGTTCAGTACTTCAGAAAGTGATCTTAAGGTAATTCGTTGATCCTCTCTCATAATGGCAGCAGCAATGTTGATGTTTTCTTCCGTAAGAGCAGTAACTGGAGCACTGGGTCCACCTTCCTTTGAAATTGTCTTCCCTCTTTAAACATTTTCAACCAACTTCGAGCTGTGCTGTAGGGAAGAACAGACTCTCCATAGGTCTCCTGTAACATTGTATAGGCCTCAACTGAAGATTTATTGAGACGAAAGCAGAATTTCCAAGCCAAATATTGTTCCTCGCGTGTTACCTCCATTGCAGCGGTAGGCGATACTGAACATATCTGAACTTGCCTGGTTCTCACAGGCATGAACCAGGAGTACCAACAATGAAAGTACTACGGCGTGTTTGTATCACATTAAGCTAACAGAAAATAATAATATTGAATTTTATGACCATAAAAATTATGATCATTCTTTGTTGAACAGCCCTCGTATTTAAGTGTATGTCTTCTCTTTATGAAAAATCTTCGTTGGTGTCC
The DNA here is from genome assembly GCA_030765055.1 of Mantis religiosa. Lineage (NCBI taxonomy): Eukaryota > Metazoa > Arthropoda > Insecta > Mantodea > Mantidae > Mantis > Mantis religiosa. The sequence continues at coordinate 174,088,311 of CM060953.1, forward strand.
TTAACTTTCCTTTATAGGAGTTGATTATAAATGAACTTTCTGCGGCATCTAGTGACTATTACGCGAGCTCAATTGTAGTGCTAGGTTAAATGGTTGGTATATTAACTAATTGTAATGGTCTGTCGATCTGAGGTCTGTAAACGTGTGCTGCGGTTGCTTCACTTTATTCAGTCCTCCTAGGAGGGTGGTAATAGCCACAACAGACCTATATCGGTCGCGGTTTGTGTGAAGTAACCTCCTCCTGTGCACATCCTGTATCCTGTAGATCGATAATTATTAATTATAATTAATTGAATTATGCACTGTGGTCTCTAGATACCTTGGGCCATTGCTTACTTTTCGCATAAATTATGTTAATTTTATGGAGCAGTTTAATTATAATCCCATTGAGGATGCAAATTTGCAGAATGTTTTAGGAAATATAGCAGGCTGAGTTTGGATTACATTTACCGTACAGGAGGTAGAATAAAATTCAAGGATTTTCCTTCACACCTTTTATATCTTTCTCTTTGCTGTATGTAGGAACTGAAAGTCACTTTAGTACGATCGGGTATAAATGTTAGGAATACAATTAGTTCAGACAGCAGTTACTGCAATAAAGGATTAAGTAGATACTGTAACTTTGTGGGTTCCTAAGATTAAAAGTCCAATTTGCAGAATTTCAAAATGTTCTTTATTTCCATAGAAATACAATATGGTCAACCCCTACAGAAGCAGAATTACTCACATACCCAATTAAAATCTCCCAGTTTGTCTGCCACACCCACAAACAAAAGTGTTCACTTTCAAAATACAGTTGCAGGCAGACGATACTCAGTTCTGATTGCACTCTCTTGCTGGCGTGTCGCAATTTCTTATATATATATATATATATATATATATATATATATATATATATATATATATATATATACCTCTCTTCGTATTTCTAGGATGAGCAAGACTGCACTAGAATCTTTGAGCTGTCTAACTTTATCTACTGCGGCAAGCCTTTTCTCTCCGCGCTATCTTTATCCTTTGCGGCAAGTTCTCCGCGCTACACTATCTGCCCTTTGTGCACAAGTCACGCTATCGCGATAACGGCTGCCACTTGAAACATAACAAGGAAGATCCTATAGAAGTATAACCTAAGACATTAGAAGAATGCTTTTTAAGCATAATATGTGTCTAATATTTTCATGTAATCCAGGAGGTACCGGGTTCGAATCTCTGTCAGGACGAGTTTTATGGATAACGCTTTTTACCTTATCCTGAAATAAAAATGCCAGGTAGCTCTAAGGTGTATGGGCCGTGGGCTTATTTGAACATCATTTCACCCATTTCATTCATTGTCTGATATGACGTATCGTTGGAGGACGTAAATAATAAAAAAAAAGAATGCTTTAAAGTAACATATAAAATTATAGAGTAGAAAATATGAAATTACAGAATATATTTACGCAAGATAAACATTAAATATTTATTTAACGTATAATTCGCAACCAGCATGTAAATTTAATATCACTGTATATTGTCATTTGTGATTCAGAGATTATGAGTACTTTTTTAAAAATAATATATATATTTCTTTCCTTGTTTAACTGTTTTTTAATTGTTTCCGTTTGTTTTGCTGTCTTCTTTTAGTTTCACACATATAAACGATACACCTAAACACCCATGCCCAGGGCGGCACTCAAACCCGCGACCCTCTACGCGGCGGAACGCTAGAGACACACTCTAGCGACCTTGGCTACGAAGGCCGGCATGTATTCACCAATAATCAATTCTCTTCATTTCGTTTTGACGTACGAAGTAATCCAAATTAAAGTAAGTGTAATATTCGAAAAATTATTCTTTACTGGGAAGACCTAAACAATTTCACATTCATCTGTGTTTAAAATAACGGATCAGTAAAATAAAGTATATTAGAAAGCTTTCCAATGGGAATTTATGCTCAAATTCTTGCCGCAAAGTGAGTCTCTCTCGCCTTGTGTAACCTAGTTTTAATTTTAACCCGTTAGAACATATTCTCACTCCGGGAAAAGCGAAGCTGAACTATTTCCAAAGCCTGCAGTAGTAGTCCCCTACCCCGCCCAACATTCCCACACTTACTTAACCAATGCTAGCCGTCATCACGTGCCTCTGTGATTAATTTAAAACAAATGTCAAGAAACAAACATGAACCGATGAGTGATATTATACACGGTGTGGAACAAACGAGGGTAAAAAATGGCCTATCTTAACGAATTCCTTTTATTCATGCAAACAGGTACCCGCTTCTGGGCGTGAGAGTAGCGTGTTTTACATTCAAGAGGTCCCGAATTCAAATTCAGTCAAGTGAGTTTTGATATTTGATATTTATTTAGTTGTACAGTATCCATTACAATTTCAATACAATAAATTTAACATTGAACATGCTGTAGTATACATCCTGTACAAATACACGAAATTCCTGACTCTAAGGTTTCCTCACTGACTCAGGTCCCCTAGCCTTTGATTTTCCTGAGCACCTTGATGTCATTTCTTCTTGACCTTCGCTTCTTATATCCTAATCCGCTTTTCTCTTATCCTATATAATAAATCCTCTATAACTCTGTTTTTTATTTCCTTCCATTCCTGTTAGCATGCATACCGCCAATATCTCTTTACTTACACTGTCCCATTTCTTATCCTATATTTTTCTCCTGTAATTTGTTAACTCCTTATATTCTATCAGGTAATGAACAGAGCTCTCTTCATCTCCACAAAATTCACATATCCCTGCCTTATATATTATCAACTCTTAAATATAATATTCCTACTCTCATCCAAGCAATGAGAAGGCATAGTTTTGTCACATTGATCTATATATTTTCCCTACCCCAATCTGTCTTTAATTGCTTATAAAATTTCAAAGATTTCTTTTCTTCTATACTTTCCCATATCTCCTGCCTATCTATGTCTTGTACTCTGGTTCTCACTTCCTTCTAAAAACCGCTATAATTTATCTCCTCTGCTCTCCATAGATCTCCCATGCTTATCTTTAATATCATTCTTTCCAATTCCGACCACCAACTATTTGTATTTTAATGCTTTTCTGTTGCTTCATGCACAGATTCAATAATTCCCCGTTCTGCCCTTTAATACCAGAATTTCAATATTCTCTCTATTAGTATTCCTCTCCTTTTTGTATTACCTAGCTCTAGTAATGCCACTTCTCTTGGTGTTGATTTTGGCAGCCCTAGTAGTTCTTTACAAAACAATCCATACATCTGGTCTAATTTTGTAGCAATCTCTGAAGTGCCCCATACCTCCACTGCATATATTCCTCTGGCTTCAACGACAGCTTCATAGATTCTTTCTAACCATCTAACTGACATCTCCAGTTTATGTTTACATATTCTTACACCTGACATTGCCACCCTGCCATTAGCTATCACTTTTCTGGCTTGTGCAGCCCATCTTACACTGCTACACATCCTTACACCTAAATAGTCATACTCGCTTTCCACTTCTACCTTTTGATCAACTATGAACCATTCCTCTCCTTTCTAAGAATCGATCCCATTTTAAATACAATTATTTTCTATTTTGTGCTGTATATTCCTAGTCCCTAGTCAGCGCAGAGTCAAGTGAGTTATATGGATCAGGTTACTTTCCAGGGTTTTCCGTTATCCAGAAAAATGATCGTCCGGTGCTCTAGGCTCTATGGACTCTGGCTCATTTGATCATTTTTTTTTCCCATTTCATTCATTGTTGGATGTGAGATACGTTGGAAAACGCACAGAATCATATAGGTATGATTAATAAGAAAACAAAACACAAATCATTTCCGCACTAGTCACTAATATTAGTAACACTTTTGGTACATACAAATTTACACGTATGCATAACAAGAACAATAGTAGAAAATATACGATATAATTCGAAAGGTGTCTTTAACTATAATCATCTGCCTTATTAATGTTATTGTTATTAACTCAAAAGCACGTAACTGGAAAAGAGGTTTTAGAATCGGAAAATCAATTTGCTAATCAAATGGTTAGTATTATGCAAATGTGGTGGTACAAACGTTTGCTTTGTAAGGACCACCACGTATACCACCATTAAATTATAACTCTTTATACCCACATACATCACATTTTCTGCTCTCAAATGTACGTTTATTATATGACAAAGCATAGGACAGCAACGTATCATACATCAACAGGCGCGAGATGGAATCAGAATTCCTTTGTATCAACAGCCTGCAATGATAGTTTACATTCTAGTTTAATAATTAATAAAACTGGGCAGCAAAAAATAATCTTTGAATGTTTCAAACACTAATTTTGCGTTGTGATAAACAAATATGACAATGAAAACAATTATTCGTTCTAGTTTCTATAATATACACAAGGTAGAAGTATTACATATTAACGGATTGAGAGAAAAGGATACATTTTAAATACATACATGCTAACAACAATGAAAGTGCATTTGGTTTTTAAACTGGTAATTACATGCTAAGAGTTCTAAGCCGCTGGAAAAATACTTCGCAGATAGTCGTGTCTGAAGAGAATCATGTGGTGGCCTATTGACTTCGTTGTTTTTTAACTTGCCTCTTGTGATGGAGTTCCGCAGAATCCCTATACAAAGACAAACAATAATCCGCAAACATTACTTCATTCCAACGGCCCTGATATCTTTGTTCCATAACAGAAATGTCCTGATGGAATCTCTCCCCATGCTTCACAACTAGGAGGGAAAAAGTCTAGGTGGGAGTGGAGAAAATGGATCTTAAGGGACATGTTGCATCCAAGGTTACGGTATTTTTGTAGGAGCACTGCCACCAAATGATTGTAGTTTTCATCTCTTTTGTAGCCCTTTAAGGCTTCCCAAGCTTCCCTTCCTTTCCCCTCCAAAATTTGGTCAAATGTAGGATCCTTTACAAGTTCTCTTATTTGTGGTCCCACAAAAATACCATCCTTAACTTTCGCATCACTTAATTTCCAAAATTTCTTTCTGATTGTGTTTTGTTATTTGACTGGGTTGCCAACACCCAAAAAATTCCCCAAATTTAAAATCTTCACTCTAAAAATGAAATGTCACCTTATCTTCAAAACAAGAGCTAATCAATCATTTTATGGTGAGTTTTGAATTCAGCAGATGGAAATACATATAAATTCACTACTTTTAAGTCCGAAACATTTTCATTATTGCCCAGTGTAATTAACTGGCTAACCTTTTGTGTCAGACACACGTAGCTTCCAAGTGCTTTAGTAGTGTTTCGTCACTTACTGTACGGCAGATTACTATGAAGTAATATAATAATTCACTCTTTTAGTAAACAAGATAACAAGCGAATATAACACTAAGAGGACAATACCCTTCAAAACTTTCCCATGTCTAATAAAATATACTGCTATAATTCATCATTAAACAGTTTAAATAGGTACCGAAAATATGTTAAACGTATGGTATCTATATTGCGGAAAAATTTTAGACGATATATTAGCCTTTTATAATATATTTTCATTCCTAGATTCCTTTTAGAGACTAAATGAGTAGATGTTTTATTTGACTAAGTTTTATGCTCAATAAAAGCAGCGTGTTACTCATTATTGAGATGTCTAAATTGCATTTTTTCAATTAATTTTTAGTGTTCTGTTGCAATATGATATATGTACAGCATTTGATTTTATATTTTATCATATTTTTTCTGTATTTTATGCAATTTTAGACATTTTTAAATCATTTTAATCACATTTTTCCTATATGTTTGTCTGCTCTGGCCATATAGGTACTTCCTCGTAATTTTTAGCTCTATTGGGTATTTCTCCTATTCTTTTAGGACTCAATTTTCTCTTACTTTATGCTTGTCAATTCATTCCAAAATATGGTTGGTTACCCACACTCCCCACATGGTAACCTTGGCCTTCGGGGTAACCTTGCCTCATCACCACGTGATGGCTGCACCCATTTCTCAGGTGGATGTACCCAGAGGGAGGTGTCCTTTACCTCCAATGGTAGGGTGATAGTGAAGATGACGGTGAGGTGAGAGGACCTACAGCTTATACCGTGGACTCCGAACCACGTTGGACATAGGGAACACTTAACATGGGGTAGACAGAGGTGAAGGCGTGGATAAGGCCGATTTAAAATTGTACCCCAGAGCCGGGAATCGAACTCGGGACCCTTTGCACGGGAGCCGCATGCTACCCCGGCGCCCACCATTCAAAAATATAACACCAGTTATAATAGCAATCTCCTAATTTTATAAAATCTCTTGCTCCTTATCGTCTCTCTAGGCCACATAAATTCATTACACCTGTTCTCGCTCAAGCTAGCCTATTCTGGCCCGCTTGTTGCATACATCGATGTAGTTTTGTTTTCTCTATTACTTTTGTTATAAATGTTTATGATTGTTAGTGGTTAATGTTTCTTAAATACATTATCTTTGTGTAAGCTTGAGAAATATTGTCTCGTTCGATCAACGAAAACATTCCCCAGTATAGCCATGTCTAATTCTACCAAGCAGGATGTCTCATGGAGTTTCGTCTATCGCCTGCATTCGGGAGGCCCGGGTTCAATTCCCGTGGCTGACCTACCTGATCCATGATTTCTTGGGGGGGGGGGAGGGTCCCGGATCTCTAGGCGAATGATGAGTAGGTTAATTACATCTCCCGAATTTCCTGTCCCTCCATTAAATCTCCATTATCATTTCATATCACCTCTCATCTGGTGGTCTCTTTCTGGGTAGAAGTGTCGGAGGGAGTCTCGGCGGTGCATGGCAGGATGATATGCTCTGAGGAAAACTCTTCCTCCTCCGCTAGGTCGGTTGCTGGTCTCCATTCCTATGCTGGGGCCATTTCGGGATTGCCAACCAGGAACCTTTAAAGCTCAGCACCGCCTCGCTGCCACTACTGCGGTGCTCCATCACTCACAAGACACTGCCGACAACACAACCTCCGCCGCCGCCGCCGGTAGTGCGCAACCTGCAGTGGCTTCGGCCAATTCACGGGCCAGGCGCAACGCCCGTACTTTCCACGCGACTCCTACAACACTGGCCGGGAGAGCCACACCTCGGCTGACATTGCCCCGGCCGCCAACACTGCAGCACAGGAACTGATGCAGACGTTACGAGCCGAGGTAAAACGCCTCAATGAACGACTAGACACCATTGAGGAGAAGCTCTCTGCCGCAGCAGTCGCCAACAACTCCAACCCCTTGCGCGAGGATCTCCAGGATCTCCACTCTGAAGTGTTGAACCTGGGCCCTCGCCTTGGGAGTATGGAAGAGGCCACATCCACGAGTTTCAGCTCAGTGTTCACCGCAATGAATACATACCACCAATCAACAGTGGAACAGATCGTCATCAACTACAAGCCAACACAGGACAACATCACTGCAGTCATCCAACAGACCATATCACTATTGGACCAAGTCACCCACGTCATCAAGGCCACTTCTGCTCAACAGAAACTTCTGAAGAGACTAGAAGCCAGCTGCACTACCAACCACACAATACTGGAAAACATTCTCCAGACTGTGGAGAGAATCTACAAGAAGCAGTACGACATTGAACTCACCATAGCCAACTTAACTTTCGACACAGAACAACTCAGACAGCACTTCAATGACTCCCAGGTGGAGTTATTAACAAGTACATCTCATCGACCCCGACGCCACTAGGCGTCAATGCCCTCCTAAGCACTCCGGTGTGCAGCAACAACCATAGTAAATGAACTAAACTTCCTCTCTTTATCCTCTCTTTTCGTACAACCTTCCTATTCCCCGCTACTACACTGGCTATGGTCAGAGCCTTGTGTCATGGCCATGAGCCAGGAAAGCCAACCTGACCTGTGCACCCTTTCCTGCACAGATCTAGCATTAACCTACACTAACGGAGGTGCTTTCGCGGAACTCTGCTATTCTTCCTGACCTTCTCCCCTCTATTACCTGAACTTCTCTTGGTTGTTCTTGCTCTCCTCCTGTCCTTTTCTCATTCTTGTTAAAAAAAGGGACATTTGGGGCTCGGCTGCTGGACTCGGTGCAGCCGCGCAGTAACGGAGCGTGTCCCTTGGCCAGGCCTGTCGGGAGAAGTCTCTATCCAAGTAAACTGTAGAGATCCTGCCTTCTGCACTGTCGTGACTCCTTAGGACGGCCGCTCTGTCTTCTCTCGCTTCATCCTTCCTCCCGGGGGTTCCCCACTTGGGTCGATAGGAACAATGGACCTAGCAAAGAGGTCTAAGTGCCGAATCCCCACCGTAGTGAATCGTAATCTTAATGCCATGTGTAAATCTTGTTACATTTACACTTTTCGAATTGTACATGCAAGTTCTGCTGTTAAATTTTTATATAAGTTACATGCAATTGCAACTTTTATGTTTTAAGAAGAATTTCATATTTGATTTTTATATAACTGATATTTACAGGCCCTTGCTCCAGTGGTAACTGTTGTCATTCCGTTTTTCTGCTCACAATTACTTTTATAGACGTAGTTGCGTCATTAACTTTGGGGGACGTGGGTAATGAGACGTAACAGAGACATCGATCCTAAATTTTTATTCTCAGAGAGATTCGTCGCTATGTGGAAAAAGGGTTTCAGCGATATAGTTTAAAAAGGAGAGACACAAATTGATGAAAAGTAAACAAAAACCAAATACTAAAATTAGCCATCAGCTTTCATATGTTAATGTTGCCAAGCGATCAATATCTATATGCTCTAGCAAGCTTACAGAACTGTGAGAAGTGTAATTTAATCACTCATCATTTCGATGCTTTTATGATACACCATGTTTACTCGCTTTTTGGAAATGAAGTCGTTTTTTTCGTTATTTATACAGCAACTGGCTAATTATAAAGTTTCATAGGTAAAACGTAATTCAGGGACAATTAGCCAGTTGGTATCTGGTGTACTGTGATTAACATATGTAGCTGGCATTGATTTGCGTGCAGCTAAACCAACAAATATTAAACGTGACATTTTTTGATTCTATATTGCTCATTTGAAACTATTCAATGCAACGTATTTGTTCAATGTGACTGGCTCTAATTTGTGATGATTATCTCTACATGCATATTGAATGAAAAATGAAATATCATACCCTGCGATGTGGCACTGTAATTTAAAACTGTAGCACTAATCCTTCTGGATAACAAAACAAAATTTGGCTGTTTTTAGTGAATCCAAATTAAGCAATTTTTATTTGATATTTGGCATTTATTTTGTACAGTTTCCATTAGACTTTCACTGTAATGACTTTAACATCGTACATGCACTTATACTGTACAAATACATGAAACTGCTAACCCTGAGATACACTTGCTGACTCAGGTTCCCTGGCTAAAAGCCTTTGGTTTTCCTGAGCAGCTTAGTGTCATTTCTTCTTGACCTTCGCTTCTTTAACCCTAATCCACTTTTCTCTTATATAATAATTCTCCTATACATCTATTTTTCTTTTCACTCGTCCCCGTTAATATACGTAACGCCACTACCTCTTAGCTCACACTGTCCTACTTCTTATCCCATATTTTTCTCCTGCAACTTGTTAACTCCTTACATTCTATCAGGTAATGAACATTGGTTTCTTCATCTCCACAAAATTCACATATGACTACCTTATTACTTATCAACCCTTTTAAGTATATTATTACTACTCTCATCCATGCTATGCCTTCTCTTCCAGTTTTGTCACATTGATCTACATATATTGTTCCCTACCCCATTCTGTCTTTAATTACTTATAGAATTTCAAAGTTTTCTTTTCTTCTATACTTTCGCATATCTCTTGCCCATCTATGTCTTGTATTCTAGTTCTCACTTCCTTCCAAAAATCGCTCTCCTCTGCTCTCCATAAATCTCCCAGGCCTATCTTCAATACAATTCTTTCCAATTCCGACCACCAACTATTTGCTTTCTTAATGTTTTTCTGTTGCTTCATGCACAGATTCAGTAATTCACCTTTCTACCTTTTAATACACTTTTACAAGAATTTCAGTATTCTCTCTATTATTATTTCCCTCCCTTTTGTATTTGCCAACTCTAGAAATGCCACTTCTCTTGCTGACGATTTTGGCAGCCCTAGTAGTTCCTTATATATCCTTATAAGTTATATCCTTATAAGTTATATCCTTATAAGTTCCTTATAAGTCCATATATCAGATCTAATTGTGTTCCTATCTCTGATGTGCCCCGTGCTGCGTAATTGTTCTGGATTCGACGACTGCTTCATACATTATTTCTAACCATCTAACTGATATCTCCAGTTTAGGCTTACATATTCTTACCCCCGTCATTGCCGCCCTGCCATTGCAATTTTTATGATACACAAATTAAGCACTTAATATTCGAACTCTCCCACGAACTTCTACAAAAGGTAAAGACACTTACTACGAAGGCACAGCACTGCACGAACGCCAGGTGGCCCTTTGTGCTTCTCACGTAACCCTTTAAGAGGAAGTGGTGAGGGGAAATGATGATGAAGGAAATGAGGCTGAGAGAAGTAATGTCAAAAGTGGAAGTGCCTTAAAATTCACCTAGTGACCAAGAAAAACCTCAAAAAACAGATTGTTATAGCAGGGAATCGACCATGGAGCCTCCGAATGCGAGTTTCATTAGTTACTGTGGAAACGTCTTCCTATGGTTTTGCTTTTATTCATCACCAACAGCTACTTTGTCATCGAACAGGACCAGAGAGTCTGCCTTAGTCAGATTCCCTCTCAAATTCCATTTGAAACTAGTATACATGTTACTATCAACAGGAATTTCATCAGAATGCTATGGTTTTCAAAATAACTGGATTTTGTTTATAGAAAACTTTGTTCTTATACCGTTTAAATCAAATTTGAAATGCATTAATAGAATTGATCACTTTGAAACTTAAACACAAGACTATAAATTATCACTCACAGCACAATGGGAATGATTAATGAGAATGCTACGGACAGTACAGGATCTCCTGTTTGCAGTCACGTGACCCTCAGGATACACCAATTAATATAATCCCTTGATATAAAGTAACTATCGCAATCAAAATAAGACCCGAAGCTTTCCTGGCGACGAAAATGCTCAGGTTCCACTCGGGCAACAAGCCAGGTGAAAAGACTATTAGAAATCGACGTTTCGGGAGTGGGCATCTCTACTATCATCAGGATATTTATAAAATGTTATAACCACAATTTATTTATTGGATGTAACACACATATAAACAAAAACAAAACACTATTAAAATTCGCATTACTAAACAAAAGACTGTTTTCAGTAAATTAAATGCCAGGACAGGAGATGGCGTGAGTATAGAAAATTAATTGGGTAAAACAATGTAACTACTTAACTTGATTATCAAGTGGTATAGATATGTGCTTCTAAAGTCGACGGATTTCCACTTTTAAGGTTGGTTTTCAAGAGGAACGTACCTGGCACTTAATTTACTGAAAACAGTGTTTTGTTCAGTAATGCGAATTTTGATAGTGTTTTGTCCTTGCTTCCCGAGAAGAACTTGAGCATATATCGCAATCATTTAGTACACATGTTCTTGGTTATATTGACGTTAATGTTCCAGAGCTAAGACTAGTTTCTGGTTGATTTAGTTTAACTGTAACATCAAAGGCGCTCACTTGATTCCTTATATCATATTGGAAATATCTACACTATTTTCGTAGCAGTAAAGGTTTAACGCAAGTATGCTTTCGGTGAATAAATTCATAAATAGTGGTTTGCATATACTCAACTTTAAACAGTGTCGTTCTGAAAGGGGAACGGAAAGAATAACAAAACAAAATAAATTATTCTGGAAAGGAATTAAAGTCGTTTTAGCGATTTAAAGAAACTGCGAAGGAATCAGACGGTGACGACGCTTAAAGCTCCCGTTAATGAAAAGAGAGGCAAAAGAAAAAGATATAATCTCTTTTTTCTATCCAGTTGAGTAGATAACTCTAGAATCTGAATAGAGTAAGTTTTACCGAAGTTTCACTAACAAAAAGTGAAGATCTATTTATGCTTTGTCTGGTTGGTTAATGGAATTTATTCCATAAATATTAGAAAGGAATACAAAGAATAAAAATGATCTATTTTAAATGGCTTCAAGAGCGAACTGACTTACTTAAAAGGGGAACAACTTGCTTTTCGCTGTCTTAAAGTTTTCTCTGCATATGAAGTACGTGAATAGTGCAAATGCATAATAGCGTTTAAGTAATGTAATGTCCAATGCACATTATACGAGTATTCCAATTTGTTAACGATAGAACCACAGCTACTCCTGAGCTGCAAATCACTAAGATTCTGAATTAATTGTTTAATTAATTTTAATGTTGGATTATTAGGAAAATTTTTAGATTTCTTTCGAGCTGCAGCAGACAGTGAGCTTGAATGGACTCTGATAAATTTTTTAACATTCTCCCAGTACCATAATTTGTTCTATGTTATATGTAATTCTGCAGAAGTCAGTAAGAATAATTTTATTTTCTCCACTATATTCAAATAAGGTAGAGAAGAAGTTGAATTCCATCTAAAACTCCTTATGGATATTTAACGGAAACAATGTTAAGGCTCTTTAATGCAATTAAATATTTGTTGGAAAAAGTGTGTGTGTGTGTGTGTGTGTGTGTGTGTGTGTGTGTGTGTGTGTGTGTGTGTGTGTGTGTGTGTGTGTGTGTGTGTGTGTGTGTGTGAGTGTATGTCTGAGCAGCATAAGGTAAATAAAAAAAAATAAAAATAAAAAAGAAAGAAAGAAAGAAAGAAAGAAAAACATATCGGTGTACGGCAATGTCTACAAACAACTTAAATCCATAAAACAGTTACAACGGATAAAAACGTAATGACTAAATTCTAAAACGGAGGGTTCAAAACAATCTAAAAGCTATGGCCACCGCTTTCTGGTCGTCCGCAAGTACCTCTGCTAAGCTGGCCGGCAGCTGGAGAGACCGGTGAAGATGAGCCAGTTTAAAACAGTCCAGTAGCACGTGCCGCACGGAGAGGACATCTCCGCTAAGCGGGCAAACTGGAGCAGGGTCCCTTTTTAAAAGATAACTATGGCTAAAAAGGTATTGGCCAATAAATAATCGGGTAAGGATCACTTCCTGTCGGCGAGATGCACGAGAGGAAGTGGCCCAGGGAATCGGAAGCTCCTTCACCTTTCGAAGTTTGTTTCTACGGAGAGAAGACCAGTCAGCGTGCCAGCACAACAGCACTGCTTTCCGCACGACGGACCAAAAGTCTCCTGCATTAAAAATAGAAATATTAACCCTGGACTCTCTGGTTGCGGCCTTACCTGCCGAATCCACCAATTAGTTTCCCGGCAGGCCCATGTGTCCAGGAACCCAGGCAAATACAACGCTAAAGCCCGAGACGTGAAGAGTGTGAAGGGCATCCTGGATTTCTTGAACAATAGGGTGGGCGACGTACAAATAAAATTGCTGGATATATTGCATAGGGCTCAGCATTAAAAATGGAGGTGCTGCTACGGAGCCCGAATTTAAAGAGTGCATAATATAAAGAGTTACATAAGTAACCCAAATATGAAAATTTTTATACAATTTTGATTTTCTTACAAGTGGTTAGGAAGTTACATGTTTAAGACATTTTTATTAAAATTATGTGCACCTATAATTTGAACTTTCTGGGATTAGTTTCTAAAGTCTTCTTTACTCTTTAGGTATTTTGCTTAGGTAATAAACGGTAATGGAGAGAAAAAAATAAACAACAGAAAATACATTGATCTCTTGAAAGCACGCATTTTGTCAATTTAATTTTTGTGGATTTAACTTTGTATTTATTGTTATTGGTTTTAATTTTGCAATAATTATTTCCTTTTTCAACTGTGAAGTGGTTTCAATTTTCTCCCTAGTTATGTGGAATTTCAAAGGAAACACAAAAAGCTACCACATTTAAAAATTGACTAACGCTTAACGTCTATTTTACTGCAGATTCTCTTACATCTATAGTGCGATCCATTTAAATCTGAACCATTGAAACAATAATAGGACACACGTGTAACTTTGGGAGAATATAATACACAATTGGGATATTACATTACACTATTTACAACTCAGAGAAAATGTTGGAAGTGTCCTCCACCAGCATCTATGGATCGCTGGTACCATTTTCTTTGATACGACTTAGACACTGAAGATTATATGGGTATCTTCAAGACCTTTGTAGAGCAGCTGGATAATATAGAATTGAGAGAAGGTTATTTCCTGCAAGATGGAGCAACATGTCATACATCTAGTGACACCATGGAACTTGTAACCTGTTTTTTTTTTTTTTTTTTTTTTTTTTTTTTTTTTTTTGAAAATGGAATAATCTCAAAAGTCTGTGGTTCCCCAGATCCCTTGAGTTAACCTCACCGGAGTTTTTCTTGTGGGGGTATCTAAAAATAGAGTGTACAAGAACAGGCCACGGACAATTGATGTTATCAAGGAACCTATTCGAACCGAAATAAGTAACATTGGCAAGGATACTCTCTGTAAAACTTCAGCGAATATGTTGAGATGAGTGCAAACATGTATAGATGCTGGTGGAGGACACTTCCAAAATTCTCTCTGAGATGTAAATAGTGTAATGTAATCTCCCAATTGTGTATTATATTCTCCCAAAGTTGCAAAGCGTGTGGTTTTACGGGTCAGCAAACCTTTAATTTCGTAAAATTTTGCTATCAATATTCTGAGAGTGGACAATTTAAATTTGCCATAAGTAAGTGGCATGGAAAGTACAAATCCATGGGAAAGTCGAAGGTGTTTAGAAAATCTCTTGCATTTCTACTCCAGAGTAGAGGTTAGGTGGAATAAAAGAAACTATAAGGAAGTCACAAAGAAAATTATAAACACGAGTAAAACCTCCCGCACTCTTTCTGTTACGAGATACGCAAGGAATTGCTTTCTAAATGAAGTAAGCACTACGAAAAAGGGCGTGTGAATGCGCCCGATTGGTAGAGAAGCTATAAAAACTTTAAGCATTGGAAAGGGAAAGCGATAAAAGAAAGCTTTCTTTGAAAAAACGGGAATTATTTCCCTCGACCGTCTCTTCCGGTCTCTCCATCCTCTTTAATAAGATTTACTTCTTCCCTTCTGTTTTATGTTCCTTAGTAGCACTGCACTCTTTAACTTTCCCTTCCTGTACGAAGGAACAACGAATCACGAGATGAGTTTACGGAAGCGAAGCAACGTTATTTCGTTCCATTGGCCATACTTATCTGATATACTCCAAACTTGCAAAACAATTTACAACTGTTTGCAAACTGTTTCAATGAGATGTTCTAGGAAATTAGTACATGACAGAGAATTGAATCGCAACTTCCAACTTTGGTTCTAGTTGTTGCTTTAGGTGTTCCTTCCTCTCTGTTTACCTGTTGATAGATGAGGACGCATCGTCGTCTGCCCAAAAACTCCATATCGAGATTGCTCCAAAACTTCGTTTAGAGCTTTCCTGAATTAAAATATCTGAGTACTGTACTCACATGACTTTTTCTACGCTTGTGCAAATTAAGAAATTAAAACAACAATGAATTCTCGTAAGTGGCTCAATCCTGAAAAAGAATAATCAGACAAAAATTATATATTAGAAATGGATCCTTGATACTTGCTATACATCGATATTCTCGATAACTGCATAGAATCGACATGCAGCGATACTTAGAAAATTCGCTCGGTACTTGTTGGCTACTTAAATGGTGTTCCTGAGAAAGTGGTGTTCAAGAAAATAATCTTGTGTCAAATTCAGTGCCAGTTACTAGTTCCAAAGAAGAACTCATTTCATATCTCAATGATGACCTGTCACCTTCTCTTTCTAGTGAACTGGCTTACTAAATTCAAAATATCCAAAGGTAAAAGAAGTAGCCGCTAAATATTTGTGTATTCCCCCTATCACAGTTTTTTCTTTCTTTCTGAAATACTATTTGGCACAGCAGGACTCATGTGCTGACCACCTGACCATCGATGGTCACCGATTAAGATGCCACGTGGCCAGAGCGTGCACGGGGGAACCAAGTCAAACACGATTCATGCTTGGCGGAGAGGTTGGGGTTTCTTTTTAAAGGTTAATATTTATAGTATTTATATTGACGACCTAGTGTGCAAATGGAAGCAGCTAGTGAATGTATGTTTTAAAATTTCAAATAAAAACTTTTAAATATTTTATTGTTTGCTGACGACTTAGTTATTACACAAAATAGCGAGTCTACCCTGCAAAAATCTATTTTTAAACTTAGTGAACTTTGTAAGCAATATAATATGAATTTTTTTTTTATAAAATCAAAGGCATTCATTGGGAAAGAGCCAATTAGAACAAAAAAAGTTATAAATAATCGTTGCGTTGAACAGGTAAGCCATTTTAACTACTTGGGAACTGATGTTAGTTATGACAATGATTATGTCTACAATAAAATATGCAAATTTCAAAGAGTGTGTGGAACAATAAATAGAACATTTAGAAACCAAATAGTAAAAAAATTAAAGTTCTACAAAGTTATGGCTGTACCTATACTGACATACGGAAGTGAGACTTGGACGTTAACTAAAAAGCAACAGAGTAAAATACAGGCTTCAGAAATGAAATTCTTGAGAAGTGTGAAAGGATGCACAAAGAGGGACTTAATAAGAAATGAAAATATAAGAGAAGAGCTGGACATTTTTAGTCTGAATGATAGGTTAAAATATCTCAAACAAAAATGGAAGGAACATGTTGAAATAATGCCAGATAAAAGACTTACAAATCAAATATTACAGTATCCTCCTAAAGGTAGGAGATCGGTGGGCAGACCCATGAAACGATGGCTGGAGGACTTCGAAGGCGGAACAGGCACTTGATTGCCTATGCCATGAAGTGAAGAAGAAGGTGTGATTACATTAATATTACTGAAACTACAATTTAACAACAAGAGTTTAATAATATAAGAATAATAAAAGATGGCCACATGGCCATTACCTGACAAAGGACGGTCCTAGGTCCACTCTTGACAAGAAAGAGAGAGGGCAAGTTCCTTGGATACCTCAAAGAGCGAGGGGAGGTCACGTGACGTGACGTCACATACACCACCACCGTCAAACCAGTCACTATACTCTGTCTCACGTCAGTTTAAACCTGCTGTAAACAACAAGGCGAAGCTGACTGAAGTTGCCACGTGTTAGTCGCTACATGCACGCACACAAGTTTTGCAATACTAACAGTTTATATAGCAGCGGTAACTTCTAGACAATAAATAAACAGAGCTGGGTTACACATTAACTTATTAAATCTATGGGTTGGTTCATTTCTGAACAAAATAATCATAAATCATAAAATCGCCGTATTTCTCCACGCGCAGTTTGCATTTATTCGATTTCCCGAGTGATCTTAGAGTTACGGATGCTTGCTGTTCCATTGTACACTATTTGTGGAAACTCCAAGAAGATCATCAATTTATTTCTCAATTTTTATAGACTATTCCGGGTTTCTTTCTATAAGCAGCTCGAAACAATGCGCGATCATTCGGCACTTTTAAAGACATGTCTTGATTATGTTTAATTTTGGCTGAAGGTCTGCTTCATGATGGAAAGTTTACTGATTTTAAATTGCATATACATAAATGTTCCTGGGCTTGTGAGGTACGCGAGAGGTATAGGAAATACAGTGTTAAATATTAGAAGCAACTCCACACTATATACAATAACATCTTAATCAGAATTCAACTGGCTACAGACCTCGTTGCCAGAGAGCTGCCTGGTATAGGAATGCAAAAATATTATATAATAGCAGTGTCCTTTAGTAAATGTTACATAAAATGCAGCTTAATTTAACATAATAAGTTAATAGTGTGTATAATTTCACCTATCTTCTGTCTAGTCTTTATATAGCATACAGAGCACATCTTTGTGTTATGTGAAGCATAAATATAAAACGTGGGGCTATTATGTTTATAAGAATCGAAACATTTGCATACTTCTCTCTCTCCGAAATTAGCTCGCACAGAGCAGTGATCCGAAAACTACTTACAGTATTGTACTTAAAGGAGGGGATTATCGTACTCATGCCATTAAAAAATGCCCATTAGCTTCGCTAAACCAATCAACAGCCTAACCGTTTTCTTCCCGCTCAGATGTTTACAGCAGGATTAATCTAGGTTGAGATAGATTATAGCATCTGCGTTAAGCGAAACAGTCACTGTTGTGACATTTTCCACTCGTCCACCAAGATCAATGCATACATTGATAATTAAACATACAAAGTGTTCTTTTTTTTTAAAAAAAATAGAATTTTGATGTTTTATTCTTTGACAGAAATGATAAATATTTTTGTTTGATACTCTTTGTGATGTGAAAGTGTTCCTTAAACAAAACATGGAAACTTGCTTCTGCACATATGAATATATAAGAAAAAAAAAAACACTGTCACTTCACACAACCCCCACCTAGGTAGAAAATCTGGTGAACCACTTCAGTATATCATGATGCACCACTCATTAAACAGCTGTTTGAAGTTCCACGCAGTTCTAATTGAGAGGACCAGCTGGTCTCGCTGGTGTCCTCTGAAACTTTTGGTGAAGGAAAACACCTGATGAGATGAAACTGAAATTCTTCCCTTGTTACTTAAAAGATTCTTCTGCACATTGGTTCAAAATTTTTCGACATAGAAATCACAACCTCCCCTGAGTATACCTACCTCTGAATTTATTAGCTCCTGAGGTAAGACCTGGTCACGTGGCATCTTAATCCTTTACCATCCCTGGCCAGGTTGTGTCAATATGTGACAGAAAAGAAAACAGACTTAACCCTGAAAAGTCAGAATGCCAGTATTTTTGACCAAATCTTATAAAAGTTATCTGTTTCAAAGACGCATTTTGCCTTTAAATGCCTAATGCAGAGTTTAAAAAAAGAACACTGATATTTTTAAATGTTGTCTCGTCAAATATGTACAACTATTTTATTTCATTGGCATTACGCAGTTCTCCCAACATTCTATTTTGTATTGAAACCAGAAGTGGACATGACGCTATCGAGTATCGACAAAAGTTGGTATCACGCCATCCCTGTTATATGCTGTCGCGAATCCATTATTACCACTGGCGGGGTACGCGCCGAAATAGCTCGCCGCGGAGCGATAACAGACTGATACGCAGCACGGAGATAAAGAGTATACCGGAACAGATAAAGATAGGACGGAGATAAATGTCTGCGGAAACAAATAAAGAGATATATGAAACATTCTAGTGACACTTGATTGTCTTACAGAACATTCGATTTCTTGTTTGTTACAGAATATTCC
This sequence comes from Mantis religiosa, assembly GCA_030765055.1. Taxonomy (NCBI): domain Eukaryota; kingdom Metazoa; phylum Arthropoda; class Insecta; order Mantodea; family Mantidae; genus Mantis; species Mantis religiosa. The sequence goes on from CM060953.1 coordinate 174,107,491, forward strand.
AGAAATATCTAGAGATGCCAGTAAGAGATTACGATACGCCAGAGGAGGAGTAGTAAGGACAGTTGTAAACAGAGCGGTTTTTGTAAACAGATGCAAGCAGAACGCTGTTTGTTGTGGTCATCGCCCTTGGTAGATTTTGATTGTGTATGTGACGTAATTATGCTTCTGTTAGAACTGAACAGTGTATTTTTACGGAAATAAAGAACATTTAAAATTTTTGCAAATTGAACTTTTAATTCTACGAACCCACAAAGTCAGAATACTTTAACGATATCTCCAGTATTATATAATAACATTTTGTCTGCCTTTTATGATTTATCAGTAATTCAAAAGTCATCCAGAATGGAAAGTATTTACGAAGATATTCCCAAAAGTTTCAAGTTACCTATTTCATTTAAAACATCTTAAATGTACCGTGTTTTACTCAAAATCATTAAGTGCCGTGTTTAGAAAAGTTTCACGTAAAGGGAAGCATCCTCATTTCAGGCTTTCTTTCCATCGATTTACGCAAATCAGTTTGGTAGATGGATAGGAAGAGGTGGACTAATTCTGCGGCCTCCATGCTCTCCTGACTTAAACGTACTAGAGTTTTATTTGTGTAGTCTTTTGAAACTCTTGTTTATGTAACTCCAGTCTTAGATGTAGAGGCTCTTCGTGCTCGTACTGTAGAAGATGTCAAAAAGTACAAAATTCTCCAGCCTATCTCAGCGCATCAGGGAGTTTATGCGACGGTGGTTGAGGAATGCATTGGTACTAATGGAATCCATTTTCATGTACTCTGATTTATTGTTTTCCCACCACTCTTTCATTGAGTGTAGAAAAAAGTGCTCTAAAAAGAAAAATCTCTAGATCTATTTTGGTATAACATTTTTTATTCTCTATCTGCAAGAAATTTTTCTGAAATTTTTGACATACCTTTTTCATACATCCTGTATAGATATGGAAACATATATGTCGTCAAAACGCAGAGCTTATGTCAAATGTTTTTGTAGCTCTAACAACAATAATAAAAATCTTTGTTATTGGTTTGAGTTTTCAAATAATGTTACATTTTTTTTTAATGTGAAGCCACTACACGTTTCTTTATGGTGATTATGCCAACAACCATTTTAAAGAATTGACCGGTATTTCCGTGTCTTATAGTCATACTTTTGCCTACAAAGAATATATGTTATGAAACAATGTGTTTCTTCAAATATTTATCTCAATTAATGTACACTAAATCAAAAAAGTACTTTTATATAAAAAATTTGCAGAAGCATAAAAGGTAAATAGTAAACTTTCACAATTAGCTGTATGTCTACGCCGTATAATGCTACACGTTGTCATACTTTGATTAATCGATTATGACCCCCGCCCTTTTAACACAGTTTCTAAGTAGGATGGCGCTGTATTCCGAACGTTGCTTTAATTATTCTAGTGTTAATGATTATTGATGTTCCGCTCTAGTGTTTCTCTGATTTGAACGTTTGTGTTTGCGGTGTGCTGGTTCACAGTCAACCTCACAGAATGTACTGCAATGTTATCATATTTCATCGCGGTATTTCATATCTGCTAGCACAGAATATTTGGGCCCTGCAAATGGTCATTCTATAAAATAATTCTGAAATATTTTACCGAGATAATCCAAGCAAAGAAAAGAGGTAAATACGATTAGTTAGAGTTGGTGAAAAAAGTACAATTTTAAAGTGAAATTACTGCGTCTAAACCGAATAATGACTCCCATTTTTCTAACAATATAGTGGAGAATGTGATAAACTTGAAACATATCACTTCCGCCTGTTTCATGTATATGTATGTTTCGAAATAATGAAGAGTAACCATAATAAAATATAAGTTACAAAGTAGAACCGACTAGTTGTAGTGTAGTGTCCAGAATACTAGTTTCTCAATCCAGTTTCTCTAGGTTCGATTCTCGTCTGTACAATAGGATTAGGATTTACTATGGAGGGGATTCAGGCCGAGATCAGTCGTGATCGATTGTACGTATGCCCCCAAATGGGGCACCCCGTGAGGAAGGATGAGGTGAGAGGAGAGAAAGGGCGGCCGTCGCAAGGAGCTATGACAGTGCAGAGGGAAGGGTCCCTACTTTTTACTTAGAAATAGACCTTCCTCGGTAGGTCATTACAACGGACTTGCTCACCTACTTCGGTTCGGAAACGGGCCTACCAGCGGGTTTGCAAATGGCCCCAGCAGCCTCTCGGAATTGTCTCGGAACTGATTTCCAAGCTTGCAGCCACCTCAGGCGTTCGAGTTTCAGGCAAATGTACACCTGAAGCTCAGAGCAGAAGACCTCTGTGCCAGACGTATGGTCCACTCACTCGAATACACATGTGGTTCAGTTCACAATGGAGTTACATTGGACTTTGAAAGAATGGAGGATGTGCTGTTACAGATGAGTCCAGATTCACAATAATCTAGAGAAAATGCGGAATCTTGTTTCATCCTACCAACATCGTGGAAACACGCCCATTTGGTGGTGGTGGCGTACTCATGTGGGCAGGCATAAATGTTCAATGAACATACAAATCTGAGCGTCTTCGACGGTGGTACTGCAGACGAGATACTGCAACCATATGAGCGACTTTTCAAAGGCACGGTTGGTCAACATTTCATCCTAATGGACGATAATACATAACCAAATAGAGCCCACCTGGTGGACAACTATCTTGAGAGGGTACGCATCCAGCACATGGAATGTCCAACGATGTGCCCTGATATGAACCATATAGAGCAGTGTTTCTCAAACTGTTCTGCGTCAAGGACCCCCTTATCATTTAAAAACTTCTTCGCGGTCCCCCATGGTTTGGCAACTCAATTTATATAAACGAGTCGACTTTTGGTTGAATGTTATAATTGGAATTTAAATAATTACTGTATGTATAACTTAAGATATTTTCTTGTATAATTAGTTTCAAATTTAATTAATAGTAAATTAAAAAATTAAAGTTAAACTAAATAAATTAAACCCAGGAGGGAGCCCCCTCGCGGACTCTCTGACATCTCCTCGTGGACCCCAGGGGGTCCGCGGACCACACTTTGAGAAACGCTGCTATAGAGCATGCCTGGGATGCACTAGGAGGAAGAGTTGCAGCCCGCCAGGCCCCACTAAGGACATTTCCTGACCTCCGATATGTTCTCCATGAGGAATGTGAACTACTGCCTGCAGAATCTTAAACCACCTTATAGAGAGCATGCTGCGAGGCCTGTGTGGCCTTGAGGGGCTACCACACTCCGTATTAACCCTTCAGTACCATCATTGTCATTGTGGAAATGATCATTAGGTTTTTGCTTCCGTAAATAGGTGTCCAAAAGTCAAAATTATCTGCTATTTCTCACTCTATTACATTCCAGATTATATTTGATGCATTGCTAACAACATGTTCCATTATGGTTAACATTTTTTACAAAATATTGTGATAGTTTGTTAATGAAAAATTGAATATGCTTAACTTTTGATCATTAGTATAGTCAGAGGCATTTCCGGAAGCGTTTTCAACATGGTGACGGCAATAACAAATATACCCTGCAGTCACCCTAATTTCGAACTGAAGCAGCCAATCAGCAGAGCGCTTTTGTATTGTTCCAGAGCATCCCGTATGACGTGAGCAGGCTTAAGCTCTACGTTTCCGGCGGCTAAGGTGGCAGCCATAAGACCTAGTGTTACCCTCCATTTGGTTACTACGGAAGACTTTCGGCTTGTTGGGCGTAGGGAGGCGCTCTCGTGCTGGTGCGATGAGCGGTCTGCTCTGCGTGGCAACAAGCTGACATCGGTGAAGGAGCTTCCGATTCCTTGGGTGATCTGTCGTTTATGGAGGAAATAACCCTGGCTCGGTTGTGCATTGGGCACTGTTATTTTACACATAATTTTTTATTAAACCGGACCCCAGCTCAAGTTTGCCCATGGTGCGATGTCGAACTGTCTGTACGACATGTACTTTTAAACTGTTTTAGACTAGCACGACTCCGTAGGTCTCTCCAGCTGCCGGCCAGCTTCGCGGAGATCCTTGGGAATGACGAGACCACGGTGCGCAAAGTTTTATCATATGTTTTAGCCATAGGTTTTAGAATTTAGGCCTAAAATATTGGGAAATGTTATCCATTTTAACCCTTTTGTGGTTTTAAGTCTTAGTTTTTAGCGACACCGCTGCGTGGCGCTTTTTTATTCCTCTCTTGCAGGTTTCTGCACATACACCAGGGGAAACTGATGATATAGTAATTTCCAGGGGATTTACCATAGGAAAGTCTTCCTGTTATTTACACAATTTAACTAAGCGTAAACTATAACATCAAATTCGAACTGAATCTCGAGTGTCCCGAATAAAAATTTCTTAAATTAATATAAGTTATACCACTCGCCAATTACACATGCGACAATAACGACTTACCCTTAAAGGATATCACTATCGGTGAAGCCTACTATATTTCCTTAGCCCATTGTAGATAGAAAATATTTATAAAACCATTTATATAAGTATCTAAGGGAATTGACATGAGGCGGACAGAGGAATACACAATTATAAGAATAGTACATATAAAACGAGGGCTGTTCAATAAAGAATGACCATAATCTTTTTACGGTCATAATTTTTCGCACTAAAATTCAGTCTTATTATATTCTGTTAGCTTAATGTGAAACAAACACGCCGTAGTAGTTTCATTGTTGGTACTCCTGGTTCCCGCCTGTGAGAACCAGGCAAGTTCAGACATGTTCAGTATCGCCTAACGCTGCAATGGAGGTAATATACAGTTAAAGTTGATGTTAGAGGAAGATCCAGAGTTTCTTTCAAACTTAATCACTGCTGATGAAACTTGTCTACATCATTTTGATCCTGAGAGCAAACAACAAAGCTCAGTGTGGAAATCTCCTTCATCACCAACCTCAAAAAATGCAAAAGTGGTTGCTTCTGCTGGGAAAGTTATGGTCATCTCATTCTTTGATATTCATGGAATGGTTTATCAGCATGTTGTACCTGCACATACATCAGTAACTGGACAATACTACAGGGATGTCCTGAAAACATTGCAAGTCAATATCACGCGCAAAAGAACACATTTCCATGCAGCAGACTGGATGCTGTACCACGATAATGTGCGGCCGCATATTGCAAATGTTGTTGCTGAATATCTTGCAAAAATCAACGTGAAGTGCATCCCTCACCCTCCATATAGTCCGGATTTAGCCCCATGTGACCGTTTTCTATTTCCTCGTGAAGAAACGCCTTCGTGGGAGGCATTATTCATCATCAGAAGCAGTGGTTTAGGCTGCGGAGGCAATTTTGAAGCATCTCCCAAAAAATGGTTTCCAGCATGTCTTTGAAGACTGACAGAAACGCTGGGGTAAGTGCATTGCATTCATGGGAGATTATTTTGAGAAGAACCATCAAACGTTTGAGGATGATTAAAAGAAAAAAAACAGTGATCATTCTTTATTGAACAGCACTCGCATTTTTCTGTTGTCGGAAATAAATAGGTGTATTTCCAGTTAAGTTTTAATAGGGAACACATTACTAAGTGGTAGAGAATATAAAAACGTGTTGCCGGAAAGAAAGAAACCCATAACTTAAGCTGTTATTCGTTTTCTATGAATATTTTATGGGATTCATGAAAGCCCGGATGTTGAACGTCAAAGACTAATGGGTCATCACGTTCCTAAATTTCCACCATTATAACGAAGTTAAGCACTTAGTAATTGAACCTTGTGAGGCCCTTAACAACCCAATAAGAACAAAAATACGCGTTTTAAACAAGAGGAAGCTATTAATTTAATAATGCCCTGGCTGTCTTCTCTTTGTGTGCGTGGCTTGTAAAATGCACTTTCATTTATTAAATACGGTGCTTGGTTTAGCTTTAATTATCCATTTTCCTAAGTAATTGCGTTACTCCCTAACGTTCCAATTAAAACGGCTTTTCAAACTGAAAAGTGCTTTTCTCTGAAAAATTATGTTGTGTCGCAAAGGGTCTAATAGCTCTTAATACCATTAAAAGTACAATGTTAAAGGTGATGCTCAGTGAGAATTAAATTAAGATTGTAAAATATTTGAATATATTGTTGTGATAGAAGGAAATCCAGCTTTGTGTTTAAGTGTGAGCCTTGAATTTGGAAGATTCTTAGTTCATTTCCATTGAGTGCCCACACTGAACCTTGGGTTTTCCTATTTTTCCCTTGTTACTAGACGAGAGTACTATACTTATTCACCTACCACTATTTTCTAACTCTTATTTACATTAAATTTCTCTTCCATCTCGGCTTTCAGGTGTGCTTTTAGGATGTCTCAAGAGTGGGACGGGTTTTCGAGTCCGGATACCTTATCCTCTGCTCATCTCTAAAGTCCATCTGCTGGCGGTCTAAGGCATCCTGTGATTTATTCCCCTCATCAGTTTGTCGTAAGAGTAGCTAGCCATAAAATGCCTGCCTTCGTAACGTAGATGGTAGCGTGTCTGCCTCACGTTCAAGAGGTCGCGAGTTCGAATGTCAGCCAGGGCGAGTTTGAGATTATTCCATTATCAAAGAAACTGGTTACAAGTTCGGGAGTGTCATTAGATGTGTGGCACGTGGCTCCAGCTAGCTGGAAATCACCTAATTGCAATTCGATATCATCCAGGTGCTCCCCAAATGTCTTGAAGATAGCCATATAAACTACAGTGTCTACAGTCATATCAAAGAAAACGACACCAAAAATCCATAGATGCTGGTGGAGAACATTTCCAACATTTTATCTGAGATGTAAATAGTGTAATGTAATCTCCAAAAGCTGCACGCATGTGCTATTAGCGTTTCAAAACTTATGGCCTATTGGCCAAATATCTCCCATTCCTCTTTTTTCCATAATACCTCCTATCTCTGCTCACCAACTATTTGAGTTCTCTAATCCTTTTGCTGTCTCATGCATAATTTCATAATTTCCGCTTCTTCTTTGGCCAAACACCTATACCAAAATTTTATTACTCTTACCATTCTTATTCCATTTCTTCTTGTCTTTCATAATTCTACTAAAGCTACTTCCCTAGTTGCTGATCTTGGTAAGCCTAAGGCTTTTGATAGAATCAACATGAAAAATTCAATGCCACGGTCGGGATTTGAACCATGGATCTCCTGTTTTCCGTCCAGTTGCTCTTACCCATTGAGCTACTATGGTCAACTTGTCATCATATTAAATTCTCCATTCGACTCGTATTTTCCCCTGTAGGCCACTAGGGGCTCTCACATTCGAGATAGGGCAGAGGAAGGTATTTTCGTGACTATGCGATTTCGTGATACTTTTTCGAAGGGATGTCACAGACAAACCAGTTGGTATTAACGCGCCTGCCAATAGTTCCTGAGCTTGAGGAACATATATGACAACTACCAACAGTGAAAGACGAGAAAACCTCCCTTTGACCTACACCGTTTGTGGCAACTTACTATCGTAAGTACTTGAGTGCCAGGCTTCAGCATTTAATCCTTATTATTTTAGTTAATTGATGGAAATTAATTATTTTACACACTAGCGTATACAGGCTAATGTTTTTGACAGACAAGAACAATGATAAGAGATAATACGAGGGCTGTTCAATAAAGAGTGATCATAATTTTTTACGGTCATAACTTTCGCACTAAAGTTCAATCTTATTATATTCTGTTAGCTTAATGTGAAACAAACACGCCTTAGAAGTTTCATTGTTGGTACTCCTGGTTCCCGCCTGTGAGAACCAGGCAAGTTCAGACATGTTCAGTATCGCCTACCGCTGCAATGGAGGTAACATGCAGTTAAAGGTGATGTTAGAGGAAGATCCGGAGTTTCTTTCAAACATAACACTGGTCGACAAGGTTTTTTTCCACAAGAGATCTGAATAGTGAATCTAGTGGCATTTTCCATCCTGAATTCAGATATGTAGTCAGAATTTTCCCACAAGGCATAGTTTTTCTGTAAAGGCTACTTTTCAAAATATGATTTTAGCGTTTTCTTTGACCTGTCATAGGAAACGTTACCCTATATGTATCTATTTTACTCAAGCTGTATTATTGAAATTATTTGCAATGTCATGCTGAAGCGCAATGAAGCATGACTGTGCAGGTTCATTGTTGTTCATTGTTGTTGTTTAGACATGTTCAGACCTGTTTGGCATTGTGATGTGTTAGTATTGAGCTGACTGTGAGATTGTTGAGTAGTGAAATATTTCCTTCCTTTCTGTTTAGAAGTGTATTGTGTATGTTGTGCTTTATTTTTTCATCATGCCAAAAAATTGTGTAAATCATTCAAATAATTTCTGCTATATTTGTGGTGAGCTGACCTTCAAGTCTCAGAGGCGAAATTTGACACCACTTGTAAAGAAGTGTTCTAAACTTTACTTTGGCTGTCAAGTTGGTGATTTTGATAAGAGCTGGGCCCCAAATACATGCTGTGTTTCGTGTGTTACACTGCTGACTGGGTGGAAAAATGGTACACATCATATGCCATTTGAAATTCCCATGTTTTGGAGGGAACCGAAGGATCATTTAACTGACTGTTATTATTGTTTGACAAATATTTAAGGAATCACATCTGAAACAAAATATACAGTTAAGTATCCAATTTGCAATCTGCAATGAGACCTGTCTTATACAGTGAAGAGTTCGCCGTACCAGTATATGCAGATACAACCTTAAGTGATAACTCTCGTTCTGACCTGAGTGAAACTCCAAATGATTCAGATGAAAATAAAAATGATCTTACATATGAAGCCAGTAGCTGTTCATCAGAACCATACATTCCCAATCATCAAGACCTTAGTGACCTGATTCGCGATTTAAATCTGTCTAAACAGTAAGCGGAAATTTCAGCTTCCAGACTCAAATGGTGGAATCTACTCCAAAAAGATGTAAGAATTAATAGATATCGTAGCCGCCACAGTGTTTTCAAAGTATACTTCTCTGAAGAAAATGGTATTGTGATTTGTAATAATATTTGTTCAGTTATGGAAACTCTTCAAAGCTTTGGATAAACTTTCTGATGGATTCTTTTACTTGAAATCGAAATTCCCCAAAGTCAGTGATGCTATTGAAAGAAGGAGTTTTTATAGGACCACAAATCCGTTCATTAATGGCTGATGAACATTTCGAGGGACTGTTAAATCCACTGGAGAAAGCAGCCTGGCAGTCTTTCAAAAGTTTGTGTTGCAATTTTCTTGGAAACCATAAAGCAGAAAACTATTGTGACGTAGTGGCTGATCTTCTGCATTCTTATAAATCTATGGGATGCAAGATGTCCTTAAAAATTCACTTCTTGGACTCTCACGTGGACTTATTCCCCGAAAACCTTGGAGCTGTCAGCGATGAACACGGTGAGCGTTTTCATCAGCAAATTTCTACAATAGAGAAGAGGTACCAAGGCAAGTGGAGTTCCCATATGCTGGCTGACTACTGATGGACTAAAATGAGAGACGTCCCAGATGCAAAATATACCCGAAAATCACTATCCACCACTTTCTCAGAATCAGTAGTTATAATTTTGAGTTAGATAGCTAGTTACAGACTTTTTGGAATATTATAAAAAATTCAAATGAATGTCACACTAAACTCCTGCCCGATGGGGAAAAACTGTAATTATATTTGAATTCAGCACGAAAAATACTTTTAGAATCTGTTATTTTAATCCTTGTGAAAGAAAAAAAGTTAAATTTTGTCGACCAGTGTAATCAATGCTGATGAAACTTGGCTATGTCATTTTGATCGTGAAAGCAAACAGCAAAGCTCCGTGTGGAAATCTCTTTCATCACCAAGCCCCGCTCCCCCAAAAGCAAAAGTGGTTCTTTCTGCTGGAAAAGTTATGGTCATCTCATTCTTTGAAATTCATGGAATGGTTTATCAGCATGTTGCACTTGCGAACAAATCAGTAACTGAACAATACTACAGGGATGTTCCAAAAACATTGGAAGTCCATGGCTGGCGCAAAAGACCACATTTCCGTGAAGCAGTCAGGATGCTGCACCACGATAATGCGCGGCCGCATATTGCCAATGTTGTTTCTGAATATCTTGCAATTATTGAACAGCCCTCGTAGATAATAATAGATAATAAGAGTCAAATGATAAATCCTGGGACTCAAGTACTTATGACAATAAGTCGCCACAAATGGTGTATCTCGAATGCGAGTGCCCCTAGGGGTCTACCGGGAAATATACGAGACGTAGCTCAAACCCCGTCCGTGCCATTGAATTTTTCATGTAGAATATTTCAACATATATATTAAGTTAAGTTCCTGTTAAGTTTCTCGCTTCTCGGAGTAGCTGTGATGGTTTTGTAGAGGGCAGTGTTATGATATAGAGACTCTTTGGACTAATTAGTGATATCAGGAGGCAGTGTAAAATGCAGGTAGTAAAAAATGAACAATTGAAAAAAGATTAAGAAATATCTTATAAACATATTTTATTATAATTTTGAGCTATGGTGTTGTATATTATATTTACATATATATATAATTTATATATATTAATACAAGAGAGCAGCAGTTTCTTGTCACCTAATTTTGATTCGGTAAGCAATAGCTTTTCTTTATAACAGCAGCCATTGCTTTTTTCATATAAGGAAAGGTAGACTGACTAAAATTCCTTTTTCGAATATGGTGTATGTTATTTATATGGCGTTATTTATTGCGCCTCTATTTTTCAACAAACGCTGATAATTCAGAAAGACGTCGTAAACAGATCTAACATGGGATACAGAGATGAACAGTACAAGATTGCTGAATGAACTACACAGTAAACAGCATGGAATCTGTAGGAGTGATTGGCACTTACCGAGGATCGTTGACAAGATATTGCGACTGTTCAACTTGAAGCAAGTGATTCAGGTAGTGGAGACCTGTGTCATGTGTAAAGTCTCTTGCCTGGCTGCAAAGCAGGAGTTTGTCCTCTGTAGCACTACATCCGTACAGGGAAGACACGAAATGATATTGTCAAGATAAGATATCAGTTCTGTATCAGCCTCAAGATACAGACCCCCAGAGTATGTGAGGGCATCTTCTAGTTCGGGGGTGAAGTAGTTTATGTCCTGAAGAGAATAACTCTTGGTCCAGAGGAGATATGCGGCTTGCAATTGGTGACGCTTGTGAAAATGTGTGCAACCCACACCATGAATGGAAGGAACACAGTTCCAAAACCAGTGGCTATTCCAAGTCCAGTTCCAACGCCGGGTATACCAACATTTAAAGTGCTGCACCTTTCGGACACACACCTCGATTCTTACTATCAAGAGGGTACGAATGCAGACTGTAAGGAAGCCCTATGTACTCGACTTACAAATGGTCCTGCACTGAATGCCCATTCTGCAGAAGGACGCTGGGGAGATTATCGCAAGTGTGACACAACCAAGAGAACAGTAGATCACATGGTATAGCACATTCCTAGCATCCGCCCTGATATAGTGTACATCTTGTGGACAGGAAATCTACCACCACTTGAAGTTGGAATCAAACACACGTAGAAAATTTAATGATCTTGAAGGAAACTCTAAACCAGCTTTGCAGACAATCCAGGAATACCAATATTCCCAGTTCAGTTTACCAGTTTACCACCACCATTCATTCAGAATGACTTTGGTAGCTCGTGGCTGTGTGTGGAATGTATGTCCAATGGAGAAAATTGTTGCCTTCTTCTGTGTCAGACACCATAAGACTAAAATTGTTCTGGTGCGGCCAGGTTTCAGAGTGTTATCACTCAACATAAACTACTGCAGTAACAAAAACTGGTTGCTGCTACTGAACAGCGCAGATCCACAAAGACTTCCAATGGCTTATCAACGAGCTTCAAACTGCTGACTTACGTGGTGAGAAAGTGCATGTGATTGGACACATTCCTCCAGGTCACAGTGATTGCCTCAAGGTGTTGAGTAGAAATTATTATCGTTATAAACAAATATGAATCTACTATAACAGCGCAGTGCTTTAGCTACACACTCTCTCTTCAGTGACAACGTCCAAATATTTGCGTTACTTCTACCAGATTTATGTACTATTATTTATGTAGTTTTAAAACGAATAAGAAAAATCAATAAACACTGAATTAAGGTAAGAAATCAACAACGACAAAACACTATCAATACTCCTGAACAAAAGACAGTTTGCAGTAAATTAAATAGCAGGACAAGAGATGGCGTGAGTGTAGAAAACTAGTGAGGTTAACTGATAGTGAAAACAGTTAAACTTAGTCGCTGTGTGATGACTTTGAAATTCCGTTCTTTTTATGTGGCCAAGATATTAAAAATGGAATTTATATCTTAAAAAACTATGTATATGTATTGGAAATTTTGAACAAATAAAAAAAGAAGATCCCGGTGTAAAAAACCTGCCCCAGCGCAATGTTTTCCATCACAAATCTCACTTTACGTTCGCCTGGGATCGAACCTGGACCGCCTTGGTGAGAGACGAGTGGTCTAATCACCCAGCCAGGGCAGGGAATACTTACACATATACACAAATGATACACAACCCTACATTCTTTGTATTGCAAGATTTTGTTTACTCTTAACGTATTGCACGTAATTCAAAGAAAAGACAGAATATGGAGGACTTTAAACGATATTATAAGAAGCTGAATAATAAACTTTTCAGTATTCATTGAAACATTTTAAACGATTGGAGTCTTAATGAAAATAATTTGAGGCATTTTTGGAGAAAAAAATTAAAGTTTCGGAAATGTTTCCATGCAAAGGATAGTTTGGGGTAGAGATATTTTATTGAAAATCTTCTAGTCAAATGTCTAAGATGTATTTTATTTGTATATTTACCAACAGGGGCCTAGGCGATTCCGAGGTCCCGAACCAAATCTCTGGATTGGGTGCCTCTAAATGGCGAGAGGTATTGCCAAACCGCAAACAACTTTGGTCCACAAATGTGTTTGACCCATTAAAATGCACCTCCCTGAACACAAGTCTGATGGATACCTAGCGCGGGACGGAAGCGCAGGGAGTGACTGGGTAACGCATAATTTCCAGCCAGTGGTTACCGAGTAGAACCAGCCGTGGAGGATACTGTGGCAATGGGGTTACAACAAAATTATCAGCATCAAGGTAAAAGGAGTAGGCGAGCCTTGCACTCTTCGCTACATAGAAGCTGAGAGAACATATTGTAACGGGAGCGCTGGAACGCCCTGTGAAAGCAGCTGGCAGCGGAAGACAGGGGAGGTTCGGTTAGCCACACCTCCTCCTCGTTCGTCTTGTAGTGGTGACAGGCTGTGGTCAGGGAAAAAACATGACTGTGTCGCCTGTTTTCTCTACACCTGTTTCTCGATCTTTCTGTTACTAGAACAATCCTGTAAACACCAGAAGGCGGGATATTCCGATATAAAGAGGGTTACAGACAGACGGGGTTAGTTAGTCAGTTGTTGGTTTGGTCAGTCAGTCAGTTGGTTAGTGTGTGAATGAGGACAGTTCTCGGTGTAAGAAGGCAGTGTTAGTCAGTGACGTGTTAATGTACGAGAAGATTGTGCAACGGAAGACTGTACGTAACTGGTATGTGCAACGGAGTTTATGTAATCGCGAGTACAAGGAAAGTGTAACGGACGAACTGGTGAATTGTAATTGTGTGCAGCAAGTAATTCTGTGTAATTGGCAAGAGTTTAACTGTAAGTCGGTGGAAATAAAGAACATTGTTGAGTGGTGTAATTGGACTTTTCATTTCACGAACCCACAAAGTCACAATATGAAGAAAGAAGTTTATCATCTGTCAGCCCTTTTGTATTTCTCGATAGTATTGCTGGAGACAACTTTCATCGTCGTCGATCTCTATATCTAATTGTTTCAAGGCTCTGGAACCGAATTTCTCTAACGGAAAAAGGACCGCTTCTATAAAGGACATGGAGCAGGAAGATCCTGACGATGCTGCCAGAATAATAGCGAAGAAAGGGCAGGATAAACCTACCGAAAAGAGCTATAGCCCAACATTCAAGAAGAAGGGCAAATTGATCCGACCACCGCTGAAATTTAAGGTAAAGTAGACTTATATTATTGATCTTATCCCATTATTCAATAGCAACAAAGTGGTGGAGAAGGTTTTGTATTTGTTTTCGAAGCTAAATCATAAAGCTTAGTGAAGATAACCATTTTTATACTTTTTGCTTTTTATTTATGTTTTAAAGTATTAATTTGTTCTTGTCTTGATCGAATGCGTGTATATTATTTGAAATTTAACTTAGAGGTTTTATAATTTTTAGAGACATTTATCTCTGGCTATTTCCATGATTAGTTATTTAAAGAGCGCTGATGACCAAGTAGTTGGGTGCCTTTATATATAGATCACCACCATCATTTGTATTTTTAAGTGTACCTACTTTGGACATGACATTAGGTATCCAATCTCTGACAGCTGAATGAAACATCTGAAAGGATATCACACTGAGCGAGCAATTTTATTTCCTGATTTACAGCATGGGAGCAATGTCCCTTTAACTATTTTGTTTCGTAAACTTTATAATTAATATTTTAGTCAGTACGATAATTCAGTTATTGCTTTATATCCTCATGAAATACGTATCTCGTATAAAATAAGTGTATTTGTTTTAAATTCCTCTTTGTATTAATCAGAAATTTAAATGTATGGTACAATGATGCCCAGGAAAAAAATATGATTATTTTTTCTTTGTTTTTCCCCTGATATTCTGAGGATAATTAAATTTAACGGATGGATTCCTTCAAAATTGCGGTTTTATGAGATGCTGCGAGAGCTCTATCTTTCTTTCTTACTTCGTTTATCATGTTCTTTATAGATAGAAGACATTGCAAGTCATTCATTGTATTCAGGAATTTGATTAAGAGATTTCATTAAGATACAGGTTTGTATATGTTTATATCTTCTACTTCGAAGCTCCTTAACTAAAGGTACCAGGCTGAAAATCGCATGCATATTGTTTTTCGTCTTTTTCTACAATAATTAAATCTATAGCTACTAATAATTCAATAAAAGATTGATTTTAGGTATGCATGTTGAATATAATGAATATTCCGTGATCGAACTTTTAAAAATTATGTTATTTTACTTGTGTTGGAATTGAATGCTCTTGGCACATGTTGATGACAATAATTCACATTGTAACGATATGTTTTATTTATAACATTTTATATGAATATTGTTTTCTGATATCACCTAGTAGGCCATGTAATGACAATATTAACAACAAAATTAAAAGAGGAGTAAAGATAGTTACGGAAAATCAATAATCTTGAGATAGATGTTCTTCAATCTGGTTTCATGACGAGGAAGCCAATGTTGCGGTGAATATAATTGTAACGAAAAGTTAATAACCTTCAAAAAGAGTTATTCGGTATTCATAATAGTGACGAGTGGACGTTAGATTATACAATCAAATTAAATAATATATCAAACTCAATCATCAAGAAACAATTCGATCTGCAATGATTAAGAGGGGGGTCACACAGGTCGCTCCCAACTTTGGGGCTGATTAATCATCGAGAAACGAGACGACCTATTATATCGCCACAACAAAGATTTTACAGATTATTTACAGAAAGTTCAGCATATAGCTTGTAGTCTTCATACAAGTATCGAAGTAATTACATTTTAATCAAAGCCGGCGATGTAGCTGATTGGAGAGTGAGGGATTTCATGTAAACGTTCTGTAGTGTTCTTGAAGCATAGCTGTATATAAGTTACTTTCAAATATGTGAAATTATTAGAACAGAGAACGTTTGACAACCATTACTGCGATGAAAATATGTCAGTCTACTATTAACATCAAATAAAGGAAATTCATAATTTCTTCACACTAGCCATATATAGTCTACGGTTTTTGGTTTTTTAGATGTAGATTATTTATTGCGCATATTACAAAATTTTACAATTTACAACTTTTGGCTACATTTATTTGTCTTTATCCTGGTCTTCTGCTCTGCCAGGTTGCTCTTAACCTCCATGCCACCTTGTTACTTAATTAGCCTCTTTCCTCCCCCTACTGTTCCTTCATTATGTTCTTTACATTTCTGGCCCATTTTTTTTTTACTTTCCACAACAACTCACCAATACTGCTTACCTTCTTTTCCTCCCTTCCCATTTACATTTTATAGCTACTATCCTCTTCTCTACTTTCTCCAAATTTTCTTCCCAAACCTTTTTTCCTACATAGCAACCTCCTCGCATTCTATTACATAGTATTCTATGCTTTCTTTTCCCCCACACAATTCACAAATTCCGTTTCCCCTACCTCTTATCCCTCTTAGAAATATTGTTCCTGTTCTCATCCAAACTAACCCTTATCTCCCTTTTCTATTGCACTAATCTACATATGCTTCTCGTCCCCAATTTCTTTTTATTTGCTTGTGAAATTGTAATGATTTAATATGTTCTAGACTTCCCCATATTTCCTGTCTTTATATATCTTCTATTCTGTATTCTACCAATTTACCTACATCGCTTTTATTCCTTTCCTCTAATCTCCATATGTCTCCCATTCCTCTTTTTTCCATAATTCCTCCTATTTCTGCCCACCAACGATTTGAGTTCTCTAATCTTTTTGCTGTCTCATGCATAATTTCATAATTTCCCCTTCTTCTTTGGCCAAACATCCATACCAAAATTTTATTACTCTTACCATTCTTATTCCAGTTCTTCTTGCCTTTCCTAATTCCACTAAAGCTACTTCCCTAGTTGCTGATCTCGGTAAGCCTAAGGCTTTTGATAGAATCAACATGAAAAAATCAATGCCACGGCCGGGATTTGAACCATGGATCTCCTATTTTCGTCCAGTCACTCTTACCCATTGAGCTACCATGGTCAACTTGCCGTCATCATGTTAAATACTCCATTCAACTCGTATTTTCCCCTGTAGGCCACTAGGGGCTCTCACATTCGAATAGGGTAGAGGAAGGTATTTTCGTGACATAGGCGATTTCGTGATACTTTTTCGAAGGCGTGTCACAGAAAAACGAGTTGGTATTAACGCGCCTGCCAATAGTTCCTGAGTTTGAGGAACATATATGACAACTACCAACAGTGAAAGACGAGAAAACCTCCCTTTGTCCCACACCGTTTGTGGCGACTTATTATCGTAAGTACTTGAGTCCCAAGCTTCATCATTTAACTATTATTACTTTATTTAATTGATGGAAGCTAAACAATTCTTCACACTAGCCGTATATAGGCTAAGGTTTTTGATAGACAAGAGATAATAATAAGAGATAATACGAGGGCTGTTCAATAAAAAATGATAATATTTTTTTACGGTCATAATTTTTCGCACTAAAATTCAATCTTATTATATTCTGTTAGCTTAATGTGAAGATAATAAGCTTTAGTAGTTTCACTGTTGGTACTTCTGGTTTCCGCCTGTGAGAACCAGGCAAGTACAGACATGTTCAATATCGCCTACCGCTGCAATGGAGGAAACATACAGTTAAAGTTGATGTTAGAGGAAGATCCGAAGTTTCTTTCACTGCTGATGAATCTAGGCTACATCATTTTGATCGTGAAAGCAAACAGCAAAGCTCAGTGTGCAAATCTCCATCACAAATCCCCCCAATAAGCAAAGGTGGTTGCTTCTCCTGGGGAAGTTATGTTCATCTCATTCTTTGAAATTCATGGAATGGTTTATCAGCATGTTGTACTTCTACACAAATCAGTAACTGGACAATACTGCAGGGATGTTCCAAAAACATTGGAAGTCCATGGCTGGCGCAAAAGACCACATTTCCGTGAAGCAGGCTGGATGCTGCACCACGATAATGCGCGGCCGCATATTGCCAATGACGTTGCTGAATATCTTGCAATAATCAACGTGAAGTACATCCCTCACCCTCCCTATAGTCCGGATTTAGCTCCATGTGACTATTTTCTATTCCCTAACAAAAAAACTCCTTCGTGGGAGACATTATCCAGCATCAGAAGCAGTGGTGAAGGCTGCGGAGGCGATTTTGGGTGATCTCTCAAAACTGGTTTTCAGCATGTCCTTGAAGACTGGCAGAAACGCTGGGACAAGAGCATCGCATTGAGCGGAGGTTATTTTGAGAAGGATCATAAAAATTATGAAGGTAAGTAAAGGTACGTTATCACATAAAGCGATCATACTTTATTGAGCAGCACTCGTAGATAATGGATAATAAGAGTCAAATGATAAAGCCTGGGTCTCAAGTACTTAAGATAATAAGTCACCACAAATGGTGTACCTCGAATGCGAGCGCCCCTATTGGTCTACCGGGAAATATACGAGACGTGGCCCAAACCCCGGTCATGCCATTGAATTTTTCATGTTGAATATATCAACATATATATTAAGTTAAGTTCCTGTTAAGTTTGTAGCTTCTCGGAGTAGCTGTGATGGTTTTGTAGAGAGCACTGTTGTGATATAGAAACTCTTAGGACTAATTAGTGATATCAGGAGGCAGTGTAAAATGCAGGTAGTAAAAGTGAACAATTGAAAAAAGATTAAGAAATATCTTATAAACATATTTTATTATAATTTTGAGCTATGGTGTAATATATCATATTTACATATATATAATTTATAAATATTAATACAAGAGAGCAGCAGTTTCTTGTCACCTAATTTTGATTCTGTAAGCAATTGTTTTGGTTTATAACAGCAGCCATCGGTTTTTTCCACTAAGGAATGGAACACAGACTAAAATTCTTTTTTCGAATATGGTGTATGTTATATATATGGCGATAGCTAATTTATTGCGCTTCTATTTTCAAACAAACGCTGATAATTCAGAAAGACGTCGTAATGAGATCTAACATGGGATACAGAGATCAACTATACAAGTTTGCTAAATGAACTACACAGTAAAGAGCATGGAAAATTTAGGAGTGATCGGCACTTACGAGGATCGTTGCTAAGATATTGCGACTGTTCAACTTGAAGCAAGTAATTCAGGTAGTGGAGACATGTGTCATGTGCAAAGTCTCTTGCCTGGTTTCAAAACAGGAGTTTGTCTGCTGTAGCACTACATCCGTACAGGGAAGACAGGAAATGATATTGTCAAGCTAAGATATCAGTTATGTATCAGCCTCAAGATACAGAGCGCCAGAGTATGTGAGGGCAGAATCTAGTTCGGGGTGAAGTAGTTTATGTCCTGAAGAGAATAACTCTTGGTCCAGAGGAGATATGCAGCTATGTAATTGGTGACGCTGGTGAACATGTGTACAACCCACACCGTGAATGGCAGGAACACAGTCCCAAAACCAGTGGTTATTCCAGCTCTAGTTCAAACGCCGGGTGTACCAACATTTATAGCGCTGCACCTTTCGGACACACACCTCGATCCTTACTACCAAGAGGGTACGAATGCAGATTGTAAGGAAGCCCTATGCACTCGACTTACAAATGGTCCTGCACTGAATGCCCATTCTGCAGAAGGACGCTGGGGAGATTATCGCAAGTGTGACACAACCAAGAGAACAGTAGATCACATGGTACAGCACATTCCAAAGCATCCGTCCTGATATAGTGTACATCTTGTGGTCAGAAGATCTTCCACTACTTGAAGTTGGAATCAAACACGCGTAGAAAAATAATGGCTTTGAAGGAAACTCTAAACCAGCTTTGCAGACAATCCAGGAATACCAATATCCACAGTTCAGTTTACCAGTTTACCACCACCATTCATTCAGAATGACTTTGGCATCTCGTGGCTGTGTGTGGAATGTATGTCCAATGAGAAAATTGTTGGCTTCTTCTGTGTCAGATATCATAAGACTAAAATTGTTCTGGTATGGCAAGTTTCAGAGTGCTATCTCTCAACATAAACTACTGCAGAAACAAAAACTGGTGGCTGCTACTGAACAGCGCAGATCCACAAAGACTTGCAATGGCTTATCAACGAGCTTCAAATTGCTGACTTACGTGGTGAGAAAGTGCATGTGAATGGACACATTCCTCCAGGTTACAGTGACTGCCTCAAGGTGTTGAGTAGAAATTATTATCGTTATAAACACATATGAATCAACTATAACAGCGCAGTCCTTTGGCTACACACTCTCTCCTCAGTGACAACTTCCAAATATTTGCGTTACTACTACCAGATTTATGTACTATTATTTATGTAGATATGAAATGAATAAGAAAAGCTAATAAACACTGAATTGAGCTAAGAAATCAACAACGACAAAACACTATCAATACTGCTGAACAAAAGACTGTTTGCAGTAAATTAAATACCAGGTCAAGAGATGGCGTGAATGTAGAAAGCTAGTTAGATTATAGAAACGTGAGCACTTAGAGATACCTATGAAATCCTGAACTAATAACGCTAGCTTTCTAAGATTCATATCACAGATGGAACTCAGTGCAAATATGACACAGTACAAATTCTATCAATTTCACTTTGATAGTTTGGAAAGTAAGGTCAAATTTACTCATTTTCGGTTACGTCACCTAAAAAATCCCTTGCCACAAAATCAATTTTGGTCTAATATTTTAACAACAGGTTCCCAGTACATCCATTTTTTGAATTTGCCATAAGTTTCTCTGTGTCTCAATAACTTAAGGCTCCAGAATTTTAAATTTTGTATTTTTAAATTTTAATTTATTTGGTATATAAAATTGTAAAATATAATATGAAGAATTAGGCAAATATTTTTCTCGCCTGTTTATTAAAAACATGGTTTCTTGAATATGTTTAGAAGATCTGACCTGCCAACTGAAAATATTTTGAAGAGCCGCAGCATTTTGTCTTAGCTGAGGTAGCTAAAGAAAGTGTGCTTAAATGCATCTCACAATAAAACTCAGGGCAATGTCTACTCACTGTGTCTCTATGAACGTGTGCAGCAAGTTTCCTTAGTCTAACACTAAAACTATGACGCAAGGGGCATCTTAAATGATGAAAAATGCTAGCATTCTCGTGACTTTGAAGCTGGTTAAGAGCATTTAAAAGTGGATTGCTACATAAGCATCCTTTGGAATCAGGAAGACTTACACTATTTTAGAGATTAAAAGAGGAAAAGGGGATTTTTTGAAATTTTGGTCATACACATCCTTAATTTCATAATCAGGCTGTATAGAAATGTGCTTATTAAGCCGACTGATTTCCATTTTTATGATCGGTTTCCAACTGAAATCCAGCATCACGATTAATCGTGCTTCTCTCCTAGGAAATTGCCATAGCCTCCTTAACTCTCAGCTCTCGGTAACTGCAGCATATTGCCTCGATGGCCGTCTCCCGAAATTTGGCTCTAAGGTCCTTATCAAATCAAAGCTCTGTCAGTCCAGACTCCTCAGGTTGCATTAAACGAATGCTCCGTTCATGATCGTTCTTTCTCGTAGCAATGGTCTTTCCGATTTGTCCTACATATGGCATCCCACATTCACAGGGAATGCTGTACACTCCCGGAACTTGGACAAGAAAAGGATCGTCATATATTGGTTGCATTGTTTTTCTATGAGCATCATGTTGGGGTCACCAATTTGTATAGATGTGATTTGCAGGATTGCAGTTGGAGCATTACTATTTGAACATGCAAACTGTATAAAATCAGTAATACATTTATTTACTTTATCACCAAGGTAGCATGGCCCACCTAAACCTTAGAGAAAGTATACGTGTATTTATTACTTTTTGTCAGTGCTGCCACAATAGTGTCTGAAAATATCTTATTAGATGATATCTGTTTTTCTTCTTGCTTTTTCCTTTTCTTGTTATTAGATATTGTCACCCAATTAGCGGTAGGCATGAGGCCCACAGCTGTGAGGAAACCAAAGGGCCGCCGAACCACGCCTCCCATTAGTCTCTGTCACTAACTGAGGGGTGGTTAGGGAAGTGTCACCTGTCCCTCGACGTTTCTTTCCCCTTCTCCTGTGGTCTCGAACGTTCGGGTGATTTGCGGGAAACCAGACACTTCTAGAAAGATAGTGACATTCCTATAAAAAGGGTTTCAGAGAGACAGTCAGTCAGTCAGTTCTTGGTGTAAGGACGCAGTGCTAGTGAGAAGACCGTACGTGATTACGAGTGCAATTGTAACGGACGAACTGGTCAATCGTAATTGTGTGCAGCACGTAATTCTGTGTAATTGGCAAGTTTTTAACTGTAAGTCGGTGGAAATAAAGAACATTTTTGAGTGGTGAAATTGGACTTTTCATTTCACGAACCCACAAAGTCACAATTGGTGTCAGAAGTGCAACATAACTCAATGGAGGCAGCATTAGAAGAGATTTTAGCGGAACTGAAACAAATGAAGACGGCTAACGACAACATCACCGAGAAGATGGAAGAAATGAAGGCCGAGTTAACCACAGATATGAGAGCAGCGAACGACAGTCTGGCCACGGAAATGAAGGCGGCGAACGAGGCTCTCGCCGCAAAGTTTGAAGAACAGTTGGCCGGCGTAAAAGAGGACGTCACAGAGTTAGGCGAGCGCGTCGAAGACCTGGCGAGCCGCGTTAATGAGCTGGAAGGAAAGGCCGACAACAGCGCCAAGTCCCTGAGCGCCATGGTGGAGGACGTCGTCGGCAGGAGGTTGAAGGATTTGAAGGCCGACGCACCGGGACGCGACATAACATCGCCGCTCGTCAAACCTCCCAAGTATGACGGCGCGTCAACGCTTTAGGTCTTCCGCCGCCAGTTCGACACAGTGGCCAGGCACAACGGATGGTCACTGGAGGAGGAGGCCACACAGTTAATAGCCAGCCTGCAGGGAAGAGCCGCGGAAGTCCTAAACGCGGTTCAGACGACGGCGGCGCCCAAGGACATCTGGGAAGCCCTGGAGGATCGCTTCGGGAACCACCGCTTAGCCGCAGCATACCGCAGCCAGCTAAAGGCAAGGACACAGCAGCCGGGGGAGACGCTGCAGGAGTTCGCCATTGCGATCGAGCAGCTGGCTAGCAAGGCCTTGGTTGACCTGCCACTGGAGTTCGTATCCCACGAAGCCGCCTACAATTTTGTTGACGGGGTACGGGACACGGAGATTCGTCAGCGCCTAAGCTCGGGGAATATAAAACCATCCACGAGGCGCTGACAGCGGCATTAAGGATGGAGGCGGCCAAAATAACATCCATCCCGACGTCGAGAACGAGGAGTGTCCGCTACGCCGGAGACAGAAGACCAGCTGAGGGACGCCGGTGAACACCTAGTGGCCTGTGTTGGGGGTGTGGACAGCCCGGACACCTGCAGAGAGGCTGCCCACACCAGGAAGAGCAGCCGGAAAACGAGTAAGGGCCGTCGTGGAGAGGGGCACGTCGGCGCCATCACCAACATCCCGAAGAGCGCCTTGGAATTTGCAGGGTCGTCTTGGACGAAGACGTGGTTGTCCCCGCGAGGAGTGAGGTGGTGGTGACGGCGCGACTGGAGGGCGAGAGAACCAGGAACATGATGCTGGACCAGAAGACGCCTGTAAACGGACTGTGTGTAGCCAGGGCATTGCTGCCGTGCCGAGAGGAGGTGCCCGTGAGACTGCTAAATCCTACGGACGCCGATCACGACGTCCAGGCCGGGACGGAGTTGGGAATGTGCGAGCCCGTGGTGAGCGTAACAGCTATCGACGAGACACAGGAGCCGGCGCCGAAGCAACACATGGGGCCCCGGCTAGAAGGCTTGGTGGAGAGGGCGGCCGACCACCTGACCACAGAACAGCTGGAGAAGGTTCGACAACTGCTAAGGCGGTATCAGCGCGTCTTCAGCCAAGGTGATAGTGACTACGGCCGCACGCACAAAGTGCTTCACCGCATCGACACCGGGGTCGCCCGGCCTATTCGGCAACCACATAGACGCGTTCCGCTGGCGAAGCAAGGGGCGGTGCGAGACATGCTGGAGGACATGAGATCCAGGGGAGTGATTGAAGAGTCTGACAGCCCTTGGTGTTCCCCTGTAGTCTTGGTTGCAAAGAAGAACGGCGAGCTGCGCTTCTGCGTAGACTACAGAAAATTGAACGCCGTCACCCGGAAGGACTGTTTTCCCTTACCCCGGATTGACGACACCCTGGACACGCTAGCTGGTGCACAGTGGTTCTCGACCCTGGACCTGAAGTCGGGCTACTGGCAGGTAGCTCTAGACCCGAGAGACAAGGAGAAGACTGCATTCTCGACGGGCCAAGGGCTCTGGCAGTTCACGGTTATGCCCTTTTGCCTCTGCAACGCACCAGCTACCTTCCAGCGCCTTATGGAGTCAGTGATGAGAGGGCTGACTTACGATGCCTGCCTGCTATACCTGGACCACATCATCATCGTCGGGAAGACTTTTGAAAATCACCTCGAGTATCTGAGTAAGGTGCTACAGAGACTGCAAGCGACCAACTTGAAGCTGAACGCGAAGAAGTGCCAGCTCTTCCGCAAGGAAGTTAACTACTTGGGCCACATAGTCTCAGCAACCGGAGTGGCCACAGACCCGGAAAAGCCACAGGCTGTGAGAGATTGGCCTCGCCCAAAGGATAGGAAAGAGTTGCGCAGTTTCCTGGGGCTGTGCAGTTATTACCGCCGCTTCATAAAGGGGTTCTCCAACATCGCAAAACCCCTCACCCGTCTGACGGAGGAACACCGGCCTTATGTGTGGACAGAGGACGCCGAAAACGCTTTCCAGCAACTAAAGGAGACCCTGTGCAGTGCTCCAATTTTGGGTTTCCCACAACCGGGTGGCGCCTTCATTGTGGACACCGACGCCAGCGACCATTACATTGGAGGTGTCCTATCGCAGATCCAGGACGGCCATGAGCGGGTGATAGCCTACTACAGCAAGGCGCTATCCAAGGCAGAGAAGAACTACTGCGTTACCCGACGGGAGTTACTGGCGGTAGTAAAGACATTGGAGCACTTCCACAAGTACCTGTACGGTCAGCCATTCCACCTGAGGACTGACCATTCCGCCCTAACCTGGCTATTGAGCTTTAAGAACCTGGAAGGCCAGACAGCACGATGGGTCCAGAGGCTGCAGGAGTACGACTTCAACTCGGAACATCGTAGAGGGAAGAGCCACGGTAACGCAGACGCCATGTCCCGAAGACCCTGTCCAGAAGAGTGCGGCCAGTGCACAAGAGTGGAAGAGAAGGAGCGTGCCGCAGCAGTAGGAGTAGTTGTGGCAGTGCCTGCTGAAGGCTGCGATAGCGCAGGCCTGAGGAGGGAGCAGCTGGCGGACGCAGACTTGGGGCCACTCTTGAGGGAAGTGGAGGCAGGGATGAGACCAACCTGGGAAAACATCGCACCGAGGAGCGCCACCTACAGGTCGTACTGGGCCCAATGGGACTCGTTGAAGACCAGAGAGGGCGTGCTGTTCCGGGTATGGGAATCGCCCGATGGGAAGACGCAGAGAGAGCAGTTGGTACTTCCCCGGAGTAAGGTCCCGGAAGTCCTGGAGGAAGTGCACGCCGGTACTTCGGGAGGACACATTGAAGCGAACCGAACGATTGACAAACTACGGCAGCGCTACTACTGGCTGAGACTCCGAGCAGATGCTGCGAAATGGTGCCGTCAGTGTCACGTGTGCGCGGCGAGTAATGGACCCCAGACTAGGAGCCGGGGTCACATGCAGCAGTACAACGTCGGAGCGCCATTCGAACGGATCGCCGTTGACATTGCTGGACCATTCCCAGTTTCCGACCGAGGCAACAAGTACCTGATGGTGGTCGTGGACTACTTCACCAAGTGGCCGGAGGTGTATGCCATCCCAAACCAAGAGGCAAAGGGCAAGAGGCAGTCACAGACTGCCTCGTGGAGCAAGTGTTCTGTCGATTTGGGGTGCCGTTAGAGCTACACAGTGACCAGGGTACCAACTTTGAGTCCAACCTAATGAAGGAGGCACTACAAAGGCTTGGGGTGAACAAGACTCGCACTACGCCTCTGCATCCCCAATCGGATGACATGGTCGAAAGGTACATCAAGACCTTAGAGGAACACCTGAGGGAAGTCGTTGCCAGCCATCAGCGAGACTGGGACGTCAAGGTGCCACTGTTCTTGCTGGCCTATCGCTCGTCTACACACGACACAACTGGGATGACGCCAGCCAGCTTAATGTTCGGCCGAGAGTTGCGCCTCCCTTGTGACCTAGCTTTTGGAAGCCCTCCGGAAGCGAAACAGCCAGCGGCCGTGTATGTGGAGAACTTGGTGGACCATCTCCACGACATGCACGAGATGGCTCGCCAGAACATCCAGAAGGCGAGCGACCACATGAAGACCAGGTATGACAGGCAAGCCAACAGCCAAGGGTTCCAGCAAGGTGACCTGGTCTGGTTGTACCGTCCTACCCGGACCAAGGGACGCTGCCCGAAGCTCCAGCAGCCATGGCAAGGACCGCACCGGGTGGTGAAGAGGATTAACGACGTGGTCTACCGCATCCAGAAGGTTCCCCGAGGAAAGATGTTGGTGGTACACCTGGATCGACTAGCCCGCTACGGTGGTGCTGTTTGGGACGACCAGCTTTGAGGAGGGAGCAGTGTCATCCAATTAGCGGTAGGCATGAGGCCCACAGCTGTGAGGAAACCAAAGGGCCGCCGAACCACGCCTCCCATTAGTCTCTGTCACTAACTGAGGGGTGGTAAGGGAAGTGTCACCTGTCCCTCGACGTTTCTCTCCCCTTCTCCTGTGGTCTCGAACGTTCGGGTGATTTGCGGGAAACCAGAGACTTCTAGAAAGACAGTGACATTCCTATAAAAGGGTTTCAGAGAGACAG
The DNA here is from genome assembly GCA_030765055.1 of Mantis religiosa. Classification (NCBI taxonomy): domain Eukaryota; kingdom Metazoa; phylum Arthropoda; class Insecta; order Mantodea; family Mantidae; genus Mantis; species Mantis religiosa. The sequence goes on from CM060953.1 coordinate 174,134,045, forward strand.
TCAGTCAGTCAGTTCTTGGTGTAAGGACGCAGTGTTAGTGAGAAGACCGTACGTAATTACGAGTGCAATTGTAACGGACGAACTGGTGAATCGTAATTGTGTGCAGCACGTAATTCTGTGTAATTGGCAAGTGTTTAACTGTAAGTCGGTGGAAATAAAGAACATTTTTGAGTGGTGAAATTGGACTTTTCATCTCACGAACCCACAAAGTCACAATATTCTTTAACTACTATGTCTCCCATTCTATATTGCGCATGAACGGCCACTTAATTTTGCTCACAGGCCCGAGGTTCTTTACGTACCGTGAATTTCGAGATGCTCACCGGTTTTACTTGCCTTCCGGGGGAACCATGCTGAGAACTTTTACGCTCGACCTCGGGAATCAGTGGCAGCGTTTATCCCTAAAGCAAGAACGACGACCTGCACTCGATGTGAATAACATAAAAATAATCAAAGGTTCAGTGCTATAATTCCCACTATACAGAAATATTGGAGAGCAAGAGAGCTAATGTCTTCATTGCCAAAGCCTAGCATTTGAAAACAACAACATAATTCTATAGGAACATTCCGAGTGCGATTGTTATAGCCAGTAGTGCCCAACATTTTTATTTATGAGTTAACAACGTCACTTTGTCCATCTACCCCATCTTCGCTTTGTGCATGGAGCATTTCCCCTTCACTAATTCAGGTTACCAATGATTAGACAGTTTTGTTTTCGAGTCCCATGAATGTGTTATACCTCGGCGAACATTATGGGGAGGAAAAACCGCACACCTCTTTTTCCTCTCTCTTCCCTCTTTCGCATAAGGGTGTCCAAAAGATAAGGAGTCAGCTCTGCGTTTTGTTTTCTATTTTTAAAACTATAACGAAGAGTATCTACATTGTTAAACGCTTTATAGTCCTGTTTTTTATCGCCGCAAGTATGGTTGTTATAAATTGCTAACTGAAAAAAAATAACAGGAAGTAGCTTTCCTAAGCTTTTGGAACGACACGAAGAGTAACTATTTAATGCAAAAGCAACAGTAGATCAAGATGTCGCAGTTTTTATGGTTATTTTAGTAAATAATCTTAGACATACCCACAGCCTACCTACTTATCTTGGAGACGTTGTAGCTATTTATGAAGTAGAATTTTTACTTCTTCTGTCACCTGCATACATTATACTACAGGAAGTACTGTATTTCACTAAACATTCAACGTCGAGGCCTCACTGGTACAAAGTTGCGATACGTAAGTTTCAAAGAACCTCCTCTCCCACCAAAGTATCCATTTAAGAAACCTTTTCGAAAATTTTAGAGCTTCTCACAAACGTCTAACGTTTTTGTAAAACGCCATAGCTATGCCTAAAAGACGATTATAATTTTTAAAAGTTTACATACCACCCTTGGGTTAATAAACATTTTCAAAATTTTGTTAAAGCGTTTGGTATAACTTTAGTTCAAGATAATAAATATAGTGTTAAAAATTAATTGCGTTTCTCTAAAAAAGATAAAATTCCTAATAATAAAAAACTGGTAATTATTCATTTAATTGTTTCGATTGTGTTAAAGTTTATATTGGAAAGATGAAATGTAATTTAGAAACCAGAACAAAAGAACATTTTCGTAATATTTTACATACACCATCAGACTACCGAGGTCGATCACAATAAAAAACAGTGACAGATAATTACATCCTTAGCTCTCGTTGTAATAACACATCTGGCTGTCTCTTATTTCACAACACTGTTTCACAACTCACTCTGCTTTACAATTGTCCTGCTGGCGTGTCACAATCCCCTATATATCACATTCAGACTGTTCAGTCAATCACTAGATGTTTCTGCAAAACAAGGCATGTAATAACGTAACTCGAACATTCTATCACCTTAGAGAAACGTAACTTAATCTATGCCGGCGAGGCCTTTGCCTCAGTTATCTTGCTTGCCGGCGCTATCTGTTTTCACTGAACGCACTATCGTTAACTGCTTAGCAAGGCATATTATTACCATGAAACTTTATCCGCCAACTGTGTCCTTATTTGTGCCGAAACTTTTATACCTGTTGCCGTGAAAATATGATGATCTTTAAGTTATAAAACAGAAGGCTCTGATGTCAGCACTCACTTTCTCAATTCCTTTTACAATCTTTATTTCATTAAGTGTTTCTTACTATTCAAGGTATACATTTGCAGAGATTACCTTAATCTGCTAAATTTATTGTCGATACAAGGGGAATAAGGGAATACAGTAGCCTTTAACTTATAGTCAAAACATTTAAACTTAGTCGCTCTGTGATGACTTTGAAATTTCATTCTCTTTTATGTGGCCAAGAGTTTAAAATAAATAGCATTCATATCTGAGAGAACTATGTACATGTATTGGATAATGTGAGCAAATGAGAAAGAAGATCCCGGGGAAAACCCGTCCCAGCGCCATGTTCGCCATCACAAATCTCACTTTTCGAACGCCTGAGATCAAACCTGGACCGCCTTGGTGAGAGGCGAGTGGTCTAATCACCCAGCCAAGGCACTCAATATTTACACATATACACAAATCATATACAACTTATATAATTGTATGCTTTAACTCTACATTCTTTGTATTGCAAGATTATGTTTACTCTTAACGTATTACACGTTATGCAAATATAATACAGAATATGGAGGACTTTAAATGATATTATCAAAAACTTCTTTTATAAAATTTTCATTATTCATAGAAACATCTTAAACGATTAGAATCTTATTTTAAAATAATTTGAGGCATTTTTGAAAGATATTAAGGTTTTCGGAAATGTTTCCATGCAAAGGATAGTTTGGGGTACAGAGATTTTATTGAACATCTTCTAGTCAAATGTCTAATATGTATTTTATTTGTATATTTACCAACAGGGGCCTAGGCGATTCCTAGGTCCCGTGCCAAATCTCTCGATTGGGTGCCTCTAAATGGTGAGAGTTATTGCCAAACCGCAAAAAGCTTTGGTCCACAAATGTGTTTGACCCATTAAAATGCACCTTCCTAACACAAGTCTGATGAATACCTAGCGCGGGACGGAAGCGCAGGGAGTGACTGGGTAACGCATAACTCCCAGTCAGTGGTTATCAAGTAGAACTATGTTCGTATCCGTCAGTCCCGGGGAGGGGACCACTGCATGAGGTCATGCACTCGCAAGGGTGATTGTATCCCTCTGTCTTTACATAGGGAGGTGAGACCCTGAGGTGAGCAAGGTGCGGGGCAGGACTCTCACCTAAGCGCCCAGGATGTGAGTACGTAATCGGAGACGACTGCAATGTTGGAGGATATTCTTTTCCGTTCCATTTATACCCCGCCTTTAACAGCAGTGGTCATATCGGCGGCTGCTCTCCTTTGGAAACATACCGTTGGGTTTTAATCATTGGATTACGTATACATTCACACCCTCATTCACACTTCTAGACTCTGGTTGGAAAAATGTCCCCACCCTCAGCTGAGAATGGAACCCGGCACCCCTAGCGCGACAGGCAGTTCCTCTACTGACTGAGCTACGGGGCCAGCCGTGGAGGATATTTTCGCTATGGGGTTACAACAAAATTATCCACATCAATGTAAAAGAAGTAGGCGAGCCTTGCACTCTTCGCTACATAGAAGCTGAGAGAACAGATGAGGAAAGGAGTTTATCATCTGTTAGCCCTTTTGTAATTCTCGATAATATTGCTGGAGACAAATTTCATCGTCGTCGATCTCTATATCTAATTGTTTCAAGGCTCTGGAACCGAATTTCTCTAACGGAAAAAGGACCGCTTCTATAAAGGACATGGAGCAGGAAGATCCTGACGATGCTGCCAGAATAATAGCGAAGAAAGAGCAGGATAAACCTACCGAAAAGGGTTTTAGCCCAACATTCAAGAAGAAGGGCAAATTGCTCCAACCACCACTGAAATTTAAGGTAAAGTAGACTTATATTATTGATCTTATCCCATTATTCAATAGCAACAAAGTGGTGGAGAAGGTTTTGTATTTGTTTTTGAAACTAAATCGTAAAGCTTAGTGAAGATAACAATTTTTATACTTTTTTGCTTTTTATTTATGTTTTAAAGTATTAATTTGTCTTTTGTCTTGATCGAATGCGTGTATATTGTTTGAAATTTAACTTAGAGGTTTTATACCTTTTAGAGACATTTATCTCTGCTTGTTGCCATGATTAGTTATTTAAAGAGCGCTGATGACCAAGTAGTTGGATGCCTTTATATATAGATTACCACCATTATTTGTATTTTTAAGTGTACCTACTTTGGACGTGGCATTAGATATTCAGTATCTGACAGCTAAATGAAACATCTGAAAGGATATCACACTGAGCGAACAATTTTAGTTCCTGATATACGGCGTGTGGGCAACTATTTTGTGTCGTAAAGTTTGTAATTAATATTTTAGTCAGTACGATAATTGAACTGTTGCTTTTATCCCCTCATGAAATACATGACTCGTATACAATAGGTATATTTGTTTCAAATTCTTCTTTGTATTATTCAACAAGTTAAACGTATGGTACAATGATGCCCAGGAAAAAATATTATTATTTTTTCTTTGTTTTTCCCCGGATATTCTGAGGATAATTAAATTTAACGGATGGATTCCTTCAAAATTGCGGTTTTATGAGATGCTGCGAGAGCTCTTTCTTTCTTTATTACTTACTTTATCATGTTCTTTATAGATAGAAGATATTGCATGTCATTCATTCTATTCAGGAATTTGTTTAAGAGATTTCATTAAGAAACCGGTTTGAATATGTTTATATATTTCACTACGAAGCAATTTATCTAAAGGTACCAGGTTGAAAATCGCATGCATAATTTTTTTTCGTCTTTTTCCATATTAACTTAATTCCAGAGCTACTAATAATTCAATAAAAGATCACTCCCAACTTTAGGGCTGATTAATCATCGAGAAACGAGACGACCTGTTATATCGCCATAAGCATTAACTTAAAAAAAGGATTTATCAATGTGATGGAGGTAATTTACAGTGAATGATTAAGAAAGAAAGTTCGAATGAATTGTAATCCAGGTTATACAATTAAATAATATATAACGAAATCGGAGTCATATAAAATTTTATTTCTGTCACCAAAAATCTACACCTGAGAACGGATCTCATGACTCTTATTTAATAAAATCTTGACCTGGATCTTCCAAACAGTCTGCGTGTTTCCTATCTGCTACAGTGGAGGATAAACGCCACAAATTTGGCTCCCGAACGTGTGGCTCGATTAAGATGGAGAGATATTAAGCTGGAAAATAACGCCACAAATATGGCGTCGTTGGGCTTCGAATTGGTAGCAAGTTTATTTACACAACGGATAAAGGAAGCTTCCAACTATTATCTACACATTGTTAAAGAATCAAGACGACCAACTGCAGGTTAAAATACTTCAATATATGAGACTACGAAGCGGACGTTAATTGCCAGAAAGGATGGATCATCGCCAGCAATTTAGTGAATATGTGATTGAAGCAAACCCGCTTGTACAGGGTCAAGCTTACATTTTAGCGAATCACCAGATGTAAGTACCTTGGACCAGATAGTGAAGATGTTAGCAGAATTCAGTAGCAAGTTAAATAATAAGATAGTCAATATGCAGACTTGAGTAGGAAAATAGAAAGTGTAAATGCAAATCTTAGCAGGAAGATAGAAAATCAGAATGCAGAACTCAGTAGCAAATTAGATGCTAAGATAGATAATGTGAATCAATTAGGCTCATAAGAGAAAGATATAACTAACCTAAGTGAACAACAAGAGAGGTTAGAATTTGTACAGAATAGCCAATCTAATGAAATAAGGGAACTAGTTAGCCAAGAAATTAGAAATTTACAGACAAATGTTGACTTACCAAACAATGAATGTTATAATACAGATGGTTATCAGAAGATGTATGTTGTTAAGTTCAAACAATGAGTATTTTGATGTGAACTGTAATGTATATGTACACGAAATGTTGCCACAAACACAAATACACAATGAAGGTCATAGTGGTCACATGTATGATACACCACATGAAATAATGTTACTAAAGTTTTGTAAAAGATTTGAACACACAACTAACCTAACCTTCAAACAGAGTTATAATATACATAAAACAAAAGATGTATTTACCAAGTTCTAAATGCTTGCAAAGATCAGGTTAGCCAACTGAGAAAAATGTATCACACTAACTGTTCAAAAGTTATGAGTATGAACATTGTCATGGATACAGGACAACTAGAAAGATTAATTATGTGGGCAAATTACCCAACACGAATGACAAAATAGGGAATTCTTTTGTATATAAATTGTATATGTAATTTATTTTATTTTATTTTAATTATATATATTCGTTTACAAATTGTCATGTTAAAATACTTTTTATATTGTTATAACATGTTTGTTCAATGTAAATAATTTAAGAATGTTAATTATAAAATACTTAATGCAAATTTGGGGTGGGACACAACCCACTCATAAAGACAACGATATATATTTAAAAAGAAACGTGTTATCATAATGCTAAGTTGTTGTTAAATGTTCATTTATTATTATATTTCATTTAATGTATGTATATTGTTATATGTAATATATGTTATATTTCTGTAACAGTTCATTGTTGTAAAGAAAATTGTTAAACTTGGGGCATTCTTCAAAATATATGGAAACACATTGTTGAAGTATTTAAGTTAAATTATTTTCCATATATTTTGAAGAGGGCATTTGCAACGATATGTTTTAGTTAGAACTTTTTATATGAATATTGTTTTCTGATATCACCTAGTAGGCCATGTAATGACACTATTAAAAACAAAATTAATAGAGGAGTAACGATAGTTACATAAAATCAATAATCTTGAGATAGATGTCCTTCAATCTGGTTTCATGACGAGGAAACCAATGTTGCGGTGAATATAATTGTAACGAAAATTTAATAACCTCCAAAAAGAGTTATTCGGTATTCGTAATAGTGACGAGTGGACGTTAGATTATACAATCAAATTATATAATATATTAAACTCAATTATCAATAAACAATTCGACCTGCAATGATTAAGAGGGACGGTCACAAAGATCGCTCCCAACTTTGGGGCTGATTAATTATCGAGAAACGAGACGACCTGTTATATCACCACAACATAGATTTTACAGATTATTTACAGAAAGTTCAGCATAAACCTTGTAGTCTTCATACAAGTATCGAAGTAATTACATTTTAAACAAAGCTGGCGATGTAGCTGATTGGAGAGTGAGGGATTTCATGTAAACGATCTGTAGTGTTCTTGAAGCATAGCTGTGTATCCTCTACCTACAAAATAAATCGGCAGAGAAATCAAAATTTTAAATTATGTGATAATATTACATTAGGTAAGCTACTTTCAAATATGTGAAATTATTAGAACAGAGAAATTTTTACAACCATTACTGCGATGAAAATCTGTCAGCCTACTATTAACATCAAATAAAGGAAATTCATAATTTCTTCACACTAGCAGTATATAGGCTAAGGTTTTTGGTGTTTTAGATTTATATTATTTATTGTGCATATTCCAACATTTTACAATTTACAACTTTTGGCTACATTTATTTGTCTTTATCCTGGTCTTCTGCTCTGCCAGGTAGCTCTTAACCTCCATGCCTCTTTGTTACTTAATTAGCCCATTTCTTCCCCCTCCTCTTCCTTCCTTATATTCTTTACATTTCTGGCCCATTTTTCTTTTACTTTCTACAACAACTCACCAATACTTCTTACCTTCTTTTCCTCCCTGACCGTTAACACATTTATAGCTACAATCCTCTTCTCAACTTCTCCCAATTTTCATCCCAACCTTTTTTCCTCCACATAGCAACCGCCTCGCATTCTATTACACTGTGTTCTATGCTTTCTTTTCCCCCCACACATTTCAGAAATTCCCTTTTCCCTACCTCTTATCCCTCTTAGAAATATTGTTCCTGTTCTCATCCAAGCTAACCCTTCTCTCACTTGCCTGTTGCACTAATCTACATATGCTTCTCGTCCCCAATTTCTTTTTATTTGTTTGTAAAATTGTAATGATTTCACATTTTCTAGGCCTCCCAATATTTCCTGTCTTTCTATATGTTCTATTCTGCATTTTACCTATTTACCCTCATCGATTGTATTCCTTTGCTCTAATCTCCATATATCCTCCCACTCCTATTTTTTCCATAAATCCTCCTATCTCTGCCCACCAACTATTTGAGTTCTCTAATCTTTTTTTGCTGTCTCATGCATAATATCATAATTTCCCATTCTTCTTTGACCAAACACCTATACCAAAATGTTATTATTCTTTCCATTATTATTCCATTTCTTCTTGTCTTTCCTAATTCTACTAAAGCTACTTCCCTATTTGCTGATCTTGGTAAGCCTAATGTTTTTGATAGATATAATCAACATGAAAAATTCAATGCCACGGCCGGGATTTAAACCATATATCTCCTGTTTTCCATCCAGTTGCTCTTACCCATTGAGCTACCATGGTGAACTTGCCCTCATGACCTTAATTTCTCCATTTGACTCGTATATTTCCCCTGTGGACCACCAGGGGCCCTCGCATTCGAGATAGGGTAAAGCGAGGTATTTTCGTGACATGGGCAATTTCGTGATACTTTTTCGAAGGGATGTCACAGACAATCCAGTTGGTATTACGCGCCTGCCAATAACTCCTGAGCTCAAGGAACAAATATGTCAGCTACCAACAATGAAAGACAAGAATACCTCCCTTTATCCTACACCGTTTGTGATGACTTACTATCGTAAGTACTTGAGTGCCAGGCTTCATCATTTAATCCTTATTATTTTAGTTAATTGACTGAAATTATTTTACACACTAGCCGTATACAGGCTAATGTTTTTGACAGACAAGAACAATGATAAGAGATAGTACGAGGGCTGTTCTATAAAGAGTGATGATAATTTTTTACGGTCATAATTTTTCGTACTAGAATTCAATCTCATTATATTCTGTTAGCTTAATGTGAAACAAACACGCCGTAGAAGTTTCATTGTTGGTACTCCTGGTTCCTGCCTGTGAGAAACAGGCAAGTTCATACATGTTCAGTACCGCCTACCGGTGCAATGTAGGTAACATGCAGTTAAAGTTGATGTTAGAGGAAGATAAGGATTTCCTTTCAAACATAATCAATGCTGATGGAACTTGGCTACGTCATTTTGATCGTGAAAGCGAACAGCAAAGATCAGTGTGGAAATCTCCTTCATCGCAACCCCCCCCTCCAAAAGCAAAAGTGGTTGTTTCTGCTGGAAAAGTTATGGTCATCTCATTCTTTGATATTCATGGAATGGTTTATCAGCATGTTGTACTTCTACACAAATCAGTAACTGGACAATACTGCAGGGATGTTACAAAACATTGGAAGTCCATGGCTGGCGCAAAAGACCACATTTCCGTGAAGCAGGCTGGATGCTGCACCACGATAATGCGCGACCGCATATTGCCAATGTTGTTGCTGAATATCTTGCAATAATCAACGTGAAGTACATCCCTAACCCTCCCTATAGTCCGGATTTAGCCCCATGTGACTATTTTCTATTCCCTAACAAAAAAAAAAACTCCTTCGTGGAAGGCATTATCCATCATCAGAAGCAGTGGTGAAGGCTGCGGAGGTCATTATGAGGGATCTCTCAAAACTGGTCTTCAGCATGTCTCTGAAGACTGGCAGAAACGCTGGGACAAGAGCATCGCATTCAGCGGAGGTTATTTTGAGAAGAATCATCAAAGTTATGAAGATAAGTAAAAGTACGTTGTCAAAAAAAATGTGATCATTCTTCATTGAACGGCCCCCGTAGATAATAATAGATAATAAGAGTCAAATAATAAAGCCTGGGACTCAAGTACTTAAGATAATAAGTCGCCACAAATGGTGTACCTCGAATGCGAGTGCCCCTAGTGGTCTACCGGGAAATATACGAGACGGGGTTCAAACCCCGGCCGTGCCATTGAATTTTTCATGTTGAATATATCAACATATATATTAAGTTAAGTTCCTGTCAAATTTGTCGCTTCTCGGAGTAGCTGTGATGGTTTTGTAGAGAGCACTGTTATGATACAGAAACGCTTTGGACTAATTAGTGATATCAGGAGGCACTGTAAAATGCAGGTAGTAAAAATGAACAATTGAAGAAAGATTAAGAAATATCGTATAAACATATTTTATTATAATTTGGAGCTATGGTGTTATATATTATATTTACATATATATAATTAATAAATATTAGTACAAGAGAGTAACAGTTTCTTGTCACCTAATTCTAATTCCGTAAGCAATTGTTTTTGTTTATAACAGCAGCCATTGCTTTTTTCATATAAGGAAAGGAACACTGACTAAAATTCTTTTTTCGAATATGGTGTTTGTTATTTATATGGCGATAGCTAATTTATTGTGCCTTTATTTTCCAACAAATCCTTATAGTTCAGAATGACGTCGTAAACAGATCTAACATGGGATATCTGCGTAGAGAGATCAGCTATTCAAGATTGCTGAATGAACTACACAGTAAAGAGCATGGAATCTGTAGGAGTGATCGGCACTTACGAGGATCGTTGACAAGGTATTGCGACTCCTCAACTAGAAGCAAGTAATTCAGGTAGTGGAGACCTCTGTCATGTCCAAAGTCTCTTGCCTTTTGCAAAGCCGGAGTTTGTCTGCTGTAGCACTACATCCGTAGAGGGAATACACGAAATGATATTGTCAAGATAAGATATCAGTTCTGTATCAGCCTCAAGATACAGACCCCCAGGGTATGTGAGGGCAGAATCTAGTTCGGGGTGAAGTAGTTTATGTGCTGAAGAGAATAACTCTTGGTCCAGAGGAGATACGCGGCTTTGTAATTATTGACGCTTTTGAAGATGTGTGCAACCCACACCGTGAATGGAAGGAACACAGTTCCAAAACCAGTGGTTATTCTAGTTCTAGTTCCAGCGCCGGGTGTACCAACGTTTATTAACCTGCACCTTTCGGACACACACCTCGATCCTTACTACCAAGAGGGTACGAATGCAGACAGTAAGGAAGCCCTATGCACCCGACTGACTAAATGGTCCTGCACTGAATGCCCATTCTGCAGAAGGACGCTGGGGAGATTATCGCAAGTGTAACACAACCAAGAGAACATTAGATCACATGGTACAGCACATTTCTAGCATCCGCCGTGACATAATGTACATCTTGTGGACAGGAGATCTACCACCACTTGAAGTTGGAATCAAACGCGCGTAGAAAATTTAATGATCTTGAAGGAAACTCTGAACCAGCTTTGCAGACAATCCAGGAATACCAATATTCCCATTTCAGTTTACCAGTTCACCACCACCATTCATTCAGAATGACTTTGGCATCTCGTGGCTGTGTGTGGAATGTATGTCCAATGGAGAAAATTGTTGCCTTCTTCTGTGTCAGATATCATAAGACTATAATTGTTCTGGTGAGGCCAGGTTTCAGAGTGTTATCACTCAACATAAACTACTGCAGCAACAAAAACTGGTGTCTGCTACTGAACAGCGCAGATACACAAAGTCTTGCAATGGCTTATCAACGAGTTTCAAACTGCTGACTTACGTGGTGAGAAAGTGCATGTGAATGGACACATTCCTCCAGGTCACAGTGACTACCTCAAGGTGTTGAGTAGAAATTATTATCGTTATAAACACATATGAATCAACTGTAACAGCGCAGTTCTTTGGTTACACACTCTCTCCTCAGTGACAACGTCCAAATATTTGCGTTACTACTACCAGATTTATGTAATATTATTTATGTAGATATAAAATGAATAAGGAAAGTTAATAAACACTGAATTAAGGTAAGAAATCAACAACGACAAAACACTATCAATACTCCTGAACAAAAGACTGTTTGCAGTAAATTAAATAGCAGGAAAAGAGATGTCGTGGGTGTGGAAAACTAGTTAGTTTATAGAAACGTGAATACTTAGGGATCCCTTTGAAATCCTGAACTAATATCGCTAGCTTTTTAAGATTTATATCACAGATGGAACTCAGTGCAAATATGACACAGCCCCAATTCTATCAATTTCACTTTGATAGTTTGGAAGGTATGGTCAAATTTATTTATTTTTGGTTACGTCACCTTAAAAGTCCCTTGCGACAAAATCAATTTGGTCTAATATTTTAACAACAGGTTCCCAGTACATCCAGTTTCTGAATTTTCCCTAAGCTTCTCTGTGTCGCAATAACTTTAGGCTCCAGAATTTTAAATTTTGTATTTTTAAATTTTAATTTTTTTGTTATATAAAATTGTAATAATAATATGAAGAATTAGGCAAATATTTTACTCGCATATTTATTAAAAACGTGGTTTCTTGAATATATTTAGGAGATCTGACCTGCCCACTGAAAATATCTTGAAGAGCCACAGTATTTTGACTGTGCTGAAGTAGCTAAAGAAAGTGTGCTTAAATGCATCTCACAATAAAACGCAGGGCAATGTCTAATCACTGTGTCTCTATGAACGTGTGCAGCAAGTTTCCTTAGTCTAACACTAAAACTGCGACGTAAGGGGCATCTTAAATGATGAAAAATGCTGAAGTCTTCAATATCGAGAAAACAAGGATAAAGAACTAGAATTCATATCTAACACTAGCATTCTCGTGACTTTGAAGCTATTTTAGAGCATTTAAAAGTGGATTGCTATATAAGCATCCTTTGGAATCAGGAAGACTTACACTATTTTTGAGACTAAAAAGAGGAAAATGGGATTTTTTGAAATTTTGGTCATACACATCCTTAATTTCACAATCAGGCTGTATAGATATGTGCTTATTAAGCTGACTGATTTCCATTTTTATGATCGGTTTCCAACTGAAATCCAGCATCACGATTAAGCATGCTTCTCTCCTAGGAAATCGCCATAGCCTCCTTAACTCTCAGCTCTCGGTAACTGCTGCATATTGCCTCGATGGCCGTCTCCCGAAAGTGTGCTCCGAGGTCCTTATCAAATCAAAGCTCTGTCAGGCCAGACTCCTCAGGTTGCATTAAATGAATGCTCCGTTCATGATCATTCATTCTGGTAGCAATGGTCTTTCCGATTTGTCCTACATATGGCATCCCACATTCACAGGGAATGCTGTACACTCCCGGAACTGGGACAAGAAAAGGATCTTCATATATTGGTTGCATTGTTTTCCTATGAGCATCATGTCGGGGTCACCAATTTGTATAGTTGTGATTTGCAGGATTGCAGGTTTAGCATTATTATTTGAAGATGCAAACTCTATAAAATCAGTAATACATTTATTTACGTTATCACCAAGTTAGCATGGCCTACCTAAACCTTAGAGAAAGTATACGTGTATATATTACTTTTTGTCAGTGCTGCCACAATAGAGTGTCTGAAAATATCTTATTAGATGGTATCTGTTCTTCTTGTTTTTTTCCGTTTCTTGTTATTAGATATTCTTTAAATACTATGTCTCCCATTCTATATTGCGCATGAAGGGCCGCTTAATTTTGCTCAGAGGCCCGAGGTTCATTACGTACCGTGAATTTCGACATGTTCATCGGTTTTACTTGCCTTCCGGAGGAGCCATGCTGAGAACTTTATGCTCGACCTCGGGAATCAGTGGCAGCGTTTATCCCTAAAGCAAGGACGACGACCTGCACTCCATGTGAATAACATAAAAATAAACAAAGGTTCAATGCTCTAATTCTATAGGAACATTCCGAGTGCGATTGAAATAGCCAGTAGTGCCCAACCTTTTCTTTTATGAGTTGGTAACGTCAGTTTGTCCATCTACCCCATCTTCGCTTTGTGCATGGAGCATTTCCCCTTCACTAATTCAGGTAACCAATGATTAGACTGTTTTGTTTTCGAGTCCCATGAATGTGTCATACCTCGGCGAACATTATGGGGAGGAAAATCCGCCCATCCCCTTTTCCTCTCTCTTCCCTCTTTCGCATAAGAGTTTCCAAAAGATAACGACTCAGCATGGTGTTTTGTTTTTAATTCTGTTTTTTGTCCCTGCAAGTATGGTTGTTATAAATTGCTAACTGAAAAAAGGAAGTAGCTATCCTAAGCTTTTGGAACGACACGAAGAGTAACGATTTAATGCAAAAGCAACAGTAGATCAAGCTGTCCCAGTTTTTATGGTTATTTTAGTAAATAATTTAGACATACATACAGCCTACCTACTTATCTTGGAAAAGTTGTAGCTATTTATAAAGTAGAATTTTTACTTTTTCTGTCACCTGCATATATTAGACAACAGGAAGTACTGTATTTCACTAATCATTCAATGTCGAGGTTTCACTGGAACAAAGTTGCGATACGTAAGTTTTCAAAGAACCCCCTCTCCCACCAAACTACCCATTAAAGAAAGTTTTTCGAAAATTTTACAGCTTCTCAGAAATGTCTAACGTTTTTGTAAAACGCCGTAGCTATGCCTAAAAGACGATTATAACTTTTAAAAATTTAATTACCACCCTTGGGTTAATAAACATTTTCATTTTTTTTAAAGATTTTGTTATAGCTTTAGTTCCTCAAAATAAATATAGTGTGACAAATTTATTTTACTTCTCTAAAAAGCGAAAATTCCTAATAATAAAAAATCTGGTATTTATTCATTTAATTGTTTCGATTGTGTTAAAGTTTATATTGGAAAGACGAAATATAATTTAGAAACCAGAACGAAAGAATATTTTCGTAACATTAAGTATAAACAGACTGATAAATCTGCCGTAGCAGATCCTTTTTGGTCATTTAAACATGAATTAAATCCAGAAGTTCAATTATTAAAATAATTAAATTGTCCGATAAATTTAATGGTATGGGAAAGTATATTTATTTAAAAAAAGCAAGCATTCCGTAATTTATTTTGAACTACCGGCAGTCGATTCTGTTTTTAAATTTGTTATATTTTCAGATTTTGATAGTACCAACAGGAGCATATCAACGTCTAGCGTTAGAAGCGATAACGACAGTTTTGTTGGTTCCGGCTGAGGATGTGGAAGAATTTCCATGAAATCGTAATCCCGAACAATTTATAAGAAAAGTGCCATCTTATAAGTGAAGTGACGCTTTAAGTTACAAATTGTTTTGATTGTGTATATATCTGTGATATTAAATAACAAAGTATTTCTTGAATTTTATGTAACTTCGTGTAACGACAGTCAAAATGCAGATGTCTATAATAGTACAGTGTATTTCAAATAAATTTCTGCGGCAATAGTCTCTTCAGAGTTATTTGCTTGTAAAGGTTTCGCAGTTTTTTTAAAATAAAACTGGTTGCTTCTCATTTGATTTTACAGTTATGAAGGGTATGAATTACAATTACAGCATAATGCGATGTCTTATATTTATGGATTGTTTCCTGTATTTTGCTTGAGCGAAATGTTTGGTTTATTTGAAATAACATCAGGGTAGAAAAATATAACTATTTAGTTTATTGTAGGAATAGCAAAATAATGGATAGGGAAAGTAACTTAGGAACCTTTTTCCTTCTTTGTTTTGATTGGGACCGGAAAGGTCGAAATTGTCTTGCTGTAGCAGAGTCAAGTATATGGACATGAATATATATATATAGTGACTTTGTGGGTTCGTGAAATGAAAAGTCCAATTTCACCACTCAAAAATGTTCTTTATTTCCACCGACTTACAGTTAAACACTTGCCAATTACATAAAATTACGTAATGCACACAATTACGGTTCACCAGTTCGTCCGTTACAATTGCACTCGTAATTACGTACGGTCTTCTCATTAGCACTGCGTCCTTACACCAAGAACTGACTGACTGTCTCTCCTAAACCCTTTTTATAGGAATGTCACTGTTTTTCTAGAAGTCTCTGGTTTCCAAAGGAAGGTTCCAGATGGCCGTGGAAGAGAGGGAAGGGGCTGGCAGCGCAAGCGACACTTCTTCCAACCTTCCCCCTCAGTTGGTGACAGAGACTGATGAGTGGGCGTGCCCCAGCGGTCTCGGGGTCCTTCCAGCGGTCGCCAGTCATCCCTTTCCCTAATTGGGTGACACTGCTCCCTCCTCAAAGCTGGTCGTCCCGAACAGCACCATTGTAGCGGGCTAGACGATCCAGGTGTACCACCAACATCTTCCCTCGGGGAACCTTCTGGATGCGGTAGACCACGTCGTTAATCCTCTTCACCACCCGGTACGGTCCTTGCCATGGCTGCTGGAGCTTCGGGCAGCGTCCCTTGGTCCGGGTAGGACGGTACAACCAGACCAGGTCACCTTGCTGGTACCCTTGGCTGTTGGCTTGCCTGTCATACCTGGTCTTCATGCGGTCGCTCACCTTCTGGATGTTCTGGCGAGCCATCTCGTGCATGTCGTGGAGATGGTCCACCAAGTTCTCCACATACTCGGTCGCTGGCTGTTTCGCTTCCGGAGGGCTTCCAAAAGCCAGGTCACAAGGGAGGCGTAACTCTCGGCCGAACATTAAGCTGGCTGGCGTCATCCCAGTTGTGTCGTGTGTAGACGAGCGATAGGCCAGCAAGAACAGTGGCACCTTGACGCCCCAGTCTCGCTGATGGCTGGCAACGACTTTCCTCAGGTGTTCCTCTAAAGTCTGGATGTACCTTTCGACCATGTCATCCGATTGGGGATGTAGAGGCGTAGTGCGAGTCTTGTTCACCCCTAAGCCTTTGTAGTGCCTCCTTCATTAGGTTGGACTCAAAGTTGGTTCCCTGGTCACTGTGTAGCTCTAACGGCACCCCAAATCGACAGAACACTTGCTCCACGAGGCAGTCTGTGATTGTCTTTGCCTCTTGGTTTGGGATTGCATACACCTCCGGCCACTTGGTGAAATAGTCCACGACCACCATCAGGTACTTGTTGCCTCGGTCGGAAACTGGGAACGGTCCAGCAATGTCAACGGCGATCCGTTCGAATGGCGCTCCGACGTTGTACTGCTGCATGCGACCCCGGCTCCTAGTCTGGGGGCCACGACTCGCCGCGCACACGTGACACTGACGGCACCATCTCTCAGCATCTGCTCGGAGTCTCAGCCAGTAGTAGCGCTGCCGTAGTTTTTCAATCGTTCGGTTCGCTCCCAGGTGTCCTCCCGAAGTACCGGCGTGCACTTCCTCCAGGACTTCCGGGACCTTACTCCGGGGAAGTACCAACTGCTCTCTCTGCGTCTTCCCATCGGGTGATTCCCATAACCGGAACAGCACGCCCTCTCTGGTCTTCAACGAGTCCCATTGGGCCCAGTACGACTTGTAGGTGGCGCTCCTCGGTGCGATGTCCTCCCAGGTTGGTCTCATCCCTGCCTCCACTTCCCTCAAGAGTGGTCCCAAGTCTGCGTCCGCCAGCTGCTCCCTCCTCAGGCCTGCGCTATCCCAGCCTTCAGCAGGCACTGCCACAACTACTCGGACTGCTGCGGCACGCTCCTTCTCTTCCACTCTTGTGCACTGGTGGCCGTCCTGGATCTGCGATGGGACACCTCCAATGCAATGGTCGCTGGCGTCGGTGTCCACAATGAAGGCGCCACCCGGTTGTGGGAAACCCAAAATTGAAGCACTGCACAGGGTCCCCTTCGGGTGCTGGAAAGCGTCTTCGGCGTCCTCCGTCCACACATAAGGCCGGTTTTCCTCCCTCAGGCGGGTGAGGGGTTTTGCGATGTAGTCGGCCTTTTCCTCTAAATCATTAAGGCGGTCGTCTACTTGACCCTTCCGCTTGCCCAGGTTCGCGACGTCATCCCTCACGCCGGCCAAACGTTCCTCAAACTTTGCGGCGAGAGCCTCGTTCGCCGCCCTCATCTCCGTTGTCAGTTCGGCCATCTTTGAGGTCATTGTCGTGGCCAAGTTGTTGTTAGCCGTTTCCGTCTTCGCTGTTAATTCGGCCTTCATTTCTTCCATCTTCCCGGTGATGTTGTCCTTAGCCATCCTGATTAGTTTCAGTTCCGCGGCCAGGTTATTTCTAGTCTCCAGCTTCTCTGTTAGGCTGTTCTTTGCCGCTTCTGTTTTTGCAGCGAGGTTTTCAGTTGCCGTCCTCATTTCTTTCAGTTCCGCCTTCATTTCCATCATCATCTCTAAAATTTTCTCCAATGCCGCGTCCATGGTTGTAATGTTCGGTGATGTTATCTTCCCGCTTCCTGACACCAGTGTGACTTTGTGGGTTCGTGAAATGAAAAGTCCAATTTCACCACTCAAAAATGTTCTTTATTTCCACCGACTTACAGTTAAACACTTGCCAATTACATAAAATTACGTAATGCACACAATTACGGTTCACCAGTTCGTCCGTTACAATTGCACTCGTAATTACGTACGGTCTTCTCATTAGCACTGCGTCCTTACACCAAGAACTGACTGACTGTCTCTCTGAAACCCTTTTTTATAGGAATGTCACTGTTTTTCTAGAAGTCTCTGGTTTCCATGGGAAGGTTCCAGATGGCCGTAGAAGAGAGGGAAGGGGCTGGCAGCGCAAGCGACACTTCTTCCAACATTCCCCCTCAGTTAGTGACAGAGACTGATGAGTGGGCGTGCCCCAGCTGTCTCGGGGTCCTTCCAGCGGTCGCCAGTCATCCCTTTCCCTAATTGGGTGACAATATATATATATATATATATATATATATATATATATATATACTGTAGTAGAAGTTGTAATAACAGAAGTAATTGTTTAGGGGTTGGTATCAGTTATTGAGGGGGACTACATCCCTCATTTATCAGTCGCGTTGGACAGATGTTATCGGTTAATAAAGCAGTTGCAGCATTCTAAATTAAAGCAGCATCACATAATTTTCATCTGTCAGGATATAGCAGCTATTCTTGGTACACTGGTGAGGGTTTGATATAAGCAGCAATTAACCGCAGTTAATTAGGCCGTTGAACCCCAGAGACTGCACACTGTCAAGGGGTGAACACAGCTTTCATACGAGCTACATACCACAACATGTAATAGAGATTATACATAACATATCTAGGGAATGCTATTTTGGCTTAGCAGATCATACGAGGTACTTATTACCTAGTGTTGGGACGATACGATCATTTCTTGATATCGATCTTTAATTATCGTCAATATGTATTTGGTTGTGTAAGCTAAATTTACAAATTATTTGTCAATTGTCATAGCAACAAGGATGAAATAGATCACTAATACTTACGGTACCAGTAGGAACTGACGCGTTGGTAAATGTGATGCACATTCTAGATCCCCAGCTTCTTGAATAGCAATGTCGCTCATTTTATAACATTTTCCGTCAAAGCTTGAAAGATCTATTGTAATGACCAAAACGTGCTACTTCAATGAATTCATTAAGAAAAGGGTAGAAGAAGGCTTTGCCTTAGATATAATTCATTATTTTTTCTTAACGTCCAATGAACGTGAGACAGACATACTACCGAGGAGGGCAATCAGTTGCATAAAGGTGAGTGCGAAATCTACTTACCAGACTGAAGCTACCATTTTAATGATAGATTACTGTTTCCCTTCCATTCTCTCTCTCTTTTTTTTTTTTTTTTTTTTTTAAACTGAAAGTTTATCAATCCCTAAAAAAATTCACTAATATTATAGACAGAATAACATGAGCCATCACAATTTTTATATTACCCAGTCTCAAAAGCCACCCTCTTGCTTGTAGACTGCACCACTGAGTGTAAGATAAACCAGCAAGAAACAAGGGTAATGTGCCATAATAAGATGACACTTAAATATAGAACAATAAAGAAACGTAATTTCTTTTGCTCGTTGAATTTTTAGTTTTCCAAAGCAATATAGACTATAGTATACCACGGAGAGAAAGTCTCCGGGGGATGAGACGCAGGGGGGGGGGAGGGGTTGGAATAGGTTCCTACACCTTCGCTAGCTTATGTCACCTTATGTCAGTTCAGTTACAGTCCATTCAAAACATTCTGACAGCTTCTACTTTTGTGCCTGAATCTTCTTGGGTTTAGTGTACATAGTTAATAGGGCGTATGCTTTTTTAACGGTTCTTCTCCTTGTGTAGCATGCATTCTCTGTCACACACATTCGCTGTCTTTGTCCCACTGTGGAAGGGGGCACATTCCTTTCAGGGAGCTTCTTTGCGTTGCTGGACAGTACTTCCAAGCGCATAAAATACAACAACCCGCCTCTCCATATTAACATTTATGCAGCGGGCACACATGCCCGCAATTAATCGTCTCTACTGTACTAGCAAAGCTGACGCATGCGGTGTAAAATGTAAACATTTCTACAGAACCTTATCTTGAAGATTGCAAGCAATCGGTCATTTGCATGATTCACCCTTTTAAGTAAAGACACAGTCAGATAATATTATTTGTGAAGGTTCTTAGGAACTAGTGTGAAAAGAAAACCCATGAAAGGTTCAAAGATAAGTGCTGGACTTAATTAGTGTTAATAACACTTCTGTTCTCCATGTGATCTATGAACCATGGCGACATCGGCTCTCATTACAACATTCCATTACATTTGATACTAGACGAGAGTAATTTAATTATTCACCTACCACTATTTCCTAACTCTTATTTGCATTTCATTTCTCTTCCTTCTCGGCTTTCGGATGTGCTTCTAGCATGTCCCAAGAGTGGGACAGGTTTTCGAGTTCGGATATTCTATCTTCTACTCATCTCTGTAGTTCATCTGCTGGCGGCCTATGTCATCCTGTGATTTACCCCCAGGGGCCTACTGCGGTAGGTACGGGAATTGGTGATCCCGGGGTCCTGAGTCAAATCTCTCGATTGGGTACCTCTGAGTGGTGAGAGAGCTAATGCCAAACGCCCAAACAAGGTCCACATCGGTGTTTGGCTCTAAGTTAAAAAAGAGTACATTAAACTAAAACAAGAGTAAAGCCAAGGCAAAGCCAGAGAGCAGCCTGAGTGGAGCCAGTGCAAAGCGAAAGCAAAGCCAGAGCCAAGCCAGAACCAAGTTGAAGTTAAGGTGCAGAACGAAGTTAGTGAGAGGTAGGAGCGGCTAGTACGTACCAAGAGACAAGCCAAAACGAAGACAGATCTAAGGAAGAGTATAGTTAAGGAACGTTAGAGTGAGGCAAGAGTGAAGCCAGAGCGAAACCAGAGCCAAGCCAGTGCGGGACCGTAGAGGTGACCGGAGCCTAGCCAGAGCAGAGCCAGAGTGGAGCCAGAGCGTAGCCAGAGCGGAACTTTAGCGGAGGCAGAGCCAAGCCAGAGCGGGACTGCAGCGGTGACCGGAGCCTAGCCAGAGCAAAGCCAGAGTGGAGCCAGAGCATAGCAAGGCCGGAACTAGAGCGGAGCCAGAGCTAAGCCAGAGCGGGACCGGAGTGGTGACCGGAGCCTAGCCAGAGCAAAGCCAGTGAGGGACCGTAGCGGAGACCGGAGCCTAGCCAGAGCAAAGCCAGAGTGGAGCCAGAGCGTAGCCAGAGCGGAACTTGAGCGAAAGAATAGCCAAGCCAGAGCAGGACTGCAGCGGTGACCGGAGCCTAGCCAGAGCAAAGCCAGAGTGGAGCCAGAGCATAGCAAGGCCGGAACTAGAGCGGAGCCAGAGCCAAGCCAGAGCGGGACCGGAGTGGTGACCGGAGCCTAGCCAGAGCAAAGCCAGAGTGGAGCCAGAGCATAGCAAGGCCGGAACTAGAGCGGAGCCAGAGCCAAGCCAGAGCGGGACTGCAGCGGTGACCGGAGCCTAGCCAGAGCAAAGCCAGTGAGGGACCGTAGCGGTGACCGGAGCCTAGCCAGAGCAAAGCCAGAGTGGAGCCAGAGCATAGCAAGGCCGGAACTAGAGCGGAGCCAGAGCCAAGCCAGAGCGGGACCGGAGTGGTGACCGGAGCCTAGCCAGAGCAAAGCCAGTGAGGGACCGTAGCGGTGACCGGAGCCTAGCCAGAGCAAAGCCAGAGTGGAGCCAGAGCGTAGCCAGAGCGGAACTTGAGCGGAAGAATAGCCAAGCCAGAGCAGGACTGCAGCGGTGACCGGAGCCTAGCCAGAGCAAAGCCAGAGTGCAGCCAGAGCGTAGCCAGAGCGGAACTTTAGCGGAGCCAGAGCCAAGCTAGTGCGGGACCGGAGTGGTGACCGGGGCCTAGCCTGAGCGAAGGCAGAGCGAAGCCAGTGTTAAGGCACAGAATGAAATTAGTTTGAGGGCAGAGCAAAGCCAGAGCAGGACCGGAGACGGGCCGTAACCTAGCCAGAAGTAAGCCAGAGCCAAGTTAAAGGGAATACAGAGTGAAGTTAGAGTGAGGTTTGAGCGAAGGCAGAGCGAAGCCAGTGTTACGGTACAGAATGAAATCAGTGTGAGGCCAGAGCAAAGCCAGAACGCAGCCAGAGTAGGACCGGAGACGGGCCGAAAACTAGCCAGAGCCTAGCTAGACTGAAGCCAGAGCCGAGCCAGGGTTAGGTTTAAGAATGAAGGTAGAGTGAGGCCAGAGCGAAGCCAGAGCGGGACCGAAGGTGTGCCGGAGCCTAACCTGAGCCAAGCCAGAGCCAAGTTAGAGTGAATACAGAGTGAAGTTAGAGTGAGGTTTGAGTGAAGCCGTAGCGAAGCCAGAGCGAAGCCAAAGCCAAGTCAGAGCGGGATCGGGGTGTTTGCCAAATCCTAGCCAGAGCAAAGCCAGAGCAAAGCCAGAGCGTAGCCAGAGCTTAGCCAGAACGGGACCGGAGTGGTGACCGGGGCCTAGCTAGAGCGAAAGCAGAGCGAAGCCAGTGTTAAAGGTACAGAATGAAGTGTGAGGCCTCAGCGAATCCAGAGCGGGACCGGAGGCAGGCCGGAACCCAGCCAGAGCAAAGCCAGAGCCAAGCCAGGGCAAAGTTAGAGGGATTTTAGAGTGAAGTTTGAGGGAGGTTAGGGTGAAGCGGGAGAGAAGCCAGAGCGGAACGAAAGTGGAGCCAGAGCAGAGCTAGAGCAGGGAAAGGGTAAAATCAGAATGAAGCAAAAGTAAAGCCAAAGCGGAGCTGGAGGAAATCCAGAGCAAAGCTAATGTAAAGCCAGAGCAAGGCCAAAGTGGAGCTAGAGCAAAGTGAAGGCAAAGCTACAGCAGAGTCAAAGGAAAGTTAAAGATCATTTAAATGAAAGGAAGAATAGTAAAGTGAAATACAGTTTTTGAAATGGTGCTAATGACAATCCAGTTGAGTGCCCCTAAATTCCAATCATCTTCATCGTCGTCATCATCATCAGCATCATCATCATCATCATCATCATCATCATCATCATCATCATCATCATCATCATCATCATCATCATCATCATCATCATCATCATCATCATCATCATCATCATCATCATCATCATCATCATCATCATCATCATCATCATCATCATCATCATCATCATCATCATCATCATCATCATCATCATCATCATCATCATCATCATCATCACCACCACCACCACCACCACCACCACCATCATCATCATCATCATCATCATCATCATCATCATCATCATCATCATCATCATCATCATCATCATCATCATCATCATCATCATCATCATCATCATCATCATCATCATCATCATCATCATCATCACATCATCATCTTCATCTTCATCATCATCATCATCATCATCATCATCATCATCATCATCATCATCATCATCATCATCATCATCATCATCATCATCATCATCATCATCATCATCATCATCATCATCATCATCATCATCATCATCATCATCATCATCATCATCATCATCATCATCATCATCATCATCATCATCATCATCATCATCATCATCATCATCATCATCATCATCATCATCATCATCATCATCATCATCATCATCATCATCATCATCACCATCAACATCATCATCATCATCATCATCATCATCATCATCATCATCATCATCATCATCATCATCATCATCCTGTGATTTATTCCCCTCATGAGTTTGTCGTAGGAGTAGCTAGCCATAAAATGCCCGCCTCGGTAGCGTAGATGGTAGTGCGTCTTCCTCACGTTCAAGAGGTCGCGAGTTAGAATGTCAGCCAGAGTGAATTACCTGGATAAGGTTTTTCCAGGGTTTCCCTTATCCTGAAAAATGAATATCAGGTAGTTCTAAACTCTATGTGCCCTGGACTCATTTTAGCATTATTTAACCCATTTCGTTCATCGTCTCAGATGACAACGTTGGAGGACGTAAACAATACATAGCCATAAAATATCGATATGTGATGTATGACCTATACATGTACAATAGGTGATTAACACAGGTGATAAAACTGTTTTAAAGGCTGGGCTATTGTTATTCGTTTTCCAAAGTATTCCTGGATTTGCAATTAATTCAATTGATGTAACGTGGGGTGAATTGCATCCTGTTATAAGAAACCTACTGTTAAAGATGTATACAACTGTCTACAATTTATGAATTTCTCGAGTTAAAGTCGAAACTAAGAAGAAATGTTTATATCAAGTCCCTATTTTTAATTTTCTTGGATGTGACATTTCTTGCCTGTACTCTGAGGCCACAAGGAAACATTATGTAAATTCCACCAACATGTGTACAATAATAAGAACGCTGTTTAAAATGGTAAGGCAAGTGGGGACCATTAAATTTTATAGTTTTGGCCTTGCCTATGTTACTTCACGGCACACAAACCTGGATGTTATCAGCTAGTTTGACAAAAGGGATTGAACCAGCAGTAATGGGATTGTTAAGACCTTTGGCAGGTTTCTGATTTCAACATCACAAACGAAATAAAAGGAAACAAAGGAAATCCGAGAACAGTTTAGAAATGAAGGAATTCTGCAGATGATAGATCAGTATAGCAATAAATGGAATGAGCATATGACAGGAATGAAGAAAGGCTGTATACCATAAATAAAAATCACTTTACAAACCTCAAGGGAGAAAAAATATCGAACATAAAAATTTTAAATATACTTACATAGTGCGATACATATAAACCTGAACCATATTAATAGGCTAACAACAATAGGACACACGTTCAACTTTGGGAGAATATAATACACAATTGGGTGATCACATTACACTATTTACATCTCAGAGAAAATTTTGGAAGTATCCTCCACCAGCATCTATACATGTTTGTTCTCGTCTCACCATATTCTCGCAAGTTTTCGGAGAGTATCCTCGCCAATATTACTTATATCGGTTCAAATGGATTCCTTGGGAACATCAATTGTCTGTTTCTTATTCTTGTACCTATATTTTTAGAACACCCCCCAAAAAAGTAAATCCGGTGAGCTAGGTCAGGGGATCTGGGGGGTCACAGACCTTTTGAGATTATTCGATTATCAAAGAAACTGATTACAAGTTTCGTTGTGTCATTATATGTATGGCACGTTGCTCCATCTTGCTGGAAATAACCTTCTCTCAATTCAGTAGCATTAATCTGCTTCACAAATGTCTTGGAGATTCCCATATAAACTTCAGTGTCTACAATCGTATCAAAGAAAATGACACCAACAAGCCATAGGTGGTCGTGGAGGACACTTCTAACATTTTCTCTGAGTTGTAAATAGTGTAATATAATCACCCAAAGCGGCACGCCTGTACTATTTTTGGTTAAGAACTTGTGGCCTATTGAAATGGTTTAGAATAATATGAATCGCACTGTATATTTTTATATTTTTACGGTTTTAACGGTATTTCCTTCATTTCATTTATTTTATTAGTTTTACTAAAAGTGCTCAAATAACTTTTAGACATGACTGCCTACAGCTATAGCTGCTCCAACTACTTAGAAAGAGGTGGAAGGATCCGCTGTGAATTGCTTGAATTCGGAACAGAACTGTCTAAGTGAATTGTATATTGAGACTTTGTGGGTTCGTAGAATTAAAAGGCTGAGTTGCAGAAATTAAAAGTCTCCTTTATTTTCGTAGAAATACTCTTATAGATTACAGTAGCATTACGTTACATATACATTCAGTCTACCAAGGTCGATCACAAACACAAACAGTGACAGCAGATTACATGCTTAGCTCTCGTTACAACAACACAGCTGGCTGTCTTATTTCACAACACTGATTCACAACTCACTCTGCTTTACAACTGTCCTGCTGGCGTGTCACAATCCCTTATATGTCACATTCAGACTGTTCAGTCAATCACTAGATGTTTCTGGAAAACAAGGCATCTAATAACGTAATTCGAACATTCTATCACTTTCGAGAAACGTAACTTAATCTAGGCCGGCGAGGCCTTTGACTCAGTTATCTTGCTTGCCGGCGCTATCTGTTTTCACTAAACGCGCTATCGATAACTGCTTAGCAAGGCTCATTATTACCATGAAACTTTATCCGCCGACTGTTTCCTTATTTGTGCCGAAACTTTTATGCCTGTTGCCGTGAAAATATGATGATCTTTAAGTTATAAAGCAAAAGGCTCTGATGTCAGCACTCACTTTCTCAATTCCTTTTACAATTTTTATTCCATTAAGTGTTTCTTACTATTCAAGGTATACATTTGCAGAGATTACCTTAATCTGATAAATTTACTGTCGATACAAGGGGAATAAGGGAATACAGTAGCCTTTAACCGATAGTCAAAACATTTAAACTTAGTAGCTCTGTGATGACTTTGAAGTTTCATTCTCTTTTATGTGGCCAAGCGTTTAAAATAAATGGCATTCATATTTGAGAAAACTATGTATATGTATTGGAAAATGTGAGCAAATGAAAAATAAGATCCCGGGGAAAAAACCCGTCCCAGCGCCATGTTCGCCATCACAAATCTCACTTTTCGAACGCCTGAGATTTAACCTGGACCGCCTTGGTGAGAAGCGAGTGGTCTAATCACCCAGCCACGGCACGGAATATTTACACATATACACAAATCATATACAACTTATATAATCGTATGCTTTAACTCTACATTCTTTGTATTGCAAGATTTTGTTTACTCTTAACGTATTACACGTTATGCAAAGAAAATACAGAATATGGAGGACTTTAAACGATATTATCAGAAACTTCATGATAAACTTTTCTTTATTCATAGAAACATCTTAAACGATTGGAATCTTAATGAAAATAATTTGAGGCATTTTGAATAAAATTAAGGTTTTCGGAAATGTTTCCATGCAAAGGATAGTTCGGGGTAGAAAGATTTTATTGAAAATCTTCTAGTCAAATGTCTAGTATATATTTTATTAGTATATTTACCAACAGGGGCCTACTGCGTTAGGTACGGCATTGGCGATTCCGAGGTCCCGAGCTAAATCTCTCGATTGGGTGCCTCTAAATGGTGAGAGTTATTGCTTTGGTCCACAAATGTGTTTGACCCATTAAAATGCACCTCCCTGAACACAAGTCTGATGGATACCTAGCGCGGGACGGAAGCGCAGGGAGGGACTGGGTAACGCATAATTCCCAGCCAGTGGTTATCAAGTAGTACTATGTTCGTATCCGTCAGTCCCTGGGAGGGGCCACTGGATGAGCTCATGCACTCGCGAAGGTGATTGTATCCCTCTGTCTTTACATAGGGAGGTGAGACCCTGAGGTGAGCAAGGTGCGGTGCAGGACTCTCACCTAAGCGCTTTGGATGTGAGCACGTAATCGGAGACGACTGCAATGGTGGAGGATATTCTTTTTCGTTCCATTTATACCCCGCCTTTAACTGCAGTGGTCATATCGGCGGCCGTTCTCTTTTGGAAACATATCGTTGGGTTTTAATCATTGGATTACGTATACATTCACACCCTCATTCATTCTTCTAGAAACTGGTTGGAGAAAAATCCCCACCCCCAGCCGAGAATGGAACCCGGCACCCCTAGCACGTCGGGCAGTTGCTCTACCGACTGAGCTGCGTGGCCAGCCGTGGAGGATATTGTCGCTATGGGGTTACACCAAAATTATCAGCATCAATATAAAAGAAGTAGGCGAGCCTTGCACTCTTCGCTACATAGAAGCTAAGAGAACAGATGAAGAAAGTAGTTTATCGTCTATCAGCCCTTTTGTAATTCTCGATAGTATTGCTGGAGACAACTTTCATCGTCGTCGATCTCTATATCTAATTGTTTCAAGGATCTGGGACCGAATTTCTCTAACGGAAAAAGGACCGCTTCTATAGCGGATATGGAGCAGGAAGATCCTGACGATGGTGTCAGAATGATAGCGAATAAAGGGCAGGATAAACCTACCGAAAAGAGGTTTAGCCCAACATTCAAAAAGAAGGGCAAATTGATCCGACCCCGCTGAAATTTAAGGTAAAGTAGACTTATATTATTGATCTTATCCCATTATTCAATAACAACAAAGTGGTGGAGAAGGTTTTGTATTTGTTTTCAAAGCTAAATTATAAAGCTTAATGAAGATAACCAGTTTTATACCTTTTAGCTTTTTAATTATGTTTTAAAGTATTCATTTGGCTTTTGTCTTGATCGAATGCGTGTATATTATTTGAAATTTAACTTAGAAGTTTTATAATCTTTAGAGACATTTATCTCTGTCTATTGCCATGATTAGTTATTTAAATAGCGCTGATGACCAAGTAGTTGAGTGTCTATATATAGATCACCACCATCATTTGTATTTTTATGTGTACCTACTTTGGACGCGGCATTAGATATTCAGTCTCTGGCAGCTAAATAAAACATCTGAAAGGATATCAAACTGAGCGAGCAATTTTAATTCCTGATATACAGCGTGGGGGCAACTATTTTGTTTCGTAAACCTTATAATTAATATTTTAATCAGTACGATAATTCAATTATTGCTTTATCCCCTCATGAAATACGTATCTCGTATAAAATAAGTGTATTTGTTTTAAATTCTTATGTGTATTATTCAGAAAGTTAAATGTATCGTACAGTGATGCCCAGGAAAAATAAATTATTTTTTCTTTATGTTTCCCCGGATATTCTGAGGAAAATTAAATTTAACGAATGGGTTCCTTCAAAATTGCGGCTTTATGAGATGCTGCGAGAGCCCTTTCTTTCTTTGTTACTTCTTTTATCATGTTCTTTATAGATAGAAGACATTGCAAGTCATTCATTCTATTCAGGAATTTGATTAAGAGATATCATTAAGATACAGGTTTGAATATATTTATATCTTCCAATTCGAAGCTCCTTATCTAAAGGTACCAGGTTGAAAATCGCATGCATATTTTTTTTCGTCTTTTTCCACAGTAATTTTATTCCAAAGCTACTAATAATTCAATAAAAGATTGATTTTAGATATGCTTGTTGAATATAATGAATATTCGTTGATCAAATGTTTAAAAATTATATTATTTTACTTGTGTTGGAATTGAATGCTCTTGGCACATGTTGATGACAATAATTCACATTGTAACGATATGTTCTATTTAGAACTTTTTATATGAATATTGTTTTTTGATATCACCTAATAGGCCATGTAATGAGAATATTAACAACAAAATTAATAGAGGAGTAACGATATTTACGGAAAATCAATAACCTTGAGATAGATAGATGTTCCTCAGTCTGGTTTCATGACGAGGAAACCAATGTTGCGGTGAATATAATTGTAACGAAAAGTTAATAACATTCAAAAAGAGTTATTCGGTATTCATAATAGTGGCGAGTGGACGTTAGATTATACAATCAAATTAAATAATATATCAAACTCAATAATCCAGATACAATTTGACCTGCAATGACTAAGAGGGACGGTCACAAAGATCGCTCCCAAATTTGGGGCTGATTAATCATCGAGAAACGAGACGACCTGTTATATCGCCACAACAAAGATTTTACAGATTATTTACAGAAAGTTCAGCATAAACCTTATAGTCTTCATACAAGTATCGAAGTAATTACATTTTAATCAAAGCCGGCGATGTAGCTGATTGGAGAGTGAGGGATTTCATGTAAACGTTCTGTAGTGTTCTTGAAGCATAGCTGTATATAAGTTACTTTCAAATATGTGAAATTATTAGAACAGAGAACGTTTGACAACCATTACTGCGATGAAAATATGTTAGTCTACTATTAGCATCGAATAAAGAAAATTCATAATTTCTTCACACTAGCCATATATAGTCTAAAGTTTTTGGTTTTTTAGATGTAGATTATTTATTGCGCATATTACAAAATTTTACAATTTACAACTTTTGGCTTCATTTATTTGTCTTTATCCTGGTCTTTTGCTCTGCCAGGTAGCTCTTAACCTCCATGCCTCCTTGTTACTTAATTAGCCCCTTTCTTCCCCCTCCTCATCCTTCATTATATTCTTTACATTTCTTTTACTTTCTACAGCAACTCACCAATACTTCTAACCTTCTTTTCCTCCCTTCCCATTAACATTTTATAGCTACTATCCTCTTCTCCACTTTCTCCCAATTTTCTTCCCAAATCTTTTTTCCCACATAGCAACCTCCTCGCATTCTATTACATAGTATTCTGTGCTTTCTTTTCCCCCCACACAATTCACAAATTCCGTTTCCCCTACCTCTTATCCCTCTTGGAAATTTTGTACCTGTTCTCATACAAACTAACCCTTCTCTCCCTTTTCTATTGTACTAATCTACATATGCTTCTCGTCCCCAATTTCTTTTTATTTGCTTGTAAAATTGTAATGATTTAATATGTTCTAGACTTCCCCATATTTCCTGTCTTTCTATATCTTCTATTCTGCATTCTGCCAATTTACCCACATCGCTTTTATTCCTTTCCTCTAATCTCCATATGTCTCACATTCCTCTTTGTCCATAATTACTCTTATCTCTGCCCACCAACTATTTGAGCTCTCTAATCCTTTTGCTGTCTCATGCATAATTTCATAGTTTCCCCTTCTTCTTTGGCCAAACACCTATACCAAAATGTTATTACTCTTACCATTCTTATTCCAATTCTTCTTGCCTTTCCTAATTCTATTAAAGCTACTTCCCTAGTTGCTGATCTTGGTAAGCCTAAGGCTTTTGATAGAATCGTATTTTCCCCTGTAGGCCACTAGGGGCTCTCACATTCGAGATAGGGTAGAGGAAGGTATTTTCGTGACATAGGCGATTTCGTGATACTTTTTCGAAGGGATGTCACAGACAAACCAGTTGGTATTAACGCGCCTGCCAATAGCTCCTGAGTTTGAGGAACATATATGACAACTACCAACAGTGAAAGACGAGAAAACCTCCCTTTGTCCCACACCGTTTGTGGCGACTTACTATCGTAAGTACTTGAGTCCCAAGCTTCATCATTTAACTATTATTACTTTATTTAATTGATGGAAGCTAAACAATTCTTCACACTAGCCGTATATAGGCTAAGGTTTTTGATAGACAAGAGTTAATAATAAGAGATAATACGAGGGCTGTTCAATAAAAAATGATAATATTTTTTTACGGTCATAATTTTTCGCACTAAAATTCAATCTTATTATATTCTGTTAGCTTAATGTGAAGATAATAAGCTTTAGTAGTTTCACTGTTGGTACTTCTGGTTTCCGCCTGTGAGAACCAGGCAGGTGCAGACATGTTCAATATCGCCTACCGCTGCAATGGAGGTAACATACAGTTAAAGTTGATGTTAGCGGAAGATCCGAAGTCTCTTTCACTGCTGATGAATCTTGGCTACATCATTTTGATCGTGAAAGCAAACAGCAAAGCTCAGTGTGCAAATCTCCATCACAAATCTCCCCAATAAGCAAAAGTGGTTGCTTCTCCTGGGGAAGTTATGTTCATCTCATTCTTTGAAATTCATGGAATAGTTAATCAGCATGTTGTATCTGCACACACACTAGTAACTGCACAACACTACAACAATGTTCCAAAAACATTGGAAGGCCATTGCTGGCACAAAAGATCACATTTCCGTGAAGCAGGCTGGATGCTGCACCACGATAGTACGCGGCCGCATATTGCCAATGTTGTTGCTGAATATCTTGCAGTAATCAACGTGAAGTACATGTCTCACCCTCCCTATAGCCGGGATTTATTCCCACGTGACTCTTTTCTATTCCCTAACTTAAGAAAAACTCTTTCGTGGGAGACATTATCCAGCATCAGAAGCAGTGGTGAAGGCTGCGGAAGCGATTTTGAGGGATCTCTCAAAACTGGTTTTCAGCATGTCTTTGAAGACTGGCAGAAACGCTGGGACAAGAGCATCGCATTCAGCGGAGGTTATTTTGAGAAGGATCATAAAAATTATAAAGGTAAGCAAAGGTACGTTATCAAAAGAAGTGATCATTTTGTATTGAACAACCCTCGTAGATAATAATAGATAATAAGAGAAAAATGATAAAGCCTGGGACTCAAGTACTTAAGATAATAAGTCACCACAAATGGTGTACCTCGAATGCGAGCGCCCCAATTGGTCTACCGGGAAATATACGAGACGTGGCCCAAACCCCGGCCGTGCCATTGAATTTTTCATGTTGAATATATCAACATATATATTAAGTTCCTGTTAAATTTCTCGCTTTTCGGAGTAGCTGTGATGGTTTTGTAGAGAGCACTGTTATGATATAGAAACTCTTTGGACTAATTGGTGAATCAGGAGGCAGGGTAAAATGCAGGTGGTAAAAATGAACAATTGAAAAAAGATCAAGAAATATCTTATAAACATATTTTATTATAATTTGGAGCTATGGTGTTATATATTATATTTACATATATATAATTTATAAATATTAATACAAGAGAGCAGCAATTTCTTGTCGCCTAATTTTGATTCGGTAAGCAATTGTTTTTGTTTATAACAGCAGCCATTTTTTCATATAAGGAATGGAACACTGACTAAAATTCTTTTTTCGAATATGGTGTATGTTATATATATGGCGATAGCTAATTTATTGCGCTTCTATTTTCAAACAAATGCTGATAATTCAGAAAGACGTCGTAATGAGATCTAATATGGGATACAGAGATCAACTATACAAGTTTGCTAAATGAACTACACAGTAAACAGCATGGAAAATTTAGGAGTGATCGGCACTTACGAGGATCGTTGCTAAGATATTGCGACTGTTCAACTTGAAGCAAGTAATTCAGGTAGTGGAGACATGTGTCATGTGCAAAGTCTCTTGCCTGGTTGCAAAGCAGGAGTTTGTCTGCTGTAGCACTACATCCGTACAGGGAAGACAGGAAATGATATTGTCAAGCTAAGATATCAGTTATGTATCAGCCTCAAGATACAGAGCCCCAGAGTATGTGAGGGCATCATCTAGTTCGGGGGTGCAGTAGTTTATGTCCTGAAGAGAATAACTCTTGGTCCAGAGAAGATATGCAGCTATGTAGTTGGTGTCGCTGGTGAACATGTGTACAAACCACACCGTGAAAGGAAGGAACACAGTTCCAAAACCAGTGGCTATTCCAGCTCTAGTTCCAACGCTGGGTGTACCAACGTTTATAGTCCTGCACCTTTCGGACACACACCTCGATCCTTACTACCAAGAGGGTACGAATGCAGACAGTAAGGAAGCCCTAAGCACTCGACTTACAAATGGTCCTGCACTGAATGCCCATTCTGCAGAAGGACGCTGGGGAGATTATCGCAAGTGTAACACAACCAAGAGAACATTAGATCACATGGTACAGCACATTTCTAGCATCCGCCGTGACATAATGTACATCTTGTGGACAGGAGATCTACCACCACTTGAAGTTGGAATCAAACGCGCGTAGAAAATTTAATGATCTTGAAGGAAACTCTGAACCAGCTTTGCAGACAATCCAAGAATACCAATATTCCCATTTCAGTTTACCAGTTTACCACCACCATTCATTCACAATGACTTTGGCATCTCGTGGCTGTGTGTGGAATGTATGTCTAATGGAGAAAATTGTTGCCTTCTTCTGTGTCAGACACCATAAGATTAAAATTGTTCTGGTGCGGCCAGGTTTCAGAGGGCTATCACTCAACATAAACTACTGCAGTAACAAAAACTGGTGGCTGGTACTGAACAGCGCAGATCCACAAAGACTTGCAATGGCTTATCAACGAGCGTCAAACTGCTGACTTACGTGGTGAGAAAGTGCATGTGATTGGACACATTCCTCCAGGTCTCAGCGATTGCCTCAAGGTGTTGAGTAGAAATTACTATCGTTATAAATAGATATGAATCAACTATAAGAGCACAGTCGTTTGGCTACACACTCTCTCCTCAGTGACAACGTCCAAATATTTGCGTTACTACTACCAGATTTATGTACTATTATTTATGTAGATTTAAAACGAATAAGAAAAGTTAATAAACACTAAATTGAGGTAAGGAATCAACAACGACAAAACACTATCAATACTCCTTAACAAAAGACTGTTTGCAGTAAATTAAAGACCAGGTCAAGAGATGGCGCGAATGTAGAAAACTATTTAGGTTATAGAAACGTGACTACTTAGGAATACCTATGGCTGAAAAATTGAAATCCTGAACTAATAACGCTAGCTTTTTAAGATTTATATCACAGATGGAACTCAGTGCAAATATGACACAGGCCAAATTCTATCAATTTCACTTTGATATTTTGGAAAGTATGGCCAAATTTATTTATTTTTGGTTACGTCAACTAAAAAGTCCCTTGCGACAAAATCCATTTTGGTCTAATATTTTAACAACAGGTTCCCAATACATCCATTTTTGAATTTGCCATAAGTTTATCTGTGTCTCAATAGCTTAAGGCTACAGAATTTTAAATTTTGTATTTTTAAATTTTAATTTATTTGGCATATAAAATTGTAAAATATAATATGAAGAATTAGGCAAATATTTTACTCGCCTATTTATTAAAAACATGGTTTCTTGAATATATTTAGGAGATCTGACCTGCACACTGAAAATATTTTGAAGAGCCGCAGTATTTTTTTTTTGTGCTGAGGTAGCTAAAGAAAGTGTGCTTAAATGCATCTCACAATAAAACCCAGGGCAATATTTAATCACTGTGTCTCTATGAACGTGTGCAGCAAGTTTCCTTAGTGTAACACTAAAACTGCGACGTAAGGAGCATCTTAAATGATGAAAAATACTGAAGTCATCAATATCGAGAAAACAAGAATAAAGAATTAGAATTCATATCTAACGCTAGCATTCTCGAGACTTGAAGATATTTTAGAACATTTAAAAGTGGATTGCTATATAAGCATCCTATGGAATCAGGAAGACTTACACTATTTTAGAGACTAAAAAGAGGAAAAAGTGATTTTTTGAAATTTTAGTCATACATACCTTAATTTGACAATCAGGCTGTATAGATATGTGCTTATTAAACCGACTGATTTCCGTTTCTAAAACCGGTTTCCAACTGAAATCCAGCATCACGATTAAGCGTGCTTCTCTCCTAGGAAATGGCCATAGCCTCCTTAACTCTCAGCTCTCGGTAACTGCTGCACATTGCCTCGATGGCCCTTTCCCAAAAGTTGGCTCTAAGGTCCTTATCAAATCAATGCTCTGTCAGTTCAGACTTCTCAGGTTGCATTAAACGAAATCTGCGTTCTAGTTCGTTTATTCTGATAGCGATGGTCTGTCCGATTTGTCCTATATATGGCATCCCACATTTACAGGGAATGCTGTACACTCCCGGAACTTGGACAAGAAAAGGATCGTCATATATTGGTTGCATTGTTAACCTATGAGCATTATGTTGGGGTCCCCAATTTGTATAGATGTGATTTGCAGGATTGCAGTTGAAGCATTATTATTTGAATATGCAAACTGTATAAAATCAGTAATACATTTATTTACATTATCACCAAGGGAGCATGGCCTACCTAAACCTTAGAGAAAGTATACGTGTATATATTACTTTTTGTCAGTGCTGCCACAATAGAGTGTCTGAAAATATCCAATTAAATGATATCTCTTCTTGTTCTTGTTTTTTCCATTTCTTCTTATTAGATATTCCGTAACTACTATGTCTCCCATTCTATATTGCGCATGAAGGGCCGCTTAATTTTGTTCAGAGGTCCGAGGTTCTTTACGTACCGTGAATTGCGACATGCTCACCGGTTTTTACTTCCCTTCCGGAGGAGCCATGCTGAGAACTTTTACGCTCGACCTCGGGAATCAGTGGCAGCGTTTATCCCTAAAGCAAGGACGACGTCCTGCACTCGATGTGAATAACATAAAAATAATCAAAGTTTCAATGCTCTAATTCCCACTATACAGAAATATTGGAGAGCAAGAGAGCTAATGTCTTCATTGCCAAAGCCTAGCATTTGAAAACAACAACATCATAATTCTATAGGAACATTCCGAGTGCGATTGTTATAGCCAGTAGTGCCCAACATTTTTATTTATGTGTTAACAACGTCACTTTGTCCATCTACCCCATCTTCGCTTTGTGCATGGAGCATTTCCCCTTCACTAATTCAGGTAACTAATGATTAGACAGTTTTGTTTTCGAGTCCCATGAATGCGTCATACCTTGGCGAACATTATGGGGATGAAAATCCTCCCACCCCCTTTTCCTCTCCCTTCCCTCTTTCGCATAAGGGTTTCCAAAACATAAGAACTCAGCATGGCGTTTTGTTTTTAATCCTGTTTTTTGTCCCTGCAAGTATGGTTGTTATAAATTGCTAACTGAGAAAAAGAAAAACAGGAAATAGCTTTCCTAAGCTTTTGGAACGACACGAAGAGTAACGATTTAATGCAAAAGCAACAGTAGATCAAGATTTCCCAGTTTTTATGGTTATTTTAGTAAATAATCTTAGACATACTACATACAGCCTACCTACTTATCTTGGAAAAGTTGTAGCTATTTATAAAGTAGAATTTTTACTTTTTCTGTCACCTGCATATATTAGACAACAGGAAGTACTGTATTTCACATTCAATGTCGAGGTTTCACTGGAACAAAGTTGCGATACGTAAGTTTTCAAAGAACCTACTCTCTCACCAAACTACCCATTAAAGAATTTTTTTTTCGGATGTTTTAGAGCTTCTCAGAGATGTCTAACTTTTTTGTAAAACGTCATAGCTATGCATAGAAGACGATTATATTTTTTAAAAACTTACTTACCACCCTTGGGTTAATAAACATTTTCAAATTTTCTTAAAGAGTTTGGTATAGCTTTAGTTCCTCAAAGTAAATATAGTATTAACATTTATTGCATTTTCCCAAAATGATAGAATTCCTAATAATAAAAAAACTGATATTTATTCATTTAATTGTTTCGATTGTGTTAAAGTTTATATTGGAAAGATGAAATGTAATTTAGAAACCAGAACGAAAGAACATTTTCTTAACATTAAGTATAAACAGACTGATAAATCGGCCGTAGCAGATCATTTTTGGCCATTTAACCATGAAATAAATCCAGAAGTTCAATTATTAAAATAATTAAATAGTCCGATAGATTTAATGGTTTGGGAAAATATATTTAATTTAAAAAACAAACATTGCGTAATGTACTTTGAACTACCGGCAGTCGATTCTGTTTTTAAATTTGATATATTTTCAGATTTTGATAGTACCAACAAGAGCATATCAACATCTAGTTTTTGTAGCGATAACGACAGTTTTGTTGGTTCCGGCTGAAGATGTGGAAGAATTTCCATGAAATCGCGATCCCGAAGAATTTATAAGAAAAGTGTCATTTCTTATAAGATAAGTGAAGCTTTAAGTTACAAATTGTTATAATTGTGTATATGTCTGTGATATTAAATAACAAAATATTTCTTGAATTTTATGTAACTTCGTGTAACGACAGTCAAAATGCAGATGTCTATAATAGTACAGTGTATTTCAAATAAATATCTGTGGCAATAGTCTCTTCAGAGTTTGTATAGGTTTGTATAGGTTTCGCAGTCAAAAGAGAAAAAAAATCTATTTATGGATCGTTTCCTGTATTTGGCTTGAACGAAATGTTTGGTTTATTTGAAATAACATCAAGGTCGAAAAATAGAAATATTTAGTTTATTGTAGGAATAGCAAAATAATGGATAGAGAAAGGAACTTAGGAACCTTTTTCCTTCTTTGTTTTGTTTGGGACCGGAATGGTCGAAATAGTCTTGCTGTAGCAGAGTCAAGTATATGGTCATGAATATATATACTGTAGTAGAACTTGTAATAACAGAAGTAATTGTTTAGGGGTTGGTATCAGTTATTGAGGGGGACTACATCCCTCATTTATCAGTCGCGTTGGACAGATGTTATCGGTCAATAAAGCAGTTGCAGCATTCTAAAGTAAAGCAGCATCACATAATTTTCATCTGTCAGGATATAGCGGCTATTCTTGGTACACTGGTGAGGGTTTGATATAAGCAGCAATTAACCGCAATTAATTAGGCCGTTGAACCCGAGAGACTGCACACTGTCAAGTGGTGAACACAGCTTTCATAGGAGCTACATACCACAAAATGTAATAGAGATTATACATAACATATCTTGAGAATGCTATTTTGGCTTAGCAGATCATACGAGGTACTTATTACCTAGTGTTGGGACGATACGATCATTTCTTGATATCGATCGTTATTTATCGTTAATATGTATTTGGTTGTGTAAGCTAAATTTACAAATCATTTGTCAATTGTCATAGCAACAAGGATGAAATAGGTTACGGTACCAGTAGGATGTGACGCGTTGGTAAATGTGATGCACATGCTAGATCCCCGGCTTCTTGTATAGCAATGTCGCTCATTTTCCGTCAAAGCTTGAAAGATCTAATTCGGCTACATATAACGTAATGACCAAAACGTGTTACTTCAATTAATTCATTAACAAACGAGTAGATAAGTAGGCTTTGTCCATATAATTTAGATATAATTCATTAGTTTTCCTTAATGTCCAATGACCTCTTAAACTTGAGGTAGACATACTACCGAGGCGGGCAAACAGTTGCTTAAACGTGAGTGCGAAATCTACTTACCCGACTGAGGCAACAATTTTCTTGATAGATTACTGTTTCCATTCCATTTTCTCCTTTTTTTTTTTTTTTAAAAAAAACAACTGAAAGTTTATTCATCCCTAACTAGGTCACTAAAATTATAGACAGAATAACATGTACCATCACAATTTCTATATTACCCAGTTTCAAAAGCCACCCTCTTGCTTGTAGAAGCCAGAGCGGAGCCAGAGCCAAGCCAGAGCGGGATCGGAGTGGTGGCCGAATCCTAGCCAGAGCGAAGCCAGAGCGGATCTTGTGCGGAGCCAGAGCCAAGCCAGAGCGGGACCGGAGTGGTGGCCGAATCCTAGCCAGAGCGAAGCCAGAGCGGATCTTGTGCGGAGCCAGAGCCAATCCAGAGCGGGACCGGAGTGGTGACCGGGGCCTAGCCGGAGCGAAGCCAGTGTTAAAGGTATTGAATGAAGTGTGAGGCCAGAGCGAAGCCTGAGCGAAGCCTGAGCGGGACCGGAAGTCTCCCGGAACCTAGCCAGAGCCAAGCCAGAGCGGGACCGGAGTGGTGACAGGGGCCTAGCTAGAGCGAAGCCAGTGTTAAAGGTATTGAATGAAGTGTGAAGCCAGAGCGAAGCCTGAGCGAAGCCAGAGCGGGGCCCGAGGTCTCCCGGAACCTAGCCAGAGCAAAGCCAGAGCGTAGCCAGAAAGGATATTGTGCGGAGCCAGAGCCAAGCCAGAGCGGGATCGGAGAGGTGGCCGAATCCTAGCCACAGCGAAGCCAGAGCGGATCTTGTGCGGAGCCAGAGCCAAGCCAGAGCTGGATCGGGGTGGTGGCCGAATCCTAGCCAGAGCGAAGCCAGAGCGGATCTTGTGCGGAGGCAGAGCCAAGCCAGAGCTGGATCGGGGTGGTGGCCAAATCCTAGCCAGAGCGAAGCCAGAGCGGATCTTGTGCGGAGCCAGAGCCAAGCCAGAGCGGGACCGGAGTGGTGACCGGGGCCTAGCCGGAGCGAAGCCAGTGTTAAAGGTATTGAATGAAGTGTGAGGCCAGAGCGAAGCCTGAGCAAAGCCAGAGTGGGACCGGAGGCCGGCCGGAACCTAGCCAGAGCGAAGCCAGAGCGAAGCCAGAGCGTAGCCAGAGCAGATCTTGTGCGGAGCCAGAGCCAAGCCAGAGCGGGACCGGAGTGGTGACCGGGGCCTAGCCGGAGCGAAGCCAGTGTTAAAGGTATTGAATGAAGTGTGAGGCCAGATCGAAGCCTGAGCGAAGCCAGAGTGGGACCGGAGGCCGGCCGGAACCTAGCCAGAGCGAAGCCAGAGCGAAGCCAGAGCAGATCTTGTGCGGAGCCAGAGCCAATCCAGAGCGGGACCTGAGTGGTGACCGGGGCCTAGCCGGAGCGAAGCCAGTGTTAAAGGTATTGAATGAAGTGTGAGGCCAGAGCAAAGTCTGAGCGAAACCAGAGTGGGACCGGAGGCCGGCCGGAACCTAGCCAGAGCGAAGCCAGAGCGAAGCCAGAGCGTAGCCAGAGCAGATCTTGTGCGGAGCCAGAGCCAAGCCAGAGCGGGACCGGAGTGGGGACCGGGGCCTAGCCGCAGCGAAGCCAGTGTTAAAGGTATTGAATGAAGTGTGAGGCCAGAGCAAAGCCAGAGCCAAGCCAGGGCAAAGTTAGAGGGATTTTAGAGTGAAGTTTGAGTGAGGTTAGGGTGAAGCGGGAGAGAAGCCAGAGCGGAACCACAGTGGAGCCAGAGCGGAGCTAGTGCAGAGAAAGGGTAAAGTCAGAATGAAGCAAAACCAAAGCCAAAGCGGAGCTGGTCATCATGGTCATCATCATCATCATCATCATCATCATCAGCCTGTGAGTTATTCCCCTCATCAGTTTGTCGTAGGAGTAGCTAACCATAAAATGCCCGCCTCGGTAGCGTAGATGGTAGCGCGTCTGCCTCACGTTCAAGAGGTTGCGAGTTAGAATGTCAGCCACAGTGAATTACCTGGATGAGGCTTTTCCGGGGTTTTCCCTTATTCTGAAAGACGAATGTCAGGTAGCTCTAAGCTCTATGGACCCTGGACCCATTTTAGCATTATTTAACCCATTTCATTCATCGTCTCATATGACAACATTGAATTACGTAACAAAAATGCATAGCCATAAAATATCGATATGTGATGTATGACCTATACATGACCTAGGTGAGTAACACAAGTGATAAAACTGTTTCATAGGCTGCGCTATTGATATTAGTTTTCTAAAGTATTCCTGGATTTGCAATTAATTCAATGGATATAACATGGCGTGAATTGCATCCTCTTTTTAGAAGTCTATACAACAGTCTACAATTTATGAATTTCTAGAGTTAAAATCGTAACTAAGAAGAAAAGTTTAGATCAAGTCCCTCTTTTTAATTTTCTTGGTTGTGACATTTCTTGCCTGTACTCTAAAGCCACAAGGAAACATTATGTAAAATTCACCAAATGGTGTGTACAATAACAAGAGTGATGTTTAAAATAGTAAGGCAAGTGGGGATCCTTAAATTTTATAGTGTTGGCCTTGCCTATGTTACTTTTCGGCGCACAAACCTGGATGTTAACTAACTAGTTTGACAAATGGAATTAGACCAGCAGTAATGCGATTGTTAAGACCATTGGCAGGTTTCTGATTACAACATCACAAACGAAATCAAAGGAAACAAAGGAAATCCGAGAACAGTTGGGAAATGAAGGAAATCTGCAGAAGATAAAACAGTATAGCAATAAATGGAATGAGCATATGACAGGGATGAAGAAAGGCTGCATACCATAAATAAAACGCACTATAAGAATTTTAAATATACTTATGTAGTGTGATACATATAAACCTGAACCC
The DNA here is from genome assembly GCA_030765055.1 of Mantis religiosa. NCBI lineage: Eukaryota > Metazoa > Arthropoda > Insecta > Mantodea > Mantidae > Mantis > Mantis religiosa. The sequence goes on from CM060953.1 coordinate 174,175,494, forward strand.
TTGAAGCAATAATAGGACACACGTGCAACTTTGGGAGAATATAATAAATAATTGAAAGATTACATTATACTATTTACATCTCGTCTCACCATATTCTCTGCAGTTTTACGGAGAGTATCCTCGCCAATGTTACTTATTTCCGTTCGAATGGGTTCCTTGACGGTGCGGGGGGGGGGGGGGGGACTTCCTGCAGCTTTAGCTGCTCCAACTACTTAGAAAGAGGTGGAAGGATCCGCTGTGAATTGCTTGAATTCGGAACAGAACTGTCTAAGCCGAATTGTATTTTGTGACTTTGTGGTTTCGTAGAATTAAAAGGCCGAGTTGCACAAATTAAACATCTCCTATATTTTCGTAGAAATACTCTTATAGATTACACCATCAGTCTACCAAGGTCGATTACAATAACAAACAGTGACAGGAGATTACATCCTTAGCTTTCGTTACAACACATCTGGCTGTCTCTTATTTCACAACACTGTTTCACAACTCACTCTGCTTTACAACTGTCCTGCTGGCGTGTCACAGTCCCTTATATATCACATTCAGACTGTTCAGTCAATCACTAGATGTTTCTGGAAAACAAGGCATGTAATAACGTAACTCGAACATTATATCACCTTAGAGAAACGTAACTTAATCTATGCCGGCGAGGGCTTTGCCTCAGTTATCTTGCTTGCCGGCGCTATCTGTTTTCACTAAACGCACTATCGTTAACTGCTTAGCAAGGCATATTATTACCATGAAACTTTATCCGCCAACTGTGTCCTTATTTGTGCCGAAACTTTTATACCTGTTGCAGTGAAAACATGATGATCTTTAAGTTATAAAACAAAAGGCAATGATGTCAGCACTCACTTTCTCAATTCCTTTTACAATCTTTATTCAATTAAGTGTTTCTTACTATTCAAGGTATACATTTGCAGAGATTACCTTAATCTGCTAAATTTACTGTCGATAGAAGGGAAATAAGGGAATACAGTAGCCTTTATCCGATAGTCAAAACATTTAAACTTAGTCGCTCTGTGATGACTTTGAAATTTCATTCTCTTTTATGTGGCCAAGAGTTTAAAATAAATGGCATTCATATCTGAGAAAACTATGTATATGTATTGGAAAATGTGAGCAAATGAAAAAGAAGATCCCGGGGAAAACCTGCCCCAGCGCCATGTTCGCCATCACAAATCTCACTTTTCGAACGCCTGAGATCAAACCTGGACCGCCTTGGTGAGAGGCGAGTGGTCTAATCTCCCAGCCACGGCACTCAATATTTACACATATACACAAATCATATACAACTTATATAATTGTATGCTTTAACTCTACATTCTTTGTATTGCAAGATTATGTTTACTCTTAACGTATTACACGTTATGCAAAGATAATACAGAATATGGAGGACTTTAAATGATATTATCAAAAACTTCTTTTATAAAATTTTCATTATTCATAGAAACATCTTAAACGATTGGAATCTTAATTTAAAATAATTTGAGGCATTTTTGAAAAATATTAAGGTTTTCGGAAATGTTTCCATGCAAAGTATAGTTTGGGGTACAGAGATTTTATTGGACATCTTCTAGTCAAATGTCTAATATGTATTTTATTTGTAAATTTACCAACAGGGGCCTAGGCGATTCCGAGGTCCCGTGCCAAATCTCTCGATTGGGTGCCTCTAAATGGTGAGAGTTATTGCCAAAGCGCAAAAAGCTTTGGTCCACAAATGTGTTTGACCCATTAAAATGCACCTTCCTAACACAAGTCTGATGAATACCTAGCGCGGGACGGAGGATGAGGAAGCGCAGGGAGTGACTGGGTAACGCACAACTCCCAGTCAGTGGTTATCAAGTAGAACTATGTTCGTATCCGTCAGTCCCGGGGAGGGGACCACTGCATGAGCTCATGCACTCGCAAGGGTGATTGTATCCCTCTGTCTTTACATAGGGAGGTGAGACCCTGAGGTGAGCAAGGTGCGGGGCAGGACTCTCACCTAAGCGCCCAGGATGTGAGTACGTAATCGGAGACGACTGCAATGGTGGAGGATATTCTTTTCCGTTCCATTTATACCCCGCCTTTAACAGCAGTGGTCATATCGGCGGCCGTTCTCCTTTGGAAACATATCGTTGGGTTTTAATCATTGGATTACGTATACATTCACACCCTCATTCACACTTCTAGACTCTGGTTGGAAAAATGTCCCCACCCTCAGCCGAGAATGGAACCCGGCACCCCTAGCACGACAGGCAATTCCTCTACTGACTGAGCTACGGGGCCAGCCGTGGAGGATATTTTCGCTATGGGGTTACAACAAAATTATCAGCATCAATGTAAAAGAAGTAGGCGAGCCTTGCACTCTTCGCTACATAGAAGCTGAGAGAACAGATGAAGAAAGGAGTTTATCATCTGTCAGCCCTTTTGTTATTCTCGATAATATTGCTGGAGACAAATTTCATCGTCATCGGTCTCTATATCTAATTGTTTCAAGGCTCTGGAACCGAATTTCTCTAACGGAAAAAGGACCGCTTCTATAAAGGACATGGAAGATCCTGACGATGCTGTCAGAATGATAGCGAAGAAAGAGCAGGATAAACCTACCGAAAAGAGGTTTAGCCCAACATTGAAGAAGAAGGGCAAATTGCTCCAACCACCACTGAAATTTAAGGTGAAGTAGACTTATATTATTGATCTTGTCCCATTATTCAATAGCAACAAAGTGGTGGAGAAGGTTTTGTATTTGTTTTTAAGCTAAATTATAAAGCTTAGTGAAGATAACCATTTTTATACCTTTTAGCTTTTTATTTATGTTTTAAAGTATTCATTTGGGTTTTGTCTTGATCGAATGCGTGTATATTATTTGAAATTTAACTTAGAAGTTTTATAAGTTTTAGGAATATTCATCTCTGGCTATTGCCATGATTAGTTATTTAAAGAACGCTGATGAACAAGTAGTTGAGTACCTTTATATATAGATCACCAGCATCATTTGTATTTTTAAGTGTACCTACTTAATGCAGAATGTTTATTACTCAATAAATTTATATATACGAACCGACAATTATCAAACACATGACAGGTTGACAGCCCTAATATGCTTCACGCCTCAGACTCTTCTTATCGGCCTGCCGCCGAAGACTGTCGTGATAGCTTCCTAGCCACGAACTTCACATTTCGGCTCCACGCCGAAGAGTGCTTCACTGACCACAGCTGCGCGTGTGTATATCTAACTTTCACTCTCAAAACTCATTTTCAACCAAAATCCCTTTGTGGCTGTTTTGTCGCCATTGTAAATGATACAAGGAATTTCCTAATCATACTAGTCAGTGAGCCACTTTAGAAATCTTCTAAGGACACTGCTTCTTAGATTGCTTTGTTATAACACTTTCCCCCAACTCAACTGGCCTTGCCCTTGCCGTAACAAAGAACCAACATTCCTTTGACATCGATCATGATTCTTTGATTCTGGCAAACCATAATTTCGGTATCAAGATACAGATTTGAATAAATTTATATCTTCCACTTCGAAGCTCCTTATCTACAGGTACCAGGTTGAAAATCGCATGCATATTGTTTTTTCATCTTTTTCCACATTAACGAAATTGCAAGGCTATTAATTATTCAATAAAAGATTGATTTTAGATATGCATGTTGAATATAATGAATATTCGGTGACCGAATTGTTATTTTACTTGTGTTGGAATTGAATGCTCTTGGCACATGGTGATGACAATAATTCCGTTGTAAAGATATGTTTTAGTTAGAATTTGTTATATGAATATTGTTTTATAATATCACCTAGTAGGCCATGTAATAACAATATTAAAAACAAAATTAATAGAGGAGTAACGATAGTTACATACAATCAATAATCTTGAGATAGATATATCTTATTCAATCTGGTTTCATGACGAGGAAATCAATGCTGCGGTGAATATAATTGTAACGAAAAGTTAATAACCTTCAAAAAGACTTATAAGTATTCGTAATAGTGACGACTGGACGTTAGATTATACAATCAAATTATTCAGTTAATCAAACTCTATCATCAAGAAACAATTCGACCTGCAATGTTTAAGAGGGACGATCACAAAGATCGCTCCCAACTTTGGGGCTGATTAATCATAGAGAAACGAGACGACCTGTTATATCACTATAAGTATTAACTTAAAAATAAGGATTTATCAATGTGTTGAAGGTAATTTATAGTGAATGATTAAGAAAAAAGTTCGAATGAATTGTAATCCGTATTATACAATTAAATAATATATTACGAAATCGGAGTCATATAAAATTTTATTTGTCACCATAAATCTACGCCTGAGAACGGATCTCATGACTCTTATTTAATCAATCTCGACCTGGATCTTCCAAACAGTCTGCGTGCTTCGTATCTGCTACGAGTGGAGGATAAACGCCACAAATTTGGCTCCCGAACGTGTGGCTCGATTAAGATGGAGAGATATTAAGCTGGAAAATAACACCACAAATATGGCGTCGTTGGGCTTCGAATTGGTAGCGAGTTTATTTACACAACGCTCAAAGGAAACTTCCAACTATTATCTACACATCGTTAAAGAATCAAGACGACCAACTGCAAGTTAAAATACTTCAATATATGAGACTCCGAAGTGGACGTTAATTGCCAGAAATAATGGATCATCGCCAGCAATTTATGAATATGTGATTGAAGCAAACGCGCTTGTACAGGGTGAGGGATATGTTATCGAATCACCAGATGTAAGTACCTTGGACCAGATAGTGAAGATGTTAGCAGAATTCAGTAACAAGTTAGATTATTTAAACAATAAGATATATAGTCAATGTGCAGATTTGAGTAGGAAAATAGAAAGTGTAAATGCAAATCTTAGCAGGAAGATAGAAAATCAGAATGCAGAACTCAGTAGCAAATTAGATGCTAAGATAGATAATGTGAATCAATTAGGCTCACAAGAGAAAGATATAACTAACCTAACTGAACAACAAGAGAGGTTAGAATTTGTACAGAATAGCCAATCTAATAAGGGAACTAGTTAGCCAAGAAATAGAAATTTACAGACAAATGTTGACTTACCAAACAATTAATGTTATAATACAGATCGTTATCAGAAGATGTATGTTGTAAGTTCAAACAATGAGTACTTTGATGTGAACTGTAATGTATATGTTCCCACAAACACAAATACACAATGAAGGTCATAGTGGTCACATGTATGATACACCACATGAAATAATGTTACTAAAGTTTTGTAAAAGATTTGAACACACAACTAAGCTAACCTTCAAACAGAGTTGTAATATACCTAGAAACAAAAGATGTATTTACCAAGTTCTGGATGCTTGCAAAGATCAGGTTAGCCAACTGATAAAAATGTATCACACTAACCGTTCAAAAGTTATGAGTATGAACATTGTCATGGATACAGGACAACTAGAAATATTAATTATGTGTGAAAATCACCCAACACGAATGACAAAATAGAGAATTCTTTTGTACATAAATTTTATGTGTAATTTATTTTATTTAATTTTAATTATATATATTCGCTTAAAAATTGTTATGTTAAAATATTCAATATATTGTCATAGCATGTTTGTTCAATGTACATAATTTAAAAATGTTAATTATAAGAATACTTAATGCAAATTTAAGGCGGGGCACAGCCCACTCATAAACACAAATATATATATATTTCAAAAAGGAACGTGTTGTAGTAATGCTAAGTTGTTGTTAAATGTTCATTTATTATTATATTTCATTTAATGTATGTTTATTGTTATATGTTATGTATGTTTATTTCTGTTACAGTTCATTGTTGTAAACAACATTGTTAAAATTTGGGAATTCTTCAAAATATATGGAAACATATTGTTGAAGTTAAAATTATCTTCCATATATTTTGAAGAGGAAATTTGTAACGATATGTTTGAGTTAGAACTTTTTGTATGAATATTGTTTTCTGATATCACCTAGTAGGCCATGTAATGAAAATATTAACAACAAAATTAATAGAGGAGTAACGATAGTTATGGAAAATCAATAATCTTGAGATAGATGTTTTTCAATCTGGTTTCATGACGAGGAAACCAATGTTGCGGTGAATATAATTGTAACGAAAATTTAATAACCTTCAAAAAGAGTTATTCGGTATTCGTAATAGTGACTAGTGGACGTTAGATCATACAATCAAATTAAATAATATATCAAACTCAATCATCCAGAAACAATTCGACCTGCAATGATTAAGAGGGACGGTCACAAAGATCGCTCCCAAATTTGGGGCTGATTAATCATCGAGAAACGAGACGACCTGTTATATCGCCACAACATAGATTTTACAGATGATTTATAGAATGTTCAGCATAAACCTTTTAGTCTTCATACAAGTATCGAAGTAATTACATTTTAATCAAATCTGGCGATGTAGCTGATTGGAGAGTGAGGGGTTTCATGAAATCGTTCTGTAATGTTCTTGAAGCATAGCTGTATATCCTCTACCTACAAAAGAAATCGGCAGAGAAATCAACATTTTAAATTATGTGATAATATTACATTAGGTAAGTTACTTTAAAATATGTGAAATTATTAGAACAGAGAACGTTTGACAACCATTACTGCGATGAAAATCTGTCAGCATACTATTAACATCAAATAAAGGAAATTCATAGTTTCTACTCCCTATGCGTATGTTGGCTAAGGCTTAATGTTTTTTAGATTTATATTATTTATTGTGCATATTCCAAAATTTTACAATTTACAACTTTTGGCTACATTTACTTGTCTTTATCCTGGTCTTCTGCTCTGCCAGCTAGCTCTTAACCTCTATGCTTCCTTGTTACTTAATTAGCCCGTTTCTTCCCCCTCCTCTTCCTTCATTATGTTCTTTATATTTCTGACCCATTTTTCTTTTACCTTATACACAACTCACCAATACTTCTTACGTTTTTTTCCTCCCTGCCCGTTAACACTTTTATAGCTACAATCCTCTTCTCAACTTCTCCCAATTTTCATCCCAACCTTTTTTTCTCCACATAGCAACCGCCTCGCATTCTATTACACTGTGTTCTATGCTTTCTTTTCCCCCACACATTTCAGAAATTCCCTTTTCCCTAACTCTTATCCCTCTTAGAAATATTGTTCCTGTTCTCATCCAAGCTAACCCTTCTCTCACTTGCCTGTTCCACTAATCTACATATGCTTCTCGTCCCCAATTTCTTTTTATTTGTTTGTAAAATTGTAATGATTTCACATTTTCTAGGCCTCCCAATATTTCCTGTCTTTCTATGTGTTCTATTCTGCATTTTACCCATTTACCCACATCGTTTGTATTCCTTTGCTCTAATCTCCATATATCCTCCCACTCCTATTTTTTCCATAATTCCTCCTATCTCTGCCCGCCAACTATTTGAGTTCTCTAATCTTTTTTGCTGTCTCATGCATAATTTCATAATTTCCCATTCTTCTTTGACCAAATACCTATACCAAAATGTTTTTATTCTTTCCATTATTATTCCATTTCTTCTTGTCTTTCCTAATTCTACTAAAGTTACTTCCCTATTTGCTGATCTTGGTAAGCCTAATGTTTTTGATAGATATAATCAACATGAAAAATTCAATGCCACGGCCGGGATTTAAACCATGTATCTCCTGTTTTCCATCCAGTTGCTCTTACCCATTGAGCTACCATGGTGAACTTGCCCTCATGACCTTAAATTCTCCATTTGACTCGTATATTTCCCCTGTGGACCACCAGGGGCCCTCGCATTCGAGATAGGGTAAAGGGAGGTATTTTTGTGACATGGGCAATTTCGTGATACTTTTTCGAAGGGATGTCACAGACAATCCAGTTGGTATTAACGTGCCTGCCAATAGCTCCTGAGCTCTAGGAACAAATATGTCAACTACCAACAGTGAAAGACAAGAATACCTCCCTTTATCCTACACCATTTTTGGCGACGTACTATCGTAAGCACTTGAGTGCCAGGCTTCAGCATTTAATCCTTATTATTTTAGTTAATTGTTGGAAATGAATTATTTTACACGCTAGCGTATACAGGCTAATGTTTTTGACAGACAAGAACAAGTGACTGAGTGAGTGTGTGGTGTTTTAGGGCTCGTCGACAACACGGTCATTTGGGCCCGGACAAGAACAATGATAAGAGATAATACGAGGGCTGTTCTATAAAGAGTGATGATAATTTTTTACGGTCATAATTTTTCGTACTAGAATTCAATCTCATTACATTCTGTTAGCTTAATGTGAAACAAACACGCCGTAGAAGTTTCATTGTTGGTACTCCTGGTTCCTGCCTGTGAGAAACAGGCAAGTTCATACATGTTCAGTACCGCCTACCACTGCAATGGAGGTAACATGCAGTTAAAGTTGATGTTAGAGGAAGATCCGGATTTTCTTTCAAACATAATCAATGCTGATGAAACTTGGCTACGTCATTTTGATCGTGAAAGCAAACAGCAAAGATCAGTGTGGAAATCTCCTTAATCACAACCCCCCTCCAAAAGGAAAATTGGTTGTTTCTGCTGGAAAAGTTATGGTCATCTCATTCTTTGATATTCATGGAATGGTTTATCAGCATGTTGTACTTCTACACAAATCAGTAACTGGACAATACTGCAGGGATGTTCCAAAAACATTGGAAGTCCATGGCTGGCGCAAAAGACCACATTTCCGTGAAGCAGGCTGGATGCTGCACCACGATAATGCTCGGCCGCATATTGCCAATGTCGTTGCTGAATATCTTGCAATAATCAACCTGAAGTATATCCCTCACCCTCCCTATAGTCCGGATTTAGCCCCATGTGACTATTTTCTATTCCCTAGCAAAAAAACTCCTTTGTGGAAGGCATTATCCATCATCAGAGGCAGTGGTGAAGGCTGCGGAGGCGATTATGAGGGATCTCTCAAAACTGGTTTTCAGCATGTCTCTGAAGACTGGCAGAAACGCTGGGACAAGAGCATCGCATTCAGCGGAGGTTATTTTGAGAAGAATCATCAAAGTTATGAAGATAAGTAAAAGTACGTTGTCAAAAAAAAAAAAAAAAAATGTGATCATTCTTTATTGAACAGCCCCCGTAGATAATAATAGATAATAAGAGTCAAATGATAAAGCCTGGGTCTCAAGTACTTAAGATAATAAGTCGCCACAAATGGTGTGTCTCGAATGCGAGCGCCCCTAGTGGTCTACCGGGAAATATACGAGACGAGCCTCAAACACTGGCCGTGCCATTGAATTTTTCATGTTGAATATATCATCATATATATTACGTTAAGTTCCTGTTAAATTTGTAGCTTCTCGGAGTAGCTGTGATGGTTTTGTAGAGTGCACTGTTATGATATAGAAACTCTTTGGACTAATTAGTGATATCAGGAGACACTGTAAAATGCAGGTAGTAAAAATGAACAATTGAAGAAGTATTAAGAAATATCGTATAAACATATTTTATTATAATTTGTTTTATGGTGTTATATATTATATTTACATATATATAATTAATAAATATTAGTACAAGAGAGTAACAGTTTCTTGTCACCTAATTCTAATTCGGTAAGCAATTGTTTTTGCTTATAACAGCAGCCATTGCTTTTTTCATATAAGGAAAGGAACACTGACTAAATTTTTTTTTCGAATATGGTGTATGTTATTTATATGGCGATAGCTAATTTATTGCGCCTCTATTTTCCAACAAACGCTGATAATTCAGAAAGACGTCGTAAACAGATCCAACATGGGATACAGAGATGAACTATACAAGTTTGCTGAATGAACTACACAGTAAACAGCATGGAATCTGTAGGAGTGATCGGCACTTACCGAGGATCGTTGCGAAGTTATTGCGACTGTTCAACTTGAAGCAAGTAATTCAGGTAGGGGAGACATGTGTCATGTGCAAAGTCTCTTGCCTGGTTGCAAAGCCGGAGTTTGTCTTCTGTAGCACTACATCCGTAGAGGGAAGATACGAAATGATATTGTCCAGATAAGATATCAGTTCTGTATCAGCCTCAAGATACAGACCCCCAGAGTATGTGAGGGCATCATCTAGTTCGGGGGTGAAGTAGTTTATGTCCTGAAGAGAATAACTCTTGGTGCAGAGGAGATATGCGGCTTTGTAATTGTTGACGCTTTTGAAGATATGTGCAACCCACACCGTGAATGGAAGGAACACAGGTCCAAACCCAGTGGCTATTCCAGCTCTAGTTCCAACTCCGGGTGTACCAACATTTAAGGTGCTGCACCTTTCGGACACACACCTCGATCCTTACTACCAAGTGGGTACGAATGCAGACTGTAAGGAAGCGCTATGCACACGACTGGCAAATGGTCCTGCACTGAATGCCCAGGCTCAGCGGGACGCTGGGGAGATTATCTCAAGTGTGACACAACCAAGAGAACAGTAGATCATATGGTATAGCACATTCCTAGCATCCGCCCTGACAGAGTGTACATCTTGTGGCCAGAAGATCTACCACCACTTGAAGTTGGAATCAAGCACGCGTAGAAAATTTAATGATCTTGAAGGAAACTCTGAACCAGCTTTGCAGACCATTCCAGGAATACCAATATTCCCAGTCCAGTTTACCAGTTTACCACCACCATTCATTCAGAATGACTTTGGCATCTCGTGGCTGTGCGTGGAATGTATGTCCAATGGAGAAAAATGTTGCCTTCTTCTGTGTCAGATATCATAAGACTAAAATTGTTCTGGTATGGCCAGGTTTCAGAGTGCTATCACTCAACATAAACTACTGCAGTAACAAAAACTGGTGGCTGCAACTGAACAGCGCAGATCCACAAAGTTTTGCAATGGCTTATCAACGAGCTTCAAACTGCTGACTTACGTGGTAAGAAAGTGCATGTGATTGGATACATTCCTCCAGGTCACAGTGACGGCCTCAAGGTGTTGAGCAGAAATTATTATCGTTAGAAACACATATGAATCAACTATAACAGCACAGTTCTTTGGCTACACACTCTCTCCTCAGTGACAACGTCCAAATATTTGCGTTACTACTACCAGATTTATGTACTATTATTTATGTAGATATAAAATGAATAAGAAAAGTTAATAAACACTGAATTGAGGTAAGAAATCAACAACGACAAAACACTATCATTACTCCTGAACAAAAGACTGTTTGCAGTAAATTAAATACCAGGTCAAGAGATGGCGTGAGTGTAGAAAACTAGTTATGTTATATAAACTTTACTACTTAGGGATACCTATGGCTAAAAACTTGAAATATTGAATTAATAACGCTATCTTTTTAAGATTTATATCACAGATGGAACTCAGTGCAAATATGAGACAGCCCAAATTCTATCAATTTCACTTTGATAGTTTGGAAAGTATGGTCATTTTTTTTTGGTTACGTCACCTAAAAGGTCCCTTGCGACAAAATCAATTTTGGTCTAATATTTTAACAACATGTTCCCAGTACATCCATTGTTTGAATTTGCCACAAATTTCTCTGTGTCTCAATAAGTTTGGGCACCAGAATTTAAAATTTTAATTTATTTGGCATATAAAATTTTAATGATAATATGAAGAATTAGGCAAATGTTTTACTCGCCTGTTTATTAAAAACATGCTTTCTTGAATATATTAGGAGATCTGACCTGCCCACTGAAAATATTTTGAAGAGCCACAGTATTTTGACTGTGCTGAGGTAGCTAAAGAAAGTGTGCTTAAATGCATCTCACAATAAAACCCAGGGCAATGTCTAATCACTGTGTCTCTATGAACGTGTGCAGCAAGTTTGCTTAGTCTAACACTAAAACTGCGAGGCAAGGGGCATCTTAAATGATGAAATATGCTGAAGTCTTCAATAGCGAGAAAACAAGGGTAAAGAATTATAATTCATATCTAACACTAGCATTCTCGAGACTTGGAAGCTATTTTAGAACATTTAAAAGTGGATTGCTATATAAGCATCCTTTGGAATCAGGGAGACTTACACAATTTTACAGACTAAAAAGAGGAAAAAGTGATTTTTTTTTAAATTTTGGTCATACATATCCTTAATTTGGTAATCAAGCTGTATAGATATGTGCTTATTAAGCTGACTGATTTGCATTTTTAAGACCAGTTTCCAACTGAAATCCAGCATCACGATTAAGCGTGCTTCTCTCCCAGGAAATGAGCATAGCCTCCTTAACTCTCAGCTCTCGGTAACTGCTGCATATTGCCACGATGGCCGTCTCCCGAAATTTGGCTCTAAGGTCCTTATCAAATCAAAGCTGTGTCAGTTCATACTCCTCAGGTTGCATTAAACGAATGCTCCGTTCATGATCGTTTATTCTGGTAGCGATGGTCTTTCCGATTTGTCCTGTATATGACATCCCACATCCACAGGGAATGCTGTATACTCCCGGAACTTGGACAAGAAAAGGATCGTCCTATATTGGTTGCATTGTTTTCCTATGAGCATCATGTTGGGGTCACCAATTTGTATAGTTGTGATTTGCAGGATTGCAGTTGGAGCATTATTATTTGAACATGTAAACTGTATAAAATCAGTAATACATTTATTTACTTTATCACAAAAGTAGCATGGCCTACCTAAACCTTAGAGAAAGTATACGTGTATATATTACTTTGTGTCAGTGCTGCCACAATAGAATATCTGAAAATATCTTATTAGAAGATATCTCCAAAAAACATTTTAGGTTTATGTCAGGCGCAAAAGACCACATTTCTGTGAAGCAGGCTGGATGCTGCACCACGATAATGCGCGGCCGCATATTGCCGATGTTTTTGCTGAATATCCTGCAAGAAACAAATAAAGTGCATCCCTCACCCTCACTATAGTCCGGGTTTAGCCTCATGTGACCTTTCGCTATTCCCTAACTTGAAGAAATGCATTCGTGGGAGGCAATATCCATCATCAGAAGCAGTGGTGAAGGCTGCGGAAGCGTATTTGAAGGATCTCTCAAAAATAGTTTGCAGCATGTCTTTGAAGACTGGCAAATACGTTGGGACAAGTTCGTAGCAATCAGGGGAGCCTATTTTGAGAAGGACCATCAAAATTATGAGAATGAGTAAACGTATGTTGTAAAAAAAAGTAATCATTCTTTATTGGACAGCCCTAGTAGATAATAATACATAATAAGAGTTAAATGATGAAGCCTGGGACTCAAGTAATTACGATAGTAATTCGCCACAAACGGTGTATCTCGAATGCGAGAGCACCTAGCGGTCTACGGGGGAAATATACGAGTCGTGGTTCAAATCCCGGCCATGCCATTGTACTCTTCATGTTGAATATATCATAAAATGGATTGTGTAACAAACGGGATAGTGTAAATAAATTTATGAATGTAGTCCTTATGATCTAGAAATTTCTGTATGATTTCAATAAACTTAGTGCTTGAAATAGACTGAGAATTTTGAGTACTTTTGAGGCCTGCAATATATTCATTATTCGGATTGACTTGATTTTAAAGCAGCTAATGCACAACTATCCTGGAGATTAGAGTAGTGTGTGCTGTGGCACCATCTTGCGAGAACGAGTTTTAGTTATTCCACTGTTTACTTTAAAGAAAACGTTTAAGAAAAGTAGATATTAAGTTTAAAAACTATTTAAGTTGTTTAGTAAAATGCATCGAGTATTATCGGATTGTTATCTCAAAAATGGATGCATTTGTAACAAATAGTCTTCAAGAAATTGGACGACTTTCTGTGCTAAATGAAACAAGAAGTTGATTTCTTATGAATTAATTGTTCTTTCACACTGGCCGTGTGTAGGCTAAAGTATGGAAAAATAGAGTCAGGCTGTAAAATTCAATGCCATAGCCGGGATTTGAACCACAGATCTCCTGGTTATATAGTTAACTTGGCTATATAGTTAACCACTATTAGGTCAAATAATGTGAATTAATTGTTCTTTCACACTGGCTCGGTCCTTAAAGTACTTACACGTTGTAAGTCGCCATTTAGGTAGTTGTCTCACGTGATTATGAGAACTTCTAAGTGGTTTATCGGGAGAAACACGAATCAATTGGAGAATTTAATGTTATGCCGGCATCTTGGCCATAGTAGCTCAAGGGTTAGAGAAGCTGGACGGCAACCAGAAGATCCGTGGTTCAAATCCCGGCTATGGCATTGAATTTTACAGTCTGACTCTATCTTTCCATATTGATTTCATATGTTTCCACATTTACTGTGTGTTTACTAAAAATTTATAAAGAACACTCTCCTTTAAAACAACTGGTATTTAACAAGAATGACGCCATAAATGACATTGTATTGGTACTAGAAAGAATTTGTAACAAATGTGTGGTTCACCGAGGCTCCGAAAGTAATAAGGACTTCCCCTCTTCATCAATGTCAAGCTAAGAACGTATTTTTGAAGGCGCTCTCGTAACGTTTATAGATTGTTTCTTTCTCTTAAGCCTTAAAATTTCATTGGCTGACGTTTCATGCGCCTTCTTATATATATTTTCGGCGGAACCAATATAGCATTCAATCAACTTGGTTTATCGATTTTCTCAGTCCCGTCTTCTAGTTTAGCGGCGTATTTCCCGTCAAAGAGATGACAAAAAGCTAAGCGAACGCTTTCTGCTTTTGTAATAACTGTAAGCTTTAAGCGGGCCGATTTATGAAAGTTGGTGGATTAAAGTGCATAGTTTAGGATGCCAACAATATTCTTTCTCTCTAAATTCTTATAGAACTATAAAAGTGCAGTACTAAAATAAGTAGAGATGGCTACAAATAAAATCCGATGCCTTTACAGCACAAACGCTGACTTTAAACTATGAATATTTGTGAAAAACTGACTACAGACCTTCCAGGGATCACTATAGAAGCTGTAAATAAATACAGATGTGTTACAAGAATATATAGTACGTAGATACTATTTTGGATAGAAACCCTTTCCAGACAACCTTTGTTTAGATGATAGGATCTTCCAAATATGTATGAGAACGTGGCAGTGCATGTAACAATATATACTGCCGCGAACGAATTGTTGAGTTGAGGTGGCGCGAGAGACGATTTCAAAGAGACGGGCAGGGCAGTGCGGAGATACAAGCTCGCCGAAACGAGGGGGGGAAGGAGACGGACTTCTGGAGAGTTCACCTTTCTTCTAGCGCCGTCTTGATTGAGAACATTCCGGATAGTGAGTAAACTATGAGAAAGGAGCCGCCGCCCGTCACTGGGAGTCAGTGAGACGCGTGTGCGTGAACAGCTGTAAAAGTGGACTTTGTGGTCCAAGAACTTGCAAGTTGTATTGTGCATGTGACGTAATTTTGCTACTGTAATTGTTGACCGAAGTGTGTTTCTACGGAAATAAAGAACAATTTTTGGTTTTTGTAACCTGTCACGAAGCCACAAAGTCACAATACGAAAAATAACATATTGTAAGTAAATTAATAAAGGGCGGTTTTGAACTTTGATGTATGCTGTACATTCGCTTTATTACGTGAAGGGCTTCAACCTCTTGCGTACACAGTGACCACAAAGTCTATATGGCTGTTTGTTAGGACGAAGCTGCTTCTGTTATTGCAAAAAGGTTTGGGCTGGGCGATGCCTGTTGTAACGTTGGTAAGGCCAGCGAACATTCCTTCAGATTACTCCGTAGAAACATCTCGGCGTTCTCTGCCAAAAAGTCACAGTTCTTAAAAATCTTATATGTTCCATTCACTTACCTTTTTCTATACATTTTTGTACACACTATTCTTGTAAATGTTGATTCTTTTATCTAGTTCATGCTAATGGATATAAAAATTTGTAAAAAAATTATTATACAATAATAATACAGAACGTCAAGCAATAACCAGATTCTTTAAGACCAGATCGAGATGTGGTTACTTTAAAACTCTCTACTTTTAACCTGACCGGGAAACTAATAATGTTTTTCATTTAAAATAGTTATAAGTATTGACACACTTAAACGAATAACAAATTTCAGAAAATTTGAGCTTCACAAAAGGAATTATTCGACGTTAATTGTGAGGTTAAACCAAATCTATATCTTTTGTACAGTATGAATTAGACTCTTACCAGTTGTGTAACAGTCGCTCAGAATGAAGGGCACTTCTGAGAACATTCCCAAACGTTTCAGAATGTTCAGGTGCTATATAAGGAGCTGTGAATGTTAGAAAGTAGAACATAATAGTATTCTAAGTAAGGAAGAAATGAGAAATGTTTACTGAATGGAGGTTTACCAGAAGTGGTTAAGGGGAGCCAGAACGACATTATGGGGTGGTTTCACAAAATGAGTTATTGCCAAAATAAACTTTCCTGATATTTGTAGAAGCGAATAACGTTATTTATTTTCCTGTCGCTTAGTTTTAAAAGTCCTAATTAGGCTCATTTTTAAAACACTGCACTGTGTGCCAGGCCCCATGTTAGCCATTTGTAGCTATGTTCTTTACTTGGCTGTAACTTTATTGAAACTAAATTCCAGAGCACACACTTATTAGGAAACAAAGTCCTTGCTTTTTGTATTAATATTAACCTGTGCGTCTGATGTTAATCCTTCCTTGCTTTGTTTATGTATATTTTGAATTACTAGTGCTGTTTTCAAGATGGAAAGAAGCAGTAATTTTGGTGTAATAAATTGGCATTGGAACCAGTATAAACAGTTTAGGTAATCCCAAATACACTATAAAAGAGTTATAACCCCTAAAATGGTAAAAGTGTAGCAACACATTACAATATATTGACTTCGTCAAGCCCAGCCTCAAACATTAGCGATGGATGTGAAGTGAAAATTGGTTGCTCAAGGAAAAAATTGGTTTCTTCATTGCGTAATGGCAGTCATGACAATTTAACTAAAGTAAAAATAATGTTATTATTGGTTTGTTTCATAAATTCATTCGATTCTTGTTACGTGTTTACGACAAAGAACGCCCTCACCATATGCCCGCATCACAACTACGGCAATGAAGTTACCTAATTATGTAGGGGTAATCTGTTTACATATGCAAGGTCATCGAAAGTAAACAAGGCAATGAACTTTTCAAAACAAACTTTATTTTGTGCAGTATGCACCATTATTATCAATAACATATCTCCATTTCTCAGGAAGCTTATCAAGTCCATTTTTCCAAAATCTTGCAGTTTTCTGGTTGACGAACTCTTCTACGGCGAGTCTGCAATCCTCCAAGAAGTAAGGCGTTTGCCATTAAGGAAGTTATGCAGGGATCGGAATAAATGATAGTCGGATGGGGCAATGTCTGGAGAATAAGGCGGGTGAGGTAGCACATCCCAGTCGAAATCCCTTAATTTCTGACGAGTTACCATAGAAGTGTGTGGTTTGGCATTGTGTTGATGAAAGACGACTCCACCATTAGATGCTAATTCTGGCCTTTTCTCTCCTAGGGCAACCTTCAGACGATCCAAGTGAGAACAGTATTTCTCTGAATTGATCTCCCCAAGAGGAAGAAATTCGTAATAAATAATTCCTTTCCAATCCCACCAAATGCACAGCATAACCTTCTCAGGATGAAGCCCTGGTTTAGGAATTGAGAGTGCTGGTTCCCCTTTCTTACGCCATGACTTTCTCTTTCGGATGTTGTTGTACACAATCCACTTTTCGTCTCCTGTAACCAGCTGTTTCAGAAAAGGGGCAGTTTCATTACGTCTTATCAATGCGTCACAGATGGAAACGCGCTGAACTAAACTTTGTTCACTCAGTTCGTGCGGAACCCATACATCCCGAAGATTTACGTAACCAAGTTTCTTTAGGTGCCTGGCTACAGTTGCATGAGATAAGTTTAGCTCCTGACCTACCTCCCAAGTTGTTATTCTGGGGTTGTTCATAATCATGTCCTTTATCCTTTCCTCATCCGTAAACACAGGTCATCCAGAACGAGGTTTGTCTTTCACAGAGAAGTTCCAGGCTCGAAATCGAGTAAACCATTTTTGACATGCCCGATTCGTCACTGCATCTTTTCCGTAAACGACACAAATTTTCGGTTGAGTTTGTTAGGCGGCTTTACCTTTACGGTAATAAAACAGCAATAAATGTCGAAAATGTTCCTTCTTGCCTTCCATATTAACATTCACAAGTTACAACTCCACACTGTTGCATCCACAAACTCGTACTGAGGTTTGGTTACCAATTCTTA
The DNA here is from genome assembly GCA_030765055.1 of Mantis religiosa. Taxonomy (NCBI): domain Eukaryota; kingdom Metazoa; phylum Arthropoda; class Insecta; order Mantodea; family Mantidae; genus Mantis; species Mantis religiosa. Next base: position 174,193,575 of record CM060953.1, read on the forward strand.
CATAAGTTGACCTATTTACCTTTGGCCGTGAGGTCGCTGTGGTTTGTGTTCATAGCATTCTTTTCAATTATTGTGTTTGTAAACAAACCCCATATTGTCAGTCAACTTCTTTGACGTAAAGGTAATGGGGGCATGCAGTGTTATCAGGTGTTCTTAGTCGTAAACACGTAACAAGAATCGAACGAATTTATGAGACAACCCGATAGATCAGCATGTTTTCAGTTAATAAATATAGAAACTTTGTATAGCGTAAATTTTGTGAAAATGAAAATTGTTATCATATCAAAGGACACCAAGAACAGAAATTGATTATTAGCTACATTATCACTTAGTTGCCAAAAGTGTAATAAAGAATATACATTTGAAACATCCAGAACTATTCAAAATGGTACAGAAGTAAATGTAAGGTTTGCTTATGACTTGAGAAGCACTGACAAGGGAATTGAGTCAAGTAAGACATTGGTTGCTATTCTCAATTTACCAGCTCCCCGTCAAATTTAACAAAATAATTAATAATGTCAGAGAACAGGTAACCTTGGAGTCTAGGAAGAGGAGAAGGAGTGAAAAACGAAAGAGGAAGGATGCTGACGATGAAAAAGATGCAGAATATGGATTTGGGGTGTTTCTGAGGTGTATTTCCAACATGGCAAAACTTTAATGCTTCGTTCTTTTCTGTTTTCTTTTTTTATGTTTTGAGTGAGCTCATCTATATAAGTACTGTAGCTACAAGTGTACATATTTCTGGCATTAAAGCAATACCTAAACTATTTTTAAAGGTAGTTGTAGAAAGATATGTGAAAATTTGAGGTTAAGAAAATAAATCTGGAATAATTATAGATGTAAATTCAAGACATTTATTTAAAATATCACACATCCTTTATTAAATCTCTAAAACAAGATCTATCATCTTTAATGAATTTTGAAATTGTTGTAAAATAACAAGTAAAAGTTTTAAATTGATGTCATCAGTGGTTCTTCTTGAGCTAAGCGTCCCAAAAGACACTCATTTTAACATTGGTGAGATAGACTGTTCCGGCTCCCCTTATAAACTTTGACTATTTGGGAGAAAAAGGACCACAGGTGAAAATGCCATTGTTAAAGTGTTAGAGCCATCAGGGTATATTTTAACAAAATTACAAATTCACCATTAAAATATTACAAAGAATATACGAATTGTAGATGAAACTGTATGTGGAGTGGTGGTTTGCGATACTTCAAAGGGTTTGGAGAAAATAGATGTAATATTAGAATTAATTTTGTAGAGCGATGATGGAACTATCCAAAGATTTACCACAGGAAACAGCATTGGCAGAGTATGGAGAGCAGAAAGGAGGTGTTTGGTGATGGAAAGACATTTAAAATATTAATAATAAGTTTAAAACTAAGAGAAGACATGTTTATAAAATAATATACGAGATATCAAATGCAAGTAATAAATTTAAAATTTCGTCAAGCAATGTACGTGCAACCTAAAAGAAATTAGGAGAGAAAGCTCCGGAAAAGGGTAGATTTTGGAAATAAAACAGAACGTATACAGAGACATAGAGATTAAGGCTAGTTTTGGAGTTACGAGTGTTCTAAAATTATGTAGAATAAAAAGGATTATGAGAGAGAAAAACAATGAATCATTGTAGTAAATTTTAGGGGGAAGGAGTAACCGGTATGCAATTAGGAGCACTGACAGGTCTTAAAAACTTATGTTCTATTGTTTATTAGAATGTGATGGGTTATAGATTGGAGGGAGGATATACGGGAAGCAAAATGAGCAAGTTTCAGAAGAAAATGTTTTTAAATAAGGTGTTGAATGTTAAGAGAGACGAAAAGGTTAAAATCATTGGAGAGTATTTAGGAAGAGCAAGAGACAGATGAATTCGAGTAGTGAAGAAAGACAAGGATAACATAATAAGAAACTAAAATGGGAGAGACTAATTAAACTTGCTATTTTATTTTGTTTATGCTTATTATATCTAGATATATTTTGAAAAGTTACCAATTTTGGCCTTGTAAATTGCCTTTTTGAGGAAGACATGTAATATCTCTGAAATAATTTTTCATATTTTCTACAAGTGCATCCCACTTTTTGTACAGGGCAATGTACAGAATAATGTTTACCTAAATGACCATATACAAATTTAATTTTACATAAATTAAATAATTCGTTTAGAAAGTAAGGTTTTCAAACTTGCACTAGTAAAATGTAAGGTGGAAATACAAAATCAAGATTACAATTATAAAATCCATACCGTAAAATGACATATTGTATTACTAAATCCTTAACATCATCCATGTTGTCCACCATTGAATAATCATTCGGTACCCATACACCTAACACTAGGTTTTTGTGTATTGGAGGCCCTCTACTCCTTTTTACACGTTTTGCCCTTTCATCTATCCTATTCTACATTTTTCTCGTAATTGTTCTTAGCCATCTCTCTTTAACTTTCCCTAAATAATTTCCAGTATTTCTCCTGTTCTTTACCCCTTTTACTGACAGGCCTGCTCTTTCCATATCTTTCTTTGACTAAAATATAATATACAATGGAAATCTGCACTCTCTTCTCCACACAATGCACATTTATGTAGCTCCCTCTTTTGACCTATAACTTTCAAGTTTCTCACTGCTGTTCTCGCCCAAGCAAAACCTTCTCTCCCTAACTTATTACATATGTTTGTCTATATATACTTCCTTCCCCCAGGATGTTTTTATTTCTCTATATAACCTCAGTGAGCTTTTGTCACTTGTATGGCCAAAAATGTCACTAGTAATATAATATTAATAGTAGGGGCCTTACCTTAATTCCGTAGTTTGATTCTTCATAAATGATGGAAACATAGCTCCAGCCGAGCAAACGAATGATTTCTACCATTGCCTTCACCTGATGTTGGTCTGAAGGAATGGTTCGAGAAAAGTATTCGAAACGTTGTTTGTTGCTCAGTTCAGGACTCGTCGAGAAGAAGGAGACCTGAGAAAGAGCAAACAATTCCTATTACTATTGAACAGGACCAGCAAATACTTGAAAAAGCAAACATGTGCTTCAGTTATTATTGAATGGCTTTTATATACATGGTGAATGCAGTTCAAGTGACAATTTAATAGAATTTCTAAACCTTATTTGTAAGCTTTTATCCCTCTAGTGTACATTATGCTTCAGAATGCAGACGTGTTTACAAACATAGTACAGATAGTACAGATGATTAAAATATAAATATTATAGTGCTCGGTCGTATTATGTAGAAGTTATATTAATGACGGATCCTTAAGTTCTTCATTCTGGTGTCACAGTTCTCTTCTGTAAAACTACTTATATTATGTGATGTATAATCTATAACGTTTGAGTGTGCAATTAAAGCCAATCGATCCCGCACTACAACAACAGGATTACAAGCAGATGATATGCGTTTTCTATTACAAAATTGTAGTTTTTCATCTCTTACTTACCGTACCTAAGCAACAGAAAACAATAATTATAGCTTTAATACTGAAGCAGTACTAACGGACTGTTCTTGGGCATTTTGTTTTGACACTTGGTTCCAACAGATGTTCTATTTTCTTAATTTCTCTAACGCTTATCTATAGATACTGGTATTTCTGCAAAAATGCACATATTCGTTTCCCAATTTCAAATTGCCATATTTAAGTCCTACATCCTTCAGGTGTGAAACACGCACATCCCTGTGCAATTATTCCTACACCAAACTAATATTTATATGAAAATATTTAAAGTATTTTAAAACTAAAATTCTAATGAACATGTTAAAATATTTATTTATATTGTAAATTTGTAAAATAAAATTTCTATCGTCATGCTCACTTTGTTCTCGCGCAACAAGCCAGGTGCAAAGATGATTAGATATCGACGTTCCGGGAGTGTGCATCTCTCCCATCATCAGGATATATATAAAATGTTATAACAAATGAAACACTGGATATAACAACAATATAAACAAAGACAAAACACTATCAAAACTCGCATTACTGAACAAAATGCTATTTTCAGTAAGTTAAATGCCAGGTCAGAAGATGGCGTGAATATAGAAAATTGTGTCAAAGAAACGTAAATACTTAACTTGATTATCAAGCTGTATTGATCTTTGCTTCTTAATTCAACGGATTTCCATTTTAAGGCCGGTTTCCAAGAGGAGCTGAACTGAAATCCAGCATCAAGACTAAGCGTGCTCGTTTCAGAGGAAATCGCCAAAACCCCCTTAATTCTCCTCTCCCAGTAACTGTTGCATTTTGCCGAGATGGTCGTCTCCCGAAAGTTGGTTCTATGGTCGTTATCAAAATAATGCTTTGCCAGCCCAAACTTCTCAGGTTGCATTAAACGAATGCTCCGTTCATGTTCGATTATTCTGGTAGCGATGGTCCTTCCGGTTTGTTCTACATAGGGTGTCCCATATTCACAGGGAATGCGGTACACTCCCGGAACTTGGAAATGTAGTTTGGCCAGTTTGATGAAAATATTTATATAAAACATTTCATATAAAACATATCGTGTATCACGAAGTGAAGATAGAACAAAAATGTTGTATGAATTGTAGAATTTTTTACTCGTAACTAGTAGGAAGATTGGTGTGAGTGAGGTAATTAAAATTAATTAATGACGTGCAATCATAATTATATTAGAAACAGAATTTTAAGTAGGAAATAAAACGTAAATGTTTATGTAAGCTTCTCTACATACCTAATTTGTTACATCTGTAGCTTATTACGGAAATTAAAAAAAAGAGTTCAATCCACTAGTTTACATTACATGCCAGTAGTTTCTGAAAGCGGTTCAGAAAGCTGGTTATAAAAATAAAAATACATATACATATAAGTTTTCAATGAGCATAAATATAAATTTGTGCACCTGAATAATTCTGATAATTATTAATTAATGAATAATGAATAATTGGTAATTTAATACTGATATTCTGCATGCAGAGGTCACGTTTTCGTTTGCCAGCTAAGGTGGGGATTGTCTCTTTAACTAAACTATCCCATATTCTGCCAAAATCTTAGCGTATGAAACATGAGAGTGTTGTATAATAAAAGCTAATAAAATGAACATTTCAAAATATTATTAAAAAAGACGAGATATAACTCAGTCTAAGCTACCAATTTGAACACGCAAGTTAAAGAAGGCTATACGAAATTAAGAAGGGCCATAAATAACGTAACGTTTGCATTTTAATGGCTACCTTAATGTAACGAATACAGAAGTAATGGAGTCATCAGTAATCTAAGAACGATAAAGAATAAAAATTGATTACTTCCCCATTTCAAGTACCAGGTACATTCACCTCCTATTTTTTCAGGACTGGGACCAAAGAGGAACTTCTGGTTGTTTTAAAATACACGTGGACTCTTTGTGAATGCGTGACAGAGATGGCAGCGCTGTACAGTGCACAGAATTCTAGTGACAGCGAGAGAGTTGGAACTGTTACTTAAATGGCGACGTTTTCATTACAAGACCAGCGTCTAATCATTCCTTTCCTCCATTATCGTGCTGTGATACCTTTTGTAATTCTTTGCCAGTTGAGCGAGGCATGTGGTGATGGTACCATGGATGTGTCTAATGAGCGTTTCTGGCTGCGACAGTTCAATGAAGGCAGAACACTTTTAGAATTTTATATCTTAATGCAGGATTGTGTGCACATATCCCACGGGAATGCCAATTTTGTAGGGGATGTCTGCAACGATCCTCAATCGACGATGCTCCAAAGCAACGTTCTCCACACGCTGGATCATGTCGTCAGCCCGGCTGGTGCGAAGCATGGTTTGTTGTCAATTCATTGAATTGTTGTAACCTGAGTACCCGTTTATTGTTCTTTTGAATAATTTTTTCCTTCTTATCTAAACTAAAAACACTTTGGTAGTTTATAAAACTAAATTAGAAGTTTTCTACGACTTCTGATATTCAGAGCATATTAGGCTCTTCAGTGGTGAAGTAATTAATAAAGTTTGGCTGCTTATGATATATATCAGAGTATAAATATTTTCTCAATGTGTAGTACTACTTTGGATTAATGGCAGAGTAAAAGTTAGATGAAATTGATTGGAAAAAGTGTAACAGTTTGAATGGAATTGAAACGCAGATGTGATATACAATAGATGCTCTACAATTTCATTCCAGTAACAGCTCAAATGTATAAAGGATGATTATTTTTATGTTCTACGTTTGTGTCACAATGAATCCTAATGTTCAAACGAAGACCGTTAAAGCAACAATTCATTTACGAACCAAATCATTTGCACGTTTATTCGTACATAAATAGAGCATTGTAACGGTGCTATCCACTATCGTGTATCGACAAGCACATTAACCGATAAATAATGGTGATTCATTCCGCTTATGTGGCAATGAATCGCTCAGTTATTTCACACTCTGTGGTACTCAAAAACACGTGTAAATGTTCCTTCAATACTGTTTACAATAATGAAGTTTAACTGATGTAAATATGTCAGCACTTTCTCACCAATCATGCATATCAACATTGGGGCCATTAAATCACTTTCTCGCGAAATGGCCGGTTGCATCGAATCGCTGAATCTATTTAGCCAGGCTGATTGGGTGTCAGCGATCCGCCGTAGTAAATTAGGGGGAGATACATCATTCTGTGCAGGCCGTAATTCAGGGTAACATGAGCTTACAGGTTACTGGTATTTCCGATCAAATTCCAATTATACCTATACTGAAAGGATTTTTGTAGTCAATGTTTTCAATTAAAACGGAATTGGCTGCTACAGGTCTCTCAAAATTGTACTGAAATGCGAGACAGAAATAGAGTTACCAAAACAACCGATTTAGCTGGGGAACCTATTGGCTTGTAAGGTCTGTTAAAAGTACAGAAAAGGACAAAATACCCGATTTATTTACTTCTACACCATCTGTCGTTTAGTGATAATTTTTCGTTGGAATCAATATTTATATTTATGCAATAGAGAAGGTAGAATATGTAGAGGTTGTTTCGAAACGCTGTTTCGTAGTTTATAACTTATATTCCCAAATTCGGTGTCGCAGCTTTATTTTGTGATTAGGTAGCTCAGGAACCACTGGTGTGCGAACCTCAAAAGTTATTATTGGAAAGGTACCGGTCAAGAAAACAAAAGAATGCTCCTTGCTCGTTATTAGTGACCATAGCCTCGCTTTCAGATAATGGGGCAAAGAGCAGTTACTTGTGAAAAAGTTGACAGTTTCAAGGTTGCTCATTTTGCTATGATCTTAATTATACAGTAGCTTCAACAAGTTACTGTAAAATCAACAGCTTCCTTTTAAGTTACAAATACTTTATGTAGTATTCTTAGACACAGTGAAATAAAAAGCTTGTCTCATTGCATAAGACGTTTAGTTTTGGTTAGCTTTATCTGTAATTCTTTGATATTGTTCTCTGTACATTTAATGCTCCCATCCTCAATCTCACTTACATTAACTTCCCTGTAAAAGGCTTAAGTTACATATTTCCAACAACTTATCTGTCGTCACGAACTGTTATAACGGAATGTTGGAAGCTATAAACACCCATAAACAAATAATTAAGGAATAGCTTCTTTACTGTGGATTCATAAGCCAAACACATTTTTAATAGTAGCAAGCTACCGTGGAGTATGTCGGTATGTTTAAAAATTGCTACAGCAGGCGGCACGCTGTGTCACCCACCTGCAAAATTTAATAGTGTGAGGCACGCGGCGTTGTTCCTGTAACTGCCTAATCCACAGTCATTGTAGAGCGTTTTTATGCAGCTTACTTTCCGGTAAAGCTATCTATGTATTCTATATTGTGACTCTGTGGCTTCGTGAAATTAAAAGTCCAATTGCAAAAACTCAAAATGTTCTTTATTTCCACCGAATTAAGTTGAAACACTTGTCGATTACATAGAATTACTTGGCGCACACAATTACAATTCACCAGTTCGTCTGTCACAGGTACATTCCACGCTCACAGTTACGTGCAACTCCTATGATACACGTACACCGTCTTCCAGTCTGTTCACTCACTTGGCGCTCCTCACGGCTGCTCGCCAAGAACTGAACTGACTCGCCCACTGCAGGCCTTACATAGGGATATCGCTGTTTCTGGAAGTCTCGCGGTTCAGAAAATAATCCCGAATGTTCCAGACGCCAGGGGGGAGGGGAAAGAGGTGGCTAGCGACCAGTGACACTTCCCTAATCATTCCCTCAGTTAGTGGCACGAAACAAATGGGTAGGCATGGGCTCAATGCCTCCGATCCCCTGCTCAGCTGTCAGTTGGCCTTGCTGTTCGATAATTGGGTGATAATATATTCGTTCGGTGTTCTTTCGAAACATCCTGTACACACATACACACACACACATACATATCAGTAGGTGAGAACTTCTCATGCCTGAAGTTGATAGGGCATTATCATTGATGACACTGTACTGTGTTTCCTAAAATTATTTTATTGTAAACATTAAGGATATAAAGTAGAAGAACAAATTTAGTAAATATTTATTTCGGATGAATGGTGTAACTCTGGAAGGAGTTATTCAGACAACAGAATCACCAAAGTATTGAAAATTGTTCAGTTTTTATCTTGGTCCAACTGAGGAAATAATATTTTTCTGGACAAATATTTAAACATTAGAAGAGAGAAATATATCATAACGTGTCTTAAAATTTTCTGACTGTTTCATATACCTAATTCATAAATATGTTAGCTGTTCTGATTTGTATTAAATTATGAATTAGTTTCTCAGAAAGGTTCAAGGTAGTGAGGAATATAAATAAACAAGGACATTGCGTATAATAAAGAACAAATATGTATGGAATACAGGAATTTGGTAACCATAGACAGAAACTACGCCTCTAAAGCAGCAGGGTGCAAAACAAAAGAAAAATATCATTAAATAATTAATAGCTGGCAAATGTATGTGTAGGAATGTATAATTAAATTCAAATAAAATATTTTAAGCCACTGTTAGAATTTTAGTTCAAAGAAGACACAGTACGGTTCAACTAAGAAAGGAGGTTTTACGACAGTCGTGTGTTTGCAGGGTTTGTTATGAATATAACTGGCAGAAGATAATTCTTTGGTTTCTTTCCCCTGTCTATCTCTTTTCTTAAAGTCACCCTCATATTGGATGGTGAATTAACCGACTCGGTTATCCAGACTGAGAAGCTAGTTGGGCGTGCTTTTGTCGAATTTGTATGGATTACATGCAGTAACTCTGTTACGTAGTATATTTGATTCATATATTTATAAAAATATACATTTTACAATTTTTAATGTATATTAAGACAGTTTAAGAATTAGGAATATTAATTTTCGTCCTCCAACGTTGTCGTATTGGACGATAAATGAAATGGGTGAAATGATGCTCAAATTAGTCTAGAGTCCAAGGAGCTTAGAGTTATTCAACATTAGTATTTAATGATATGGAAAAATCCTGGAAGAAACCTTATCCAGGTAACTCACCCTAACCGAGGTTCCAACTCGAGACCTCCTGAACATCAGGCAGATACGCTAACACCTGTGCTATCGAGGTGACAAAAAAACAATGCTGTATAATGTTTATTATTATCTATGGACTTTTTTATAAATACTGCACTTTAGGAAGGCTTTTCATATTTTTTTATTTGTTCCATTTATACTCCACCATTAACTGCAATGGTCATATCGGCGGCTGTTCTCCTTTGGAACATATCGAAGGTGTCAACTCGTATTCGTTGGGCTTTAATCATTAGATCACTCACACATTCACTCTCTCGTACTTCCAGACTCTGGGGAAGATGAGGAATTATCTTGGTCGGAGAAAAATCCCCACCCCCACCGCCGGGGATCGAACCTGGGACACCTAACATGGCAGGCGGGTGCTCTACCGATTGAGCTACGGGACCAACCAACTTTTCATATCGTTTATTTATTTATGAAGTCCAAAATAAGAAAATTTTATTAATTTGTCCACTACTACCTAAAAATATGCCAATTCTCCTTTCAGTATGCAATTTTTTAAAAAATATGTTCCATAAGATATTCCTAAATTCCTTTGTTTTCTTTTACATATACGGGTTCGATCCCAGGCGATCGCAAAGTGAGATTTTTAGTGGACGACACGGAGCTGGGATGGGTTTTCTCCGAGTTCTCTGGTTTCCCCCGCCATTTAATTCCACCGGATTCCCATCTTCATCTCATGTATCATAGGTATCACTGCCTTCACTGCCGTGTGCAGTAAAAGTGGGTTTTAAACACTACACATTTTTTACATATAGTGTACAAAGAGGGCAAAACTTTGTTGCTCAAATTAGCTCAATATTTCTTATTTGTTGTAATTTACGTCATGCAACGTTAAGTCATATCGGACGATGAATGGAATGGGTGAAATGATGTTCAAATGAGCCCAATGTCCATAGAGCTTAGAGTTACCCGACATTCGTCTTTTAGGATAGGCGAAAACTCTGGAAAAAATGCTTATCCAGGTAACTCACCCCGACCGAGATTCGAACTCGGGCTCTCTTGAGCGTGAGGCAGATACGCTACCACCACGCTAACGAGGCGGGCTAGCTAAAGAATGAAATACTTTTGAGGACGTTAGTTAGAACGTCCACAAATCTCCAAACTTCATGAAAGTTTAAACCCTACAGCAGCTACTTGTTTGGATTCTCATTTTTAAAATCTTATTGTATGAATTAAGTTTAAATTTTCAGAAAATCTGGAGTAAAACAACTTTAATATTTCAAATGCAGTGGTTTGTAGCTGTTTCATCTGCTAAAACAGACTAAGTACGCCAGTATGTGTTTTTATTTATGCGAAAATTTTAATGTGATTTAGATTTGAAGACAGCAATTGGCATTGGTGATAATTACGTTGGATTCTGTCTGCCAACTGTGCACGTTATCACCAAGAAGATCGATTTAGTATTCACCCTGTTTGATCCCCTTATTATCTGCTACGCACACCTTTGACCTGGTAACTGCTCTCTGATTGGATCTTGTGCTACATCCTGAGGACACACATGGGCTCTCGCCGAACATAATTGAGTTACTGACAGTCCTTTAGAGCTTCTGAGGCAATATCTGGACTTCCTTACAAAGACTTGACTCCTGGAGGAGAACTTTGTCGAGCCTCTAATTATGCTAATTATCTTGTCTTAAGGGTTGGTGTGAGAACTGTGCTCATAAGCAGGTCAGGTGTGTTTTCCTGTACACTTGCTTTATCATCATGCATTAAAATGTGTTCCGTACATCCAGGAAGTCTCTCCATCTTTCTCTTGGGTGACTATATCATCTTTTACAGCAGCACACCTGAGATAGAGGGTTTTTACGTTCCTTACCATCATATCTCATTCAAAACTTTTATGTACTTATTTCCATAATATCTCTTCTGAAATATATTCCATAATATTCCATATATCTCATATTCCATATTCCATAATATCTCTCTCTTATCTCGTTTGTACTTTGTGTTCACTGAAAATTCTATTTTCTGAACACATGCTACGAGGGCTGTTCAATAAAGAACGATTACAACTTTTTTTGACAACGTATCTTTACTCATCCTCACAATTTTGATGGTCCTTCTCAAAATAGTCTCCCGTGAATGCGATACACTTGTCCCAGATTTTCTGCCAGTCTTCAAAGACATACTTGAAACCATTTTCGAGAGATCCTTCAAAATCGCCTCCGCAGCCTTCACCGCTGCTTCTTGTGATGGATAATGCCGCCCACGAAGGCGTTTCTTCTAGGTAGGGAATAGAAAAAAAGTTACATGGAGCTAAACCCTGACTATACGGAATGCGAGGGATGCACTTTTACAAGATATTCAGCAACAACATTGTCAATATGCGGCCGGCCGCGCATTATCATGGTGCAGCATCCAGGCTGCTTCACAGAAATGTGGCCTTTTTCACCTGATATGGACTTGCAATGTGTTCAGGACATCCCTGTAGTATTGCGTAGTTACTGATGTGTGTGCAGGTACAACATAATGATAAACCATTCCATGAATATCAGCAGAAGCAACCACTTTTGCCTTTTTGGGGGGTTGGTGATGAAGGAGATTTCCACACTGAGCTTTGCTGTTTGCTCTCAGGATCAAAATGATGTAGCAAAGTTTCATCAGCAGTGATTATGTTTGACAGAATCTCCGGACCTTCCTCTAACATCAACTTTAACTGCATGCGAATGCCTTCTTGTTCGTGAATCAACAGTCTTGGAACCCATCGCGTACAAACACGTCTCATGTGTAACGTTTCTGTCACCAACGTGTGGGTGGCACCCAATGAAACGTTCAGTATTTCAGAAGTGATTTTAAAGTAATTAGTCAATCCTCTCTCACAATGGCAGCAGCAGTGTTGATGGTTTCTTCCGTAATCAATGAAACATACATACAATGTGCGAATAGTAAATTAAGCATATCAAAACAAAAACCTAAATATGTACTATTAAAGGGTAAATTACAAAGGTCTCCCGCTGTAAAAATTAACAATGTGTCTGTCAAGAGAGAGAGAGAGAGAGAGAGAGAGAGAGAGAGAGAGAGAGAGAGAGAGAGAGAGAGAGAGAGAGAGAGAGAGAGAGAGAGAGAGAGAGAGAGAGAGAGAGAGAGAGAGAGAGAGAGAGAGAGAGAGAGAGAGAGAGAGAGAGAGAAGTATTAAATTCTTGGGGGTCCACTTTAACGAAAATATGACTTTTAAAACACACGTAGATGAAACAGTCGCGAGAGCTGTCAAAATTATGAATAAGGTAATTAGATTAACGACAAATAATGGAAAGATCCCATATAGGGTAATTAAAACATATCATAATGCCATTTTAGCAGCCATAGTTAGATATGGTGCTAGCTGTTGTGGCGAGAGGACCCTTTTAGAAACAACCAAAAGAAAAATAAATAGCTTACAGCGGAAGGTCTTTTAATAAGGATGTCGGGAGCATTTTCCACTACTCCTACAGATGCGCTATTAATCATGCTAGGAATTTTACCTTTAGACTTAAAAATTAGGAAAAGAGCTGCACGTCGGGAAAACCTTGTCAAAGCTTCCAGTATTTTAGGTTGTATTATAGAAGATGAATTAGATCTAAATGATAAAATATTAGCAATTTGGCAGGATACATGGGACGTAAGTTTAACTGGTAGGAGGACTTATTCTAAAAATATATACAGCCGTCCCAGGGCTTAATACACTACGTAACGGGACATGCACTCCAGAGCACTCACTATGGGAATGCCGAAATACTGCTGATCTTAGGTATAGTTTTCAAAGACACTTGCAGAATAAAATATTATATGATATAATAAAAAAAAGAAATTATACTTACAATTGAATATCTTAACAGACAGGTACTCAAAATTTAAATACAAGGAATTTTATGCGGTGGGTAACGGGTGACTTTCTCATTCCTTAGCATACGTTTTAATACGCTTTAATATCTTTTCAAGTATTTTTTGTTCGTGTCGTGCTTAATTTAATGCGGAGGACCACCTTGATTTTAGCAGAACCCAAGGAAACTGATTTTGTGGACTGTACTCGATAGAGCTGTATTCATATCACTAGATAAATTTATTGCACACTACATTTTTTATGTGAATAATCATGAATAATACAACAATGTATTTAATATTTGAGATAAACTAAAACGGTTCTTTCATTGCAACAACTGCTGCACGCAGCCACACAACGAAGCACATCACATGTCTCAACATGTCTGTAACTAAAAAGGAAGAAGCCTCTTTTCTTGCGCGCTGGCGAGTCACATGATCAGCTGGCCGCATAACCGGCGCCAAGTGAAATATTCATGCGCCCGCCGGAACAAATGACGATAATAGCGCAAACATTTTTATTAAATACCTTTTAAATTAATTTTACTTTTTGTTGCATGTCTTTTTTGCATGAAATTTTAACACCAATTTTAACACATGTTATTATTAATCTTTGTAGGCATTTGAATGTTATATAAATTGTTACGTTAGTTATTTATTATTATAAAAGTATGAATTGTAGTTAAAATTAGTATGTTCATTTATATTGTACCTCTAATCGTAAATTTAAATTATTGCAACTCATGTGTATTGCATGGTAAAATTTGTTTATGGGATTCGAAGAAATTATTAAGATGTCGAGTCGTAAAGAAATAGGAGAAATTAAAGGTTTCTTCCCTAAGAGCAGTAAATGGAGCAGCAGATCCACCTTCCTTTGAAATTGATTGTCTCCCCTCTTTAAACATTTTAAACCAACTTCGAGCTGTGCGGCAGGGAAGAACAGACTCTCCATGGGCCTCCTGTAACATTGTATAGGCCTCAACTAAAGATTTGTTGAGACGAAAGCAGAATTTCAAAGCCGCATATTGCTCCTCACGTGTCACCTCCTTTGTAGTGGTAGGCGATACTGAACATGTCTGAACTTGCCTGGTTCTCACAGGTCGGAACCAGGAGTACCAACAATGAAACTACTACGGTTTGTTAGTTTGACATTAAGGTAATAGAGTATAATAAGATTGAATTTTAGTTCGAAAAATTATGACCGTATAAAATTATGATCATTCTTTATTGAGCAGCCCTCGTAAAAAGACGAAACAGTTATAAGGAAATGGTTAAGATCTTTTTTATTTTTTCAATCGTATTGCGTTAATACATTGCACAAAATCACTAAGTGTTGTGAGACATGTTTATAAACATCCAGTGTTACAACAATGCCACCAATTTGTCCCCTTCCGGTGTACAGTTGTTATGCATGTTTTCCGTATGAAAGCCTCTACCAACTTCCAACCCACAAGGGACTTCCAACTGGTAATTAACATTGCACCCTATGGGCCATTGTGGTTAATGCTAATCTGTAATGGTTTTGGTTCTCTCTCTGTCATAACGAGTGACCATAATCGTCATGGTGATTTAATTAAGGGGATGATGAAATGGTTCACATTAGGTGCGAAAAGCGCAGGGGATTTTAATCGAGCTATTTGCAGCACTTTTAGTGCATACTATTGTCAACTGTTGAACAACAAAGATTGACCCATTGGGAAATATTAATGGGGGCTATATAAATCATTCAGAACGGGGTCAGCAATCACCCACAGGCGTAACCCAAGTGATATTTCACATCTGCTGCTTGTCCACAGGACATGTAAATTAGAGAGAAATTCTGACACATCGGTTTGTTGATGTTTAACATGTCACAGGAGAAACGGTGGTGTAGAACGGGGAAAGAAATATAACATTGTATCATTAATTGGTATCTCGAATATTAACAGAGGGACTCAATTCAAGCATTTTTCCATAACTATAAAACCACCAGGGCACTTGGTCGAATCAAGCACTCAAATAAGTGCTTTAGATATTTTGGTATTTAAAGAATTTATGATTACAAATAAAAACCATTAAGGAAAGATACATACATGACTGTTCTACATATGAGCTTAGTTTGCAACTTTCTTGGCCTAACTACTACATCTAGGATTAAACCAAAACTATTTCTTATTTTATTCAATGTCGATTATGAGATGACATGAGGTGACTAATTTAGTTCCAACAATTCATGGGGTTTTCTTTATCTTATTCCATTCATACCCCGCCTAAAACTCCAATGGTTATATAGGCGGCCGTTCTCCTTTGGAGCATATTGTGACTTTGTGGGTTCGTGAAATTAAAAGTTCAATTGCACAAACTCAAAATGTTCTTTATTTCCACCGAATTACAGTTGGAACACTTGCCGATTACACAGAATTACGTAGCGCACACAATTACAATCCACCAGTTCGTCTGTCACAGGTCCACTCCACATTCGCAATTACGTACAACTCCTCTGATACACGTACGCAGTCTTCCAGTCCGTTCGCTAGCACTGCACTCTTCACGGCTGCTCGCCAACAACTGACCGACTCGCCCACTGCAGCCCTTATATAGGAGGATCGCTGTTTCTGGAAGCTTCCCGGCTCGGAACATCATCCCGATTGTTCCAGACATCAGGGGGAGAGGAAAGAGACGGTACAGTGAATAGTAATGCTTTTCCAACCATCCCCTCAGGGAACGCTACAAGATAAATGGGTAGCTGTGGCCTATATCGAAAGTGTTAACTCGTATTCGTTGGGTTTTAATCATTAGATCTCGGACACATTCGTACTCTCATTCATACTTCTAGACTCTAGGGAAGATGAGGAATTATCTTGGCCGCAGAAAAATCCCCACCCCCACCGCCGGGAATCGAACCCGGGAGCCCTATCATGGCAGGCAGGTGCTCTACCGACTGAGCTACGGGGCCAGCCTCTCCATGGATTGCGAGGTTCGTTGAAGTTGTAACACTTACTTTTTTCCAGAACTAGAACCAAATAGAAACTTCGGATATTTTTTTTCTAAATACACATGGATCCTTTGTGAATGCGTGAGAGATGGCAGCACTGTGCGGTGCATAGAACACTAGGGACAGCGACGACAGTTAGGGCTGTTTTTCATACTTAAAGTTGCGACGTCCTCATTGCAAGAACAGCGTGTAATCGATGTTCCATTCATGTCGTCATCACGCATCAACATGGCCTGTCAATTTGCCATGCACAGTGCCTTGTAATCAACCGTTACCATTCATGACACCTGCCTGGAAGACACAGACACTATTCGCATTTTTCAGATCTTCATGCAGGATTGTATGCACAGATTGCACGGAAAAGCCAATTTTGGAGGCGATATCTGCAACGCTCAATCGGCGATCCTCCAAAACAACGTTATTCACTCGCTGGATCATTTCTTCAGACCGGCTGGTGCGAGATCGTGACTGTCTTGGTTTGTTTTCACACGATGTTCTGCCTTCATTGAACTGACGCACCCAGAAACGCACCTTAGACACATCCATGGTACCATCACCACATGCCTCACTGAACTGGCGATGAATTTCAATAGGTGTTGCACCACGAAAATGGAGAAAACGAATGATTACACGCTGTTGTTGCAGTGAAAACGCCGGCATTTTATGTATCAAAACAGTGCTAACTCTCGTTGCTGCCACAGAAGTTCTAGGCACCGTACAGATCTGCCATATCTGTCACGCATTCAGAAAGAGTCTACATGTATTAAAAAAAACCAGAAATTCCTATCTGGTCCCGGTACTGCAAAAGATAGGACGTGTTATACCTGAAACGCACCTGGTACTATATCTTCTACATATTGTGACTTTGTGGGCTCATGAAATTAAAAGTCCAATTGCACAAACTCAAAATGTTCTTTATTTGCACCGAATTACAGTTGGAACACTTGCCGATTACATAGAATTACGTAGCGCACACAATTACAATTCACCAGTTCGTCTGTCACAGGTCCACGCAACACTCACAATTACGTACAACTCCTCTGATACATGTACACGGTCTTCCAGTCCGTTCACTAGCACGGCGCTCCTCACGGCTGCTCGCCAAGAACTGAACTCAACTCGCCAACTGCAGTCCCCTTTTATAGGAATATCGTCAGTTCTGGAAGTATCGTGGTTCAGTGTATCACCCCGAAGTTTCCAGACGGCAGGGAGAGGGGAAAGAGATGGCTAGTGATGTTTTTCTAACCATCCTCTCGTTAGCCCTACAAGATAAATAGGTAGACGTGACCGAATGCTTCCCGTCACTCACTCAGCAGTCAGTTGGTCGTGCCTTCCGATGATTGGGTGACAATATAATAAAGTCTTTATCTTTGGTTATGTAACCTAATTCCTTTGTTAATAGCATGCTTCTATTTAGCCATTAATACTTATTAGATAGAGCAGGTGATAATGTACGCGCTTGTCTGACTCCTTTATTTATGTTATTTTCTGGATTTATATTATCAAAAGACCTTTTGTAAATTTACAAATGCTGTATGAGCTGGTAAGTTATATTCTCTTCTTTGCTTGAATATCTTCCTATTATGAGTATATTGTGACTTTTTGGGTTCGTAGAATGAAAAGGTCGAGTTGCAGAAATTAAAAATCTCCTTTATTTTCGTAGAAATATTCTTATAGATTACAGCATCATTACGTTACATACACCACCAGTCAACCAAGATCGATCACAATAACAAACAGTGACCGCAAAGTACATCCTTAGCTCTCGTTACACAGCTGGCTGTCTCTCATTTCATAACTACAACTTGCAACTCTTGTCCTCACAACTACTCACTTTGCGGAAGAATAAAGAAACCAAATATTCTATCACATTCCAGAAGTGTAACTTAACTATGCCGGCGAGGTCTTTACCTCAGTTATCTCTGCTTGCCGGCGCTTGTATAGAATAGCCGCGCTATCATTAACTGCTGAGCAAGACTCATTATTAACATGAAACTTCATCCACCGACTGTTTTCTTATTTGTGCCGAAACATTTAGGCCTGTTGCCGTGACAATATTATCAATGGTAGGTCTTCCTCTACGAAAGACATTTTATTCTTCTTATATGTCTTCTGAGATATATCTTAATTTTTGTTTATTATTTTAGCATAAATATTTTAAATTAAGCATTAAGCAGACTTATTCCTCTGTAATTCTCACAGATCTTAAAATCTCCTTTGCTAAAACATTGATGTTGTGCTGGATTGTGGATTTTTCACAGTAAGCCGGACAGAATATTTAAATTAAATGAAGAAAAAAATGATATATGGAAGACTACGTTCTTAAATTTATTTCTTCTGGTATTAGTATTGGTTTGAATTTTCAAATCATATGCTTTTCTCAACTTAAGAGTCAAAACTCGCTTTGTTTTTCTGGAATTTCAAAACTATTCATAGTAAATCGCTCTTTAAAACTGCAATTATTACTTTTTGCACGTTCTACAATGAAAGGTGTAAATTTAAGTTAAATGTTTATCCATCCTAAAGAGAAACATATAGAATAATACATTTTGCAAGGAAACTTTGCAACTACATGGAAGACATCAAAAAAATATGAACAATGTCATTCCTTTTACATGTACTGTTCACAAATTATGGGCGGTCATGTGTGTGGGTCTGCAAGGGTAGAAGAATTGTGAGTATTCCTCATCAGACTTTCATTTGCACTTTGATACTTCTTCAATATGCGCTCGTATTTACTAACTTGTTTACTTTAATGTTTAACTTATTTCTGATCTGAGAAAGTTCGTTGAAAGACGTATGTTCTTAAGAAACTTCGAAGAGAGAGAATTAAATAACAAGATAGATGTAGAACTGAGGGAGAAGAGACTAGTCTTTGGAGGAACAGAGAGAACTATGTTGGCTGCAGACAAAGGATGATAGAAACCATTTGCACACAAAGGAATCGCGGTTCGTTACAACCTCGTTATAGGGGATTTGTATCAAGCCTTTATTGCAATTTGCAAGTTGGAAAAAGCCTTTTACCTCCACGAAAATGGACGCATTGTATTTAAGAAGGGAAATAGTTCAAGCTAGGAAAACGGGGCACAGGATAAGGAAATCGATCCACGTAACCAATTTTGCATAGAAACGATATGCATTTTCAATCCGGAAATTAAAACCTTGCACGCATTTGCTCATGTTGATATCGCATTTGGGCGATATCCCGGCAAAATTGATTGTTATTCACTAGGGGCGGCACCCTGTGTCACTAGGGGTCATAACCCCCAGGAGCATGGGGTGAGCACATTTACACCACAGAATTCCATAAAAAGTGCATACAGAGGAAAACTTTTGAATGAAGCAACAATTAGAACAAAACCATATCTGATGTGCCGCATTCACGTAGCTTTTCCACTCACCTTTGGTGCAAATTATGGAGTGAGTTTATTGTATATTTACACGTTTCCTTGTATGGTAAAGACACCGTCGGCTAAAGTGGTAGTGATGTTTTAAAAGGTGTCACTGTGGGGTGGCTACGAGGGGCACTATTTTTATTTTCAGCCTAATAATGAAAACAAAGTAATTTCTAATTGTAAATTGCTTATTTGTTTTTCAAGATATTCTCCTTTATGAACAATACACTTTTGCATCCGTTTGAAACATTTCTCAAGGCATTTATTCCAATCTTCTTTAGACACCTCCAATACATGTTTTTTGAACGCATCCCCGGCTTCTTCTGCCGACGAAATCCATTGTCTTATTTTGTGGGAACTTCCCCAGAAGACTACTCCATATCTAAGGATTGAATGTACAAATACGAAGTACACATTTCTCATTGTTTGTAAGCTAAGAGGTTTTGCCAATATTCTGAAAATATAACATATTGTGCCCAATATTTTCATTAAAAGATCAATATGTATATCCCATTTTAAATCACTCTGGATCCAGATTTCTATAAATTTGGTGCTCTTTATATAATCGAGATCATATTATTTATGAATATATTAGACTGCGCGAAATGTTTGTTTTGATTCTTGTGAAAATGAATTGCCATTCGTTTTGATATGTTTTTAATTTTAACTTGTAATTTTCAAAATAACTACATCTTGCCAGTTATTGTTATAATTGTTTCATCAGCAAAATGAGTTAGCTACTGATACCGAAATTAAGGTTTGCCAGAAGTAAAGAATCATGATGGATGTCGAAAGAATGTTGGTTCTTTGTTACGACAAGGGCAAGGCCAGTTGAGTTGGGGGAAAGTGTTATAACAAAAGCAATGTATGAAGCAGTGTCCTGAGAAGATTTCTAAAGGGGTTCACTTGACTTGTATGAATAGGAAATTCTTTGGATCATTTACAATGGCGACAAAACAGCCACAAAGGGATTTTGGTTGAAAAGGAGTTTTGAGAGTGAAAGTTACATATACACACGCGCAGCTGTGGTCATTCAAGCAGTCTTCGGCGTGGAGCCGATGTGGCCAGTTCGTGGCTAGGAAGCCATCAGGACAGTCCTCGGCGGGAAACCGATTACAAGAGTCTTCGGCGTGATGTCGATGAGAACAGTCTGAGGCGTGAGGGCGATTAAGGTAGTCCTCTGGTTTTGTCTGGAATATTTGTCGGTTCGTATATATATATGAGGAACGAATAAATTTATCGAGTAATAAACATTCTGCCGTCAGTAACTCTAAACAGAGATTGGTAACCCTTGGTCGGCAACTTTCATTTCGATGTTTTAAAAGAAGAAGCAGTAAAGAAATAAAGTGGAAACGGGCATTCCAGTGTTATTAAAATCTCCTTCTCACACACATCCACGCATACCCTGAGAGAAACCTCATTGCTCGCCGACTTACTTGCACGCCATTATATTTTTGTATCAAATTGGCATCACAACGTGGAATTGTGTGCACCCAGAAACATTATAGTTACACTATATTGTGCGATGGTATACGTCGCACAATATCATTTACAAATAAAAGGAACAGAATGAGACCTAAAGTTGATCCTGAGATACTCCTAGTGTGAGCTCTTCAGTACCTGAAAGATACTGTATGGCCCTTCCGTTTTCATTGTGAAGTGTTTCAACAATTTGTTTCCCCTCTTTTAAAAAGGATTGAAGCCATTAAAAATTTTCTCTTTAATTCCTAACTATCCAATCTTTTTTGCAACAAAATTTCATGATTTAGAACGTCAAATTCTTTAGATATTGGTCGGATATTACCTAACTATTCAGGTTTACCACTTATAAAAATGTTTGTTCTGAAGAACATTTTCTTTTGTTTGTAATTTTACGTCCTCCAACGTTAAGTCATGTCGTACGATGAATGGAATGAGGAAAATGATGTTCAAATGAGCCCAGGGTCCACAAAGCTTACAGTCATACGCCATTCGTCTTTCAGGATAAGGGAAAACCCCGGAATAAACCTTATCCAGGTAATTCACCCCAACAGAGATTCGAACTCGGGACCTCTTGAACGTGAGGCAGTCTCGATGCAAAGGATATCTTAGAGCCTAATCCCAGAAAAACCAAGATCGTGCATTTCATTTGTCATAAATACTACTTAAAGTAAGGCACTTTGTTAAAGACAAACTGAGAAAGTCAACATTTTGAATAATATTTAATGTAAAAAGTAATTTGATTTGGGTCATTTTTTCTACATTCGTGTTCTTAATAGATGCTGCTTTTAAATTTACCTTTTGATTTTAAGTTATGCTATTCTACATACAGACATATGACGTGCTCTGTACAAATTCGTTTGTGGATGCATTTTCATTGAAAACTCGATGTTAAATGTTTGGAGAAAGTGTAACACTTCCTTATCTCTCTGAGTTGCTTAGTAAAGAAAAGTGAATCAAAAGGCATATAAAAGGTGTTTTAATGAAATAGTTAGGGTTATGTTAGAAAGAAATACACAACGAAAATTCTTACGTGTAAAAGGTCATATGGGGCGGAAATTTTCTTTAATTTTTTGTGTGGCATCTTTAAAAAGTGAGAACCTTCAATATTTACGTAACAAATATATATACTAAAGATATTCCGTTTTTTAAAATATTTGGAAGAGCTGCAGTACTTTGACTTTATAAAAATAGCACACAGAGATACACATTTTATGAAATGTTGTATTGGGTTTAGGGGCTCAGTGTGTTTTTTTCGCTGACATCTAATTTTATATCTTTTGGGTGGAATACAATGTTTTCCCTATACAAGGTAAAATGTTGCAACTCTAAATTTAATAAAACCCTTTTATCTAACAGGTGAACATCAATAAAGGGATCATAAAACTGAATGTAAAGAAAACAAAACACTAGCTTTTAACAGCACTTAGAAGACGAACAAAGCCATAAAAGTACATGTCAAAGAGAAAGAAAGAAAAAACAGCTTTCAGCCAATTATCTGATTTGAGTAAGGAAAATAAAAGGATTAAATACGGAAATTTAATACTACGCTGTGATAGAAGTTAATAAAAAAACTGCCGCTGTTCTGTAACGGCCGGAAGTAAGAGAGGGAAATATATTTCCGTCGGTTGCATTCGTGCATTCATACCGTTGAGACTATAGCAGTGTTGTGAACAATCACGTAAGGGAATATCGTGAATCATTACCGGTAATCTAGAGATAGCGTGCCAACTGCTCGACTGGGATGCAGCCAAACTCGCAAAAACAAGTCCACATTAAGCGTCTCGTTTCTTTTGCACTAGATAACTTATACCGACGTTCTTGCCCTCCAATCATTTACCATTACATTCGATATCTACATGTACACTATAAAGATAAGTATATATGCGGAACAATAAAAGTAAAACTTAAAATTACTGGGAAACTGCCAATTGTTATTTGGTACAGTATGCTGGTCACTTCTTAAAAAAACCTGTTGTACTGTATTCAAATGGCCTTTAATACCATTAATCAACAAAATAGTAAAAAAAAGTTTATTCTGATACCTAAACTTCACGATAGAATGGAAACGCGGAATGTAGAAGACTTAAGCAGTAATCAAATATTTTAAGTGTTGGTCGTTATGTATTAGATCTGAAATACATTTCCCTATTTGTTAGGTTAGGATAAGAGGGAGGTGTCCCAAGTTCGGAGTCAGTTTAAACAGTGAAATTTCAGAATCAAATAAATTAAATTAAATAAAAAGTAAATTCATTTCATAATAGCGAGTACAGAAATTCACTTGAAGACAACAGATCAAGATTTTTAGGTATGAACTGAACTCTCCTAAAGTGCTGCGTGTAAGTAAAGGCGTTAAACAGAAAATGGGGGAAAACCAGAAACTAGCAAACCTTGAGGCTTGTAATCCCTTACATTTTGAATGCTTCAGGAATACTTGCAAGAAATAAGTATCACAAGCTCTGCGAGTCAACTGCAAGCCAAAGACACTAATTCGTACTCCAACCGAGGCATAGTATTTTTAAATTCTATTCAAATGTCACATATTATTATTAAATAACAATTATTAATATATTAAAATAATTTGTTTGCTCTTCTGCTTGTAATATTATTGTATATTAATTAATTGTAACTTTTTTCGATAGGGGAAACCATTCGGAATTTCGTATGATCGCTCTGTATTTTCCATAAAATAATTTAAACCCCCTTCAATATGTGGAAATATTATAAGATGAACACAGTCATTTTATTATATTACTCTTTAAGGAAATAATAAATGATTGGTTAGTTAGATAAAGTATTGGATATGATTCTTTTTGGTAATTTTCGCCCTCCAATGTTAAGTTATATCGTACGATGAAATGATGCTCAAATGAGCTCAGGGTCCATAGAGCTTAGAGTTACCCGACATTCGTCTTTCAGGATAAGGAAAAACCCATGAAAATTTCCAGGTAACTCACCCTGATCGAGATTCGAACTCGGGACCTCTTGAACGTGAGGCACACACGCTACTGACGCGGGCGACGATCTGATAGTCGGATCATAGCACCACGTCACTCTTAGGCATCTGTAAGTCTATTGTGTCTGCAAACATGTGGAAAACAATTTGGAATATTATATCCAAAGAGAATCTGATCTTGTAACCTTTTTTCTTTGTAAATGAGGAAAATCTGTAAAAAACCGGATTCAGGGAGAGATGCAGGTTCAGGTTCACGAGTCGATATTGTCACTGCGGCTGGAAGCTACCTACCGGTCGTAGCGGTTAGCATATATCTACTGGACTACCTAGTGGACGAGCGTATCTCTTAGAGAACAATAGTATGTTCATTGGGAATTATCTCCCCGGAACAGAGTTTCGTTTTGGCCGTTTCAAGCAGGCTGCGTTTTGGAACGTTTCCCTTGTATTCGTGACCTGTTTAAGGGGCTTCCGAGGGCAGTTGGTTTGGATTGAGTTGAATTATCATTAGAAAGTTCAAATATATCGTTGAAAGAAGTAGAATTCATTTGAGGTCAGTGAATGGGAGTGAAATTCATTTGTCAGCTGTGACGTAGATTCGATTCTAGGGGTCATATGTGTTTTTTTATTGTTCCATTTATACCCCACCTTTAACTGTAATGGTCATTTCGGCGGCCGTTCTCCTTTGGAATATATCGAAGGTGTTTACTCGTATTCGCTGAGTTTTAATAATTAGATAACGTACACATTCGCATTCTCATTCATACTTCCAGACTCTGGGGAAGGCGGGGATAGAACCTGGGACCTCAAGCACAGCAGGCAGGCGCTCTGCTGACTGAGCTACTGGGCCAGCCAAATCATTTGTGTTTTGTTCCGAGTGCAATAGTGTTTTTTGTGTAACACTAAACGTCTAAGTGATAAATTAAGTTGGTTTGCAGCAACTGGTGCTTCATTTGTTATAATATCTTAACGGCCTTGGATATCCATATCGGTGGCCTTACTAGGGAGAAGAGGATGAAGATGGGAATTTAACAGTGGACCAAATCAGGACGATGATCACTGCTATTAGATAACTCCTGAGGATTATAGAACGGCAACAATGCTGACGTGAAAGCGAGTCTCCGTTTATAATTTTCAATCCGGGAAGGAGCACAGCCCAGGCAGGGGGCCAAGTGAGAAATTCTTTTAAACTGTACAAACACTACCGTTCCACCAACACGCACAAATGACTGTCGCCGTTCTTACAAGTTATAAAGAGGAATTAACCCAGCATTCGCCTTCTCAGCAGGGAAAACCATCCTCAACCGCAAGTCCTCTCTACGAGTTGAGTATATGCTGCTGCTACGACCACTTCTTCCGTATGCCAGTCCTATATGGGGATGTGCTTCACCTACTCATATTCATCGACTCCAAGTGTTTCAAAACAAGATACTGCGATTGTCTGTGAACGCCCCGTGTGCACAGCTACACAGAGAAATGGACATAGACAGCATTAATGAATACATCTCTACAACGACAAGAAGATTCTTTGCTCACCTTCCTCATATATTTATATATTTAGTGTGCATAATCCAAAATTTTACAATTTAAAACTTTTGGCTACATTTATTTGTCTTTACCTTGAAGCTGATTTCTCAGAAAATTAAAAAATTCGTTAAAATGTCCATATATGGAAATGTAATGCAAACATGGCCCTCTGAAATTAATGAAAAGGTCAAACCAAAATGGCTTTGTTTGTGACGCAACAGACAGCCTAGGTTTATTATCATTCCAAGTTATAGAACTTTCCAGAAATTCAACCTTTGACGCCAAGCCAATCAAATTCAAGTTTTGGTCCCTTAGCAACAAGACATTGTAGAATGAACCAATCCGAGTTCAGTAAAATTTTAATTTGATTTCATCTTCACTTGTGAAAGGTCTGATTCCTTCTGGTTCTTTCGATGTAGTCAGACGTGTTATAGATATCGTCTCGGACACAGACGCACTATTAAGTTGCAAGAGGACTGCTCGGTTCCGGCAAGTTACAGAAGTAATTTTATCTACGGATTAGCGATCAGTGAAAAGGCTCGTCGAGTACGCGTCACAAAAGAAAATAGGTAAATGATGAGTGGCACGCTGTTGTGTTCACTACGCCTTTAAAATCAGGAAAGATGTATGTAAATCATGTCTTAAAACATCGGCTGTGAAATAATCCAGTGATAAAATAAATTCTCAGAAAGTGAAGCAGTGTTTTAATTTAATTTTGTTGCCAGCATCCACCATTCCTTTGCTGGCGTCGTACCACTGCCATAGATTACAGAGTTCATCGCTCATCGACGGAGTTGATGGCGGAGAGTCAAGTCTGCATCATCGCAGTGAGAAGGAAGATGGAGAGATCATAGGTTCTCCATCCTGAGGAAGGTAAGTTGCCTCGCCGAGGGATTATAAGAAAACTTATTACAACCTTGTTGCTACCTTGGCTTACATGACACCCTGGTCTTCTGCTCTACCAGGTAGCTCTTAACCTCCATGCCTCCTTGTTACTTAATTAGTCCCATTCTTCCCCCTCACCTTTCTTTCTTATATTCTTTACATTTCTGGCCCATTTTTCTTTTAACTTCTGCAAGAACTCACCAATACTTCTTACCTTCTTTTCCTCCCTGCGCGTTAACATTTTTATAGCTACTACCCTCTTCTCTACTCTTTCCCATTTTTCTTTCCAAACCTTCTTTCTCCATATTGCAACCTCTTTGTATTGTGTTATATAGTGTTCTATACTTTCTTTTCCCCCACACAATTCACAAATTCCCTTTTCCCTACCTCTTATGTCTCTTAGAAATATTATTCCTGTTCTCATCCAAGCTAACCCTTCTCTCTCTTGCCTATTGCACTAATCTACGTATGTTTCTCGTCCCCAATTTCTTTTTATTTGCTTGTAAAATTGTAATGATTCCATATTTTCTAGACTTCCCCATATTTACTGTCTTTCTATATCTTCTATTCTGCATTTTACTAATTTAGCCACATCGCTTGTATTCTTTTCCTCAAATCTCCATATATCTCCCATTCCTATTTTTTCTATAACACCTCCTATCTCTGCCCACCAACTATTTGAGTTCTCTAATCTTTTTTGTTGTCTCATGCATAATTTCATAATTTCCCTTTCTTCTTTGGCTAAGCAGATATACCAAAATGTTATTATTCTTTCCATTATTATTCCATTTCTTCTTGTCTTTCCTAATTCTCCTAAAGCTACTTCCCTAGGTGATGATCATGGTAAGCCTAGTAGCTCTTTACCTTCCTCAAGTTTCAGGTGTTTATTCTTTCAACTGGGTCGCCGTCTAGATGCTACACAAGGACTGAAGGCACATTTGCCACAGGAGATTTTATTTATGTAAAGTGCTGAAGTTTACATTACTCAGAGTAGTTGTCTCAGGACTCCAATAATAGTATCATCTTTTCTTGTATTCTATAATTATATTCTATATCTGTAGCTTCGGAATTTGTATAGCACAAACTTTGCTGATCAATTGAAATAAAAAGAAGCAGGGAAAACTGCAAAACGATACAGTGTGATCCATATAAACCTGAAACATTTCAATAGGACATATCTTTTGAAACACACGTGCAAATTTAGGAGAATATAGTGCACAATTGGGAGATATAATTTCATTATCTACATCTCTAAGAAAATGTTGAAAGTGTCCTCTACCAGCATCTATACATGTTTGCACTCGTCTAACCATATTCTCTGAAGTTTTACGGAGATGATATCGAATTGAGAGAAGGTGTTTTCCAGCAAGATGAAGCAATGCATCTAATGAAACCATGAAACTTGTAACCAGTTTCTTTGGTAATCGAATACTCTCAAAAGGTCCGTGACCCCGCATATCCCCTAATCTAACCTCACCTGAGGAACGTCGTGGCCAGCCATCAGCGAGACTGGGACGTCAAGGTGCCACAGTTTTTGCTGGCCCACCGCTTCTCAACACACGACACCCTTGGGATGACGTTAGCCAGCTTAATGTTTGGCCCAGAGTTACGCCTCCTTTGTGACCTGGCTTTTGGAATCCCCCCGGAGGCGAAGCAACCAGCAACCGAGTATGTGGAGAACCTGGTGCACGACTTACATGAGATGACCCGTCAGAACATCCAGAAGGCGAGCGACCGCATGAAGACTCGATACGACAGGCAAGCAACGGCCAAGGGTTCCAGCAAGGGGACCTGGTCGGGTTCTATTGCCCTATTCGGACCAAGGGACGCTGCCCAAAGCTTCAACAGCCGTGGCAAGGACCGTACCAGTTGGTGAAGAGGAATAGCGACGTGGTCTACCGCATTCAGAAAGTGCCCCGGGGGAAGATGCTGGTAATACACTTGAATTGTCTGGCCCACTCTGATGGTGCTGTTCGGGAGGACCAGCCTTGAGGAGGGAGCAGTGTCGCGGCGAAAAGCACACTGTTTCGGTGCAGAGAGATAAGCGCGGCTTGTGTACACAAAGAGCCTGCAGATAAAGATAACAGCCGGATAGTGTATCACTGAGATAAAAGGCATGCCAAAACAGATAAAGCTAGAACATTCTAGTAACATCTTGATTGATTGAGAGCGTTCGGTTTCTTGATTGGTCTGGAACAGTCTGGAATTATCAGTTGAGGTATTTAAAGAAGCGACGACTGGTCAAGGGCAGTCATGAACAGTCGTAAACAGAATTGTAGAGTGTTGGTGTAACGAGAGCTGATGTAATCAGAACGCGGTTTGTGTGGTCATCGACTTTCGTAGATTGGGATTGTGTATGTGACGTAATTCTGCTGTAATTTGCTACTGTAAGTGTATCTCTAAGCAAATAAAGTGTATTTCTACGTGAATTTCTAAACATCATTTAGAATTTCTGCAAATTGGACTTTTAATTCTACGAATCCACAAAGTCAAAATATGGATCACACTGTACCTTTAGTTAATCACTGGGTACGAACCCAATACTCCCAAATGTGAAGCTTAATCGTTACCGCTTGGTTAAGGTTGTGATTGTTATATCACCTTGTTCTTGTCCCAAACTTGAGTGAACGAGCAAACAGTAAAATCCTGTTAACTCGCGTGTACGAACGAAGCTCGTAAATGCAACTCTATTACAGACAAGAGATATGTGTACGTGGAAAGCACATCAGAACGTTCTTTGCAAACAGGAAAGGATATTAGTAATTCGTTTATGCAGCACGCTGTTCACTCTTCTTCTTTAAGGCGGATGTGAGAGGTTTGTAAACAGCAGCGCCGCGAGAAGGGTTGCTGCAACTTAGGGGAAATTAAATTCCAAATACAAGCAAAACTGCTGGAGGTGCCAAAACAGGAAATTGAAGTAAGGAATTTCAAAGAACCGTTTAAGTGAAGCTACATAAACAACAGTCCTGGTAACACGTACAAAGATAAATTCAAAGCCCTGTGTAACGCTTACTTTTTATTTAAATCCCTGATTCATCAATCTCGTTTGAGACTTTCTCTTTCAGCTTGCAAGCAAAAGTGGGGAAAGTTATTACTGAGGCTTATATTCCAATCTAAGTAAGCTTTCTTTTGCTTTTGCAGATATATTTTTGTGCAAAGCTCACAGGTTTTACCGTTTAGATTAATAGATGTGATATTTCATATTTATTTGTACAGTTTCTATTACAATGTCACTACAATGACTTTGATATCTAACATACACTATTATACATCCTGTACAAATACATGAAATTCCTGATCCAAGATTTACTCGCTGACTCAGGTGCCCTGGTCATAAGCCTCTGGTTTTCCTGTTGTAACTTGTCATTTCCTCTTGACCTTCTCTTTTTTTTATTCTAATCCACTTTTCTCTTACACTGTATAAGAATTCCCTTATAAATCTATTTTTATTTTCTCCCATCCCCGTTAGCATGCATAACGCCAATATATCTTTACTTACACTGTCCCATTTCTTATCACATATTTTTTTTCCTACAATTTAACTCCTTGCATTCTATTAGGTTATAAAAAAGTCAAAACTCAGCGGACGACAGGGAAAGTAATGGCGACAGTGTTTTGGGATGCAGAGGGTGTGCTTATGATTGAATTTTTGGAGCAAGGATGCACAATAAATTCTGTCCAATACGTTAATACTCTCAAAGAGCTGAAAGCACGTCTTCGCCGAGTTCGCCCAACAAAAACTAAGGCGGATGTTCTTCTTTTACATGACAATGCAAGACCACACACCAGCCGTCACACCACTGCGGAAATTGAAAAATTGGGATGGCAAGTCTTACCTCACCGCCATACAGCCCTTACCTGGCACCATCAGACTTGCATCTGTTTTATTTATTTTTTATTTTTTACATCTTATATTCATTAGTGCATGCAGAATGAAATTGCATGATCAATTGTGGTTTTTATTCTATTTTTTTTTTTTTTTTTTTTTTTTTTTTTTTTTTTTTTAAGGACAAGGGTATCGTCTCATCTTGTATCTTGATTTAAACTCTAGTAGAGTTGGTCGCTCGAAACTAAGGCAGTAATGGTAGAAACCAAAAGTCAACCATATCTGTGGGTGCTCTCTTGCTCCCTTCTGGAAGTTCCAAGCTAACAAAACTGAGGTTACAGAATTCTCCGACGTTACCCCAATCATGTGTCCCGCCTGCTTCTTGGTCCATTTCCAGATGTCACGTACCATTACGCAGCTGGTTATTCTATGTGTATTGTTTAACGCCCGCTTTTACTACATACGGCACCGCAGGTGGTGACACTGATGATACATGAGATGAAGATGGAGCACCGGTGGAATGAGATGGCGGGGGAAACCGGAGATCCCGGAGAAAACCCGCCCCAGCGCCGTGTTGTCCACCACAAATCTCACTTTGCGGTCGCCTGGGATCGAACCCGGGCCGCCTTGGGGAGAGCCAAGCGGTCTAACCACTGAGCCACGGCGTGGCCTAGGTTATTCTATGGAGTTGCGTATCCACGTGTCCACAATGTTTACACCACGGCGCCGGCACTATGTTGTGTTTATGTTTCTTAGCTTCCGTGGGAATGATTTCGTTTACAAACTGATACAAGGTTACTTTCCAGTCCAATGGTACAAAACGATAGCCGAAAAGTTTCCATATATTTTTCCAGGAATTATTTGGATATTTGAGAACAATCGCCAGTACTGCCAAGAAACCCTTTAATAACTCCTTATATATAATTTTGGATGTTAACGTCGTTGTGTTCGGGCCACTAAAGGAAGCTCATCGTGGGATTCATTTTGAGGATGAGGAGGCTGTGAAAACGTCAGTGCGTCAATGGCTTAGGAAGCAAGACGGTGTGCTTTACCACACTGGAATACATGCCCTAGTTAAAAGTTGGACCAAAACTGTGGAAAAGGACGGAGGTTATATTGAATAGTGACAAATTAATCGTCAATGTTTTAGTTTTCAAGCTATGTAAATTGGAATGAATTTTCTTGGCAATTAAAAGAGAAAAAAATATAGGAGTCATTACTTTTTGAACCACCGTTGTATATTCATGGCATGCCAGGATTATATAATTTAGAACTGTATAAACCAGAAGAATGGATCACACTTATACGAGTGTTAAATGGACGAGATACCTGTGAAATTATAATCCGTAGACACATGTGTGTTAGGATAACGCATCCATTTTGATGAGCGCCTCTGAAAACAATTGAGCGCTTTTGTTTATCATCATGTGTAACGGACAATGGGCCATACTTTTTCCGGGCCGAAATGTTTTACATTCAAACGCATGTAAAAACAGAAATCCAATAAAGGGCAAGTGAATATGAAACAATTAAGATCGGAATTACATTAATTCCGCTCCCATTGAAAACAGCTATTGAACCACCTGTGTTGGTGCAACGAGGCGAGCAATTTAATATTGTAGCAATTGTGCAGATTGCCTCACATTATTCCTATCTACAGCATTTAGTCGAAATTACGACGCGTTGTTTTTGAGAGGCAATCCGGAATGCATTTTTATCGGAAGCTTCTACAAATTTAAACGACCAGTCCTCTTTCAACAAAAAGTATCAATTACAGCATCTGTGTTTCATTACTAAAAGGATTTTATTACATGTTCGTTTTGTTTACACGATACTGAAGACAGAAAGACAATAATAAAACAAATTGCTTCGACGTAAACTCTTGGTATTATAACGGTGAATCTGCTATAACATTTACAAAGTGGGCTGATGACTAAAACAAAAAGGTTGTTGGGGGGAGCGTGGTGGTGAAGAAGCAATACACTAGTCCATTAAAAATGTTTGATATTTATTAAGTATCCTTTCGTGTAAACATTTTATCCAAAGTTAGTCTAAAAGCTTTGCCGGGTATTGAGTAACATCAAATCTAAAGCATTGCGTACAAATTTACACAAAATTTAGGGGAAACACTATCCAGTACAATAAAAATATATATATTTCACCTTATCTGCAAAATTAGAGAACGTTGTTTTGTAATACATATTCTAACAGTTGATTTGATATATATTTAAAATGGTTTGAAAAATTTATAAATTTATGAAAGAAAAAACAAACAAAATTGTGTAAAAATTCTAGGGCTGTTCAATAAAGAATGATCATAATTTTTTACGGACATAATTTTTCGCACTAGAATTCAATCTTGTTATATTCTGTTAGCTTAATGTGAAACAAACACGCCGTAGTAGTTTTAGTGTTGTGATACGGAAATTAAGAATTGCAATGCATAAAGAATCATGATGGATTTCAAAGGAATGTTGGTTCTTTCTGCAAGGGCAGTTGAGTCGAATAGCAGTTGTGGTGAATAGATGTTTCAACACAATAAGCGTAAGAAACAGTGTCCTTAGCATATTTCTAAAAGGTAGCACTTGACTTTCTGAATAAGGCATTCTTTGGACCCTTAATAATGGCATGACAAAATAGTCACAAAGGGAATCTTTGGTTGAATGAAGAGGGCTTCCACAACGTGAAAGTGACACTCATACACCCACGTGCAGCTGTGGTCATTCACTGAGTCCGAGGCGTGAGGCCAATTAGGGCAATGCTCTTGTTCTGTCTTGGGCCAAGCAGAGCAGAAGTGATGAGAGAAGATATTTGTCGGTTCATATATACTTGAAGAACGAATTAAGTTTTATCGAGTAATAAACATTTCATAAACAGTAACTCTAAACAGTGATATTGGTAACCCTTGGTCGGCAACTTCAAGTTTGATGTTCGGATAAAAAGAAGCAGTCATTAAACCAGTTTGAAACGGGCATTCCGTTGTCATTAAAACTATCCTTCACACATATCCACGCATACCCTGTGATAAACATCATTTCTTAACCCTGAGCTACCCTTATTGTATCAAACTGTAGCGCCAACGTGCTACAGTTGATACTCCTCATTCCCGCCTGTGAGAAATACGCAAATTCAGATATGTTACATGTCGCCTACCGCTGCAATGGAAGTAACATGCAGTTAAAGTTGATGTTACAGGAAGATCCGGAGTTTCTTCCAAACGTAATCACTGCTGATGAAACTTGGCTACATCATTTTGATCCTGAGAGCAAACAGCAAAGCTCAGTTTGGAGATCTCCTTCATCACCAACCCCCAAAAAGCAAAAGTGGTTTGCTTCTGCTGGGAAAGTTATGCTCATCTCATTCTTTGATATTCATGGAATGGTTTATCAGCATGTTGTACCTGCACACACATCAGTAACTGGACAATACTACAGGGATGCCCTGAAAAACATCGCAAGTCCATATCAGGCGCAAGAGACCAGTTTTCCGTGAAGCAGGCTGGATGCTACACCACGATAATGCGCGGCCGCATATTACCAATGTTGTTGCTGAATATGTTGCAAAAAATCAACGTGAAGTACATCCCTCACTCTCCCTATAGTCCGGATTTAGACCCATGTGACTTTTCTCTATTCCCAAACTTGAAAAAACTCCTTCGTGGGAGGCATTATCCATCATCAGAAGTGGTGGTGAAGGCTGTAGAGGCGATTTTGAAGGATCCCTCAAAAATTGGTTTCCAGCATGTCTTTGAAGACTGGCAGAAACGCTGGGACAAGTGCATCGCATTCAGGGGAGACTATTTTGAGAAGGACAATCAAAATTATGAGAATGAGTAAAGGAATTTTGTCAAAAAAATTGTGATCATTCTTTTTTGAACAGCCGTCGTATATGAAATTTTGTAATTGGCCGTAGTAATAATTGCATTACGGAATGTAGTGACGTAGTAGTAAATTGGCCAATCATATGAAAGTAATATATGGTTAGCGATAGTAACGAAGGATTAAATAATCTTGGTGTAGAAACCGAAAGAACATTTGTGTTTCTTTCTGGAGCGCTGAAGAGGTCAGACGCTTTTTAAATTGCTGGAAAATATTTAAGTGTTAGTTCAATTTGATTTATTAGATTGACTCAGATTACAGTATAAAGTTTTGTGATTAGATCTGTAAAGGATTTGGTGTTAAAAGAAATAAACAAAAGATTGATTTCTTTTAGAAATTCAAATTAAAAATCTTAATGATTTCTTCACTCGTTACCACCCTTGTAACTTAGAGTTTTCATTGCTCGTAAGTAAGAATATAACAGAAGAATATTAAAAGCTAGCCGAGGCATAATAAAGGATTTTCCTGAGAACTTCGGGGAACAGCTTCATCAAGTCATAGTATTTTGGACGAAGCTAAGATCGACGAAGTAAGACCGACGACGGGAAACGAGATACCAGCACAAATCTTGCTATAAATGCTGCCGCAAATTGGGGCATCGAAACCCACAACAACGAATCCTGCTACATAATAAAATATGATATGGAAAGTTGAAAGCCAATAAAGGGCCCAAATTCTAAAGGAACGTACATGTGTATGTAAACAACATAAATAAAAGCATGATTTAAAATACTTTTAGAAATTTATTAATGATGAAAAGTGCTGAGATGTGGAAGATCTAATTTAAATTTATAAATATAGTAGAAAAATTTAATTAACGTTTCTTAAATTTGAAATGTTAGCTATCTAATAGGCTAAAACTCTAGAGATGCATTAAAAGTGGGCACAAACTGCAATATTAGCAAATGTAAATAATCTTAATGTTTAAGCTAAGGTATGAGATTTAAAATTTCAGAAAGCAACTCATACTTATTATACGATATTTAAAGGTTATAATTGTAATATATCGGTCCCCTAGGCTAAAACCATGGCACTTAATATGATTCAAAATGGTCTTTGATTTATATTCTTGAATATTCACAATTATAATTATCAAGGGTGTTAAATTTCTTTTAAACTTTCGTTCTCAAATGTTATGTTCGGACGAGGAATGAAATGAATGAAGTGATGCTGAAATAAGTCCAGCGTCTATAGAGATTAGAGTTATTAGACAAACTGTCATTTGATAATGGTATAGTAATTAATAATAATAATAATAATAATAATAATAATAATAATAATAATAATAATAATAATAATAATAATAATAATAATAATAATAATAATAATAATAATAATAATAATAATAATAATAATAATAATAATAATAATAATAATAATAATAATAATAATAATAATAATAATAATAATAATAATAATAATAATAATAATAATAATAATAATAATAATAATAATAATAATAATAATAATAATAATAATAATAATAATAATAATAATAATAATAATAATAATAATAATAATAATAATAATAATAATAATAATAATAATAATAATAATAATAATAATAATAATAATAATAATAATAATAATAATAATAATAATAATAATAATAATAATAATCATAATAATAATAATAATCATGATAATGATAATGATAATGATAATGATAATGATAATGATAATGATAATGATAATGACAATGATAATGATAATGACAATGATAATGATAATGATAATGATAATGATAATGATAATGATAATGATAATGATGATAATGATGATAATGATGATAATAATGATAATAATAATAATAATAATAATAATAATAATAATAATAATAATAATAATAATAATAATAATAATAATAATAATAATAATAATAATAATAATAATAATAATAATAATAATAATAATAATAATAATAATAATAATAATAATAATAATAATAATAATAATAATAATAATAATAATAATAATAATAATAATAATAATAATAATAATAATAATAATAATAATAATAATAATAATAATAATAATAATAATAATAATAATAATAATAATAATAATAATAATAATAATAATAATAATAATAATAATAATAATAATAATAATAATAATAATAATAATAATAATAATAATAATAATAATAATAATAATAATAATAATAATAATAATAATAATAATAATAATAATAATAATAATAATAATAATAAATAAACAGCAAACATTATTTTTTGTTGTAATTTACGCCCTCCAACGTTAAGTCATACCGGACGATAAATGGAATGGGTAAAAGGGTACTCAAATGAGCCCAGGATCCATAGAGCTGAGAGTTACCCGACATTTGTCTTGAAGAATTAGGGAAACCACGGACCAAACTTTATCCAGGTAACTCACCCTGAGCGAGATTCAAACTCGGGGCCTCTTGAACGTGAGGCAGACACGCTACCACCATGCTACCAAGGCGGGCCAGAAATTATAATAAAATAGATAAATATCAGGTTATGTGTGGATTTTCTTCTTCTTCTTCTTCTTCTTCTTCTTCTTCTTCTTCTTCTTCTTCTTCTTCTTCTTCTTCTTCTTCTTCTTCTTCTTCTTCTTCTTCTTCTTCTTCTTCTTCTTCTTCTTCTTCTTCTTCTTCTTCTTCTTCTTCTTCTTCTTCTTCTTCTTCTTCTTCTTCTTCTTCTTCTTCTTCTTCTTCTTCTTCTTCTTCTTCTTCTTCTTCTTCTTCTTCTTCTTCTTCTTCTTCTTCTTCTTCTTCTTCTTCTTCTTCTTCTTCTTCTTCTTCTTCTTCTTCTTCTTCTTCTTCTTCTTCTTCTTCTTCTTCTTCTTCTTCTTCTTCTTCTTCTTCTTCTTCTTCTTCTTCTTCTTCTTCTTCTTCTTCTTCTTCTTCTTCTTCTTCTTCTTCTTCTTCTTCTTCTTCTTCTTCTGCTTCTGCTTCTTCTTCTTCTTCTTCTTCTTCTTCTTCTTCTTCTTCTTCTTCTGCTTCTGCTTCTTCTTCTTCTTCTGCTTCTTCTTCTTCTTCTTCTTCTTCTTCTTCTTCTTCTTCTTCTTCTTCTTCTTCTTCTTCTTCTTCTTCTTCTTCTTCTTCTTCTTCTTCTTCTTCTTCTTCTTCTTCTTCTTCTTCTTCTTCTTCTTATTCTTCTTCTTCTTCTTCTTCTTCTTCTTCTTCTTATTATTATTATTGTTATTATTATTATTATTATTATTATTATTATTATTATTATTATTATTATTATTATTATTATTATTATTATTATTATTATTATTATTATTATTATTATTATTATTATTATTATTATTATTATTATTATTATTATTATTATTATTATTATTATTATTATTATTATTATTATTATTATTATTATTATTATTATTATTATTATTATTATTATTATTATTATTATTATTATTATTATTATTATTATTATTATTATTATTATTTGTCTTTTATGTAGATTATCAACTTTTACGCTTTATCCCGAGGATACACTAGAGATCAGTTACAAGTCTATATTTCCAAATAAAAATGTCTTTGCTCTTCTTTTCACAAGTTTATGAATATCGATTATTAAAAACTGATCCCTTAATTGTTTCCTCTTCACTTCTAGTTTTATCTGCAATCTATCCTAAAATATTCATTTTATTGTTTTGTGTAACTGCTTCATTTTTTTCCTGTGACAGCTTGCTTTCCAATATAAATTGTCTTGAAAGTCTTCTATGGGTACTACACCCTCTGCAAAATCTATTTTAATTTACCACTAATGCATATGATATTTTAATCAAAACTGGAATAAATATTTTTGAGGAAAAAAAATAAAGGTGCTTCTATCCTAAAGGTTGTTTAGGGTGCGGAATTCTTTTAAATTCCCTCGTGATACATCCTTGAATGAGTGAACCGATAGACAGTTTCTTTTGTCGATTTATCCAGGTGTTACATTTGTCTTGGTAACTTGTGGCCTCACTGGTCCATCCTTTTGACACCAGAGGTGAGACTCTTGCTACAGGCCTAGCTGATTGGGAATGGCCTCCGGCTGGGTCAGTCCTAGATTGAGGTTATTTCTGTGTAAGCTTTCACGACTATCCTCTGTTTTTCATTGTTTAAACGGACTTCCCTGAATGCTCTGCGGGGCGTGCTCGTTTTTGTTCAGAACTTATTTCATTTATTCTAAATTTTTATATTTGTTATAGGTATGGGGATAGATTATACAAAAAAATTCTAAGATAGGAATGACTGCTTTAGGATAGAAGGTAAAAATGGAGAGAAGTCCGATACAAAGATTTCTAAAATCATATCAAATTAAAAACCCATTGTTGTAGAATTAAGGCGGATGAGCTATAGGCAATACTATTAGTGTTTGTGAAGGTGTAAAAGGTTTTGTCTTGAGCCTCAAAATAGAGGCGCAGAGAATAACAGTGACCTAAGCTCATGTTCAAAATGCACTTTGATTCGGTTTCGACGCCCTTTGTCTGTCAATTCTGAAATTTGTGACATACCTACAACTTTTCTCTATAATGTTTTGAAGTTGGTTGCTGTTCGATTTGAGAAAAATTCAGATAATATATCCCACAAAGAAGAACTGGAATGAAATGAAGATACAACAAAAATGAAACAAGAAGCAATAAAGGAAGATTTACATCCGAGAGAAAGAAAAATGGGCAACTTTTGACGTCAGAAGAGTAATGAGAAAGTCTTGCAAATGAAATGGAAAGCTAGCGACATTTGGAGAGGAAATAAGATGTAGCAATGCTAGCTTCTCGATGACATATTCTTCTTTGCGACACTGCCTAAGAGTAAATTGATAGAAAACTGCAATGCAAATATATTCAAAAGAG
This sequence comes from Mantis religiosa, assembly GCA_030765055.1. Taxonomy (NCBI): domain Eukaryota; kingdom Metazoa; phylum Arthropoda; class Insecta; order Mantodea; family Mantidae; genus Mantis; species Mantis religiosa. Next base: position 174,232,585 of record CM060953.1, read on the forward strand.
CAAATGAAATTGTTATCTGTATGACACACATAAATATGGTATCTCACAGGTAAGATCTTTAATCAACAAAGAGGAATATTGTTTGGAAGCTGTATCAAAAGACAACTCAGTTTTAAGATTAGGTGTTGCTAAGGCATTAATACAGAATTTCCAAGCGTTAACACTAAATGTCAACACAATTATTATACATAACTTTTTTTGATAATTCCTTACACATGTCTTAAACTATATACATAAATCCTTGCCTATAGTAAAGCAGACGAATAATGTCCACAAAGCGGTAACTACTCCCAAAAGAGGGAAGTTAGTCTGGTATAGAATTACAAGGATTCCATCATTTCTATTTCCTATCCTTTCGTGTTCTGGTAGACGTGAAGCTTCTCCTTCTTGTTCACGCGCATGCGCACACATCTGATTGGAGAGATTGACCTGTAATTGGTATCAGATTGAGCCGGAAACCCCATTATCACACAATAGTAGTGCTAAAGAGTTGAGGTGGAGCGCAGTTGGATGTCGCTTCCTCCCGCAATCCGCAATGGAACGTTCTCTCTAATCTCAGCGTGGAACTGTGCCAATGAAATTCTCTCTGTTAAAGCGAATAGAGTCACAGGAAAAAGGCTGCACCCTCCGAGTTGCTACACATTACCCATCGGTTTATTTCTTTTAATGATTGTCACACCTTGGCTACGTTCGACAGCTGTGCAAGTTTAGGTAAAGGATGAAGAAAATCCATTTCTTACAAATGATAGTGACGCGTGTTTCCATATTTATTCAGAAACCTTAATTTTCTATCTAATATCATTCTAATCACAGCAAATAATCAGTAACTGTGGTTTCATATATCAAATAAACATTATTAGACATTTTTAATACCTTGAGAATAAATAAATTTGGGAACTTAAAGATGACACATTGTACCATAGAAATGGCTTTCAACTACATTATTTTATTGTACAAGTTAATATAATATTTCACGTACATTTCAAATAAATATCGATTTGCAATATTTTTATAGGTTACATTACTGAAACATACATATATTTTTTAATCTTGTGTAAGATCACCTGATCTCTATAAATGCAAACATGTACAGCTCCAATTTCTTCTCGGGCAGCAAGGCAATTGAAAACACGTTTAGAAATCGACATTTTGGGAGTGTGCATCTCTCCTTTCATCAGGATATTTATTAAATACTATAAGCACAAATGAAACACTAGATATAACACAATATAAACAAAGACAAAACACTATCAAAATTGGCATCACTGAACAAAAGACTGTTTGCAGTAAATCAAAGGCCAGGACAGGAATGGCGTAAGTATAGAAAATTAATTGGGTCAAAGAAACGTAACTACTTAACTTAGAGAAACAAAAGGATTATGAATCAAGGAAAGATAAGCACGACAACGCTGATATGGGGATGGAAAAGTAGATCATATGACATATTTGTGTAATTGATTAAAGGAGCGGTGATTTATGAAGTAACTGGTGGAATGAATGACTGGGAAAATCGGAGATCCCGGAGAAAACTCTACCAGACGCCGCTTCGTGCACTTTAGGTCACACATGCAGTCCCCTGCAGTCTGAGAGAGACGGAGGCCTAATGTTGTCAAATAAGGGCATAATTGGATAATAACGGTTAATCATTCAACTTTTGGTTCTGTAATTTGCAAATAGTTGGTATTTTGTAGCAGTGCTTCTGTATTGGACTACATTCTTTTGTTATCCCACTGAAATTGATCACGTAATAAAACCTTTATTTGATTAAGACGCTATTATCTACCAGCATCATAGCTGTGTCGTCGGTGTTACGGAATTTTGTCCCTCACATGCCAGTAAATCTACTGTTGGTTTTAAGTGCTCATAAAACCATTGGGCTGGACTGTATTTGAACCCGCGACCTTCAGATAAATGGGCCAGAGCTTATCATGTAAGCCACTTAGAACTTGGTGACAATCCTAAGCCGAAGATGTGCTAGTATATGGACTTTCCTGAGATTTATTACCTTTTTTTCCCCTTCACTTTTCCATAAGTGTTCTAAATTTTAGTGCAAGATCATACATAATCATATATTTTAAATGGAAATATTAAACTCATTTTTAAAGAATTCATAAACAGAGCTTCCGGTTAACTTATAGGACGAAAATTTCATTTCAGCTGATCTCATTTGTTATATTTTATACATTTTTCAGCATTAAATTTCTTCCTACGATGTACCTTTTAGGTTACTGCAGTGGACGTCTCGAAATACGTTCCCCAATAGGTATTAGGCTACTAAAAATTTGTATGGAGTTATTCATTATTGCTGCAGATCATATATATTTTCATAAAAACTTCAAAGAATAATTATATAAAGCTAACTGTAAAATGCTATATTATTTATGACGGTTTCTTACTATGAAGAAAATACAGAAAATTTTGTAGGTGTAGCTCAGTTAAGGAATGAATAAAACATATGCACCATTTGCTTCAGCATTTAGTTTAAGATGTAAAAAGTTCCAGACAGTTGAACATTTCGGTGTTTGGAAAATTCACACTTTAATGCCTTTAAGATCTATACAGTATAGCAATAAAATTCCGGTTAAAAGTTAAATTTAAATGTGTGAATCACATGTTTAAAAAGGATAACATAAGGTCAGATTGTAGATAAATAAATGGACTATGATAATTATAACTGCAGTTTGTTCCCATAGCAACAGTGTTCCTCGGTTGATTCGGAATCATTCAGTCAGCGTTTTTCTATTGTTTCGTTACCAACTTATACGTAATTTTGTAAGCTACAGCATATTTGCACTCTCCATTTTCTATTTTAAATATTTCACTAATATAGGCAAGGCTTTCTTTTCTACATCACAACAAAAATAACAAAGGACAAAAATAAAATACTAAACAAATTATGTATATTTAATATTGTAAAAGACTGCTCATAGCCCTTTTCAGTTTCTCTCGCTGTGCAATTAGCTCGCGGTCATACTTGGCCTGAGATAGATTTCACCGCCATTCAGTGCTTTACTCTCAAAGGAATGGTCGGAGAGGACGGCTCTCCCCTAGCGGCACAACGGTCTCAACGGGCCGAGCAGTCTCTGGGGACTGTTGTCCCGTTCAAGGAAGATTTGGGCTCTTCATACGGTATAATTATAATAATTAATGTGTAAATTAATACGCACTAGAAGTTTTGGTGTTAAATATTGGGCTGTCACATATTTAATTTTGATTTTAATTGGGTTTATTGTAGGTGCATATGCTTTTTATTCAATAACACTTGTAGGGTGCATTGGTTATTATTCTCTGGCTTCAACATGGCGGGCAGCAATTTACAAACAACAAGTTTTGCGGTTAGGGCTGACGGAAATCTCATTATAAAGCTACTGCTGTGTCCAGAAGAATATTTGAGGGTCTGTTAGTGACCTAGCCCAACAATGATTCCAGCGTCTCAATAATGGAGACGAAATATCAAAGGTTTCCAAGGTTCTGTAGGACCAAGGTTATAGGCTATACAAAACACGAGTAAACTTAGAGTTTTGCGAGAAAATCGACAAATAGATTGCAAGGAGAACTTAGTGATTTAAAATATTACATATCACTCATTGTACTATTTACATAAATGAAGTCCTTCAGAAGCTACAAATTTGTATACCACATGAAGCTCAAGGTAGAATGAATATCTGTCCTCACTTATCGCTAATTACAAGACAGTAGATTTATCATGATAATTGTCATATATGATGAAACCGCAACCATGTAATCTCGAAACAGTGACTCCATACTCTTGAGCCAGCAAACTTTGTCGGCATAAAATGTTTTCGACTCCAAAATAATTTGTGTTGGATGGAATTTTGAAGCTGTTTCTAAAGCTTGAGTGTGAAACAATGGCAGAGAAGACGAGGTAGGCCATGAGAAGCTTTGTTGACTGCGTGTTATAGCTGTCGCGAGTCCTCCCCTGTTGCTGCTAACGCAATCCTGTCGCTGAACGTCCAGTGCTGTTACAACATGCCTCGCGTAGAAACCCCTCTTGATGAGATCTCAGCAGCCTGGATCCCGATGGTCTGGTCGTCTAGTAGATTATCTCTAAAAGCTGTCTATTCTTTTGCCCTAGCTAGTCAGTAGAGCTGAGACTACGCTATCTGCAGCGTATGCATGAGATAGGTTGACGAATGAAAACAAAACAGTTCCTTGTAATCGCTTTATTTCTCAGCGTCGTTCCGTGTTCACAGTTCACCATGAGTTGCCGCCATGTTCAGATTCAATGACTATATCTTTCCACATCACAGTTAAGCTATACGGAGTGGCTGAAATCTATCACGGTTGAAGAAATCGCCAGCACAATTTTAAAAATATACTTCGGCGCTTACTTCACTGCTGAAAGATATTGTTCACTTTATAAGATACGCGCTACTGATTGTTACTAACATCGTTTGTCAAGGGCCGGCTAGACACGTCTGCACCACACTAAGTCTCAGACCAGAACACTGACTCTAGAACCTTACCTCTCCTACCAAAAACAGATATAGCTTCGCCTCCGGCTAGTTTCTCAGAAACCCACTCTAGCTAGCGAACTGCCAACACATGGTCATTTCACGGAAATACTGGTTTAAGCCAGATTTGGATCAGTCGCGTCCGGGCTGCTAATGACACAGGTAGCGACCCCTTCCGTGAGAATACCTTTAGAAGTAACATTTTTATCCATATTGTGACTTTGTGGGTTCGTGAAATTAAAAGTCCAATTGCACAAACTCAAAATGTTCTTTATTTACACCGAATTACAGTTGGAACACTTGCCGATTACACAGAATTACGTAGCGCACACAATTACAATTCGCCAGTTCGTCTGTCACAGGTCCACTCTACACTCACAATTACGTACAACTCCTCTGATACACGTACACAGTCTTCCGGTCCGTTCACTCACTCGGCGCTCCTCACGGCTGCTCGCCAAGAACTGAACTCTCTCCAGCCCGGTGCGTTGCCTATATAAGACCAACTGACCTATCTAGAAGGTTCCGGGTTAGATGAAATATCCCGACTGTTCCAGAGTACGGGGGAGGGCAAAGAGATGGCTAGTGATGTTTTCCCAACCATCCCCTCGTTACCGCTAAAAGATAAATGGGTAGGCGTGGTCTGAGTGCTTCCCGGCCCTCACTCAGACGTCAGTTGGACGTGTCTTCCGATAATTGGGTGACAATATAGACCAGCAACATTATTACATAGCTCTGAGTTAAAATATTTCCTCGCATCCTAGTAATTTAATTTAAATACTGTTGCATCATTTCATGAACATATCTACCCGTAATAATCATTATATTAAATTCATTCACATTACTTTCTCATAATTTATATATCATTTTATTCATTATTAAAATCGTATTCAACCATACGGCTAATATATACGGCATCATAGCTCCTTAAATATTATTTATTTCTCCTAATAATAGAACAATCACAAGTTATTTTGTAACACTAAAGAAAAATATACGTTTTTCTACATTGGGGTGATTATTATCAAGCAAAAAGGAGCTACAGGAGCCTTGGTAAAGGCTTCTTAACTCCGCTCAACGAAACATCAATAACACGATGTAGGCTGCTGACTAGGAGTGCTCCTAAACCAGATAACCCAAAGACTAACGTTAATAACATTGTACAAACAAGTTAAACAACTCAATCCGCTCCAAGTAAAGAACAGGCTATTGTAATAGATGCACAGGAAGAGTTAACTCCATGCTGTTGGCAAACTTACTTTACCAGCTAACCTACAATTTGCATCACGCATTTTCAATAACAGAATCTGCATTTTCCTAAATAGCAGAAAGGCAGCTGAGGAGATAACTAGCAAGTACAGAAAAATATAAATTAAGGATTTCAATTTTGATTTGCGACCACTTATCACTGAAAATAAGCGCGCAATTCTTTCCAACGTTTGTCCGTTTATACCTTACCAAATACTTGTAGATGCACTATCACAGATGGGTGTTTAAGTCATGTCATCCATAACACACATATGTGCTGGGAGGCTGGCCCCGTAGCTCAGTCGGTAGAGCACCTGCCTACCGTGCTAGGGGTCCCGGGTTCGATTCCCGGCGGTGGGGGTGGGGATTTTTCTCCGACCAAGATAATTCCCCATCTTCCCCAGAGTCTTGAAGTAGGAATGAGAGTGTGAATGTGTGCGTGATGTAATGATAAATAAACCCAAAGATAATGAGTTAACACCTTCAGTATGTTCCAAAGGAGAACGGCCGCCGATATGACCATAATAGTTAAAGGCGGGGTATAAATGGAAAAAAAAAAAAAAAAAAAAATGTGCTGGGATTTCTGAGCCAAGGTTTTCACATGTGCTGAGATTCAGACAACTATTTGTGTCACCAAATGATCTAGATAAACTCTAAATAAAAACGCTACTGCATTTCATATAATGTGTGCGTTATACATATACTGTATATTTTAAATCACGTAGTGGCGATATGACCTTGCTGTTAAAGTGACTTTAATTAAATTAAATTTAAAAACAATGGCCACGAAATGGGAATTCCTTTAGTGCGCGCACTAATGAACTACTCGAACACTAGCTCGTCATAACCTTAGATTTTGAGATGCGTTTCATATGACCTTTTGCTCCCTTTAGCCACTTGTCTTTAATTTTTATTTCTTTGAAAATCTCATAAATATAAGCTTTTTCACTTTAAACAACACAATTAATTCTTTAGCTGGATGTCTGCTCTTTTTGTGTTCTTCAGTAACCTTATTTTTTTCCTCCATTAATAATGTCTCATATTTAGTAGTTACTTAACATAACTTGTGTACACAATATGTTTTTAAAAATAATTAAATTCAAAATTTTCTTCCACGTGTACTTGATCACTTGTGGCAACGGAACTGAGAATAGACATACTGTAAATAGTTGTATCCTTACTATGTGGTTTGGAAGAGAGTTGAGAAAATTAATGCTTTGTTTTCCCTTTTTCCTCGAAGGATTATAGTTTACGAATATGTTTTATGGAGCTTCGGTGCAAGTGCATTATCCCTTAATAATTACAATTTTTAAAATATGTACATTGTAACACACTAAAAATAAAGTAATCCATGTTAATCACGTTATTTATATAAACGGCACACAAAATTATTTCCGTTCCCGCGGTAGGCAATTTTCCGGCTTAAAATATAATATTCCATGGGAAATAGCTCCTTTCCTAAATTTATTTTCCGTTTTTTTTTTTCAGGTTTTCGTGTCCGCTTTAGGCAGGTTTTACTGTACAATAATTTCGGTCAGTAAATTGAAAACGTACTCTTAACTATTATATTTGTGCCCTTTTGCAATATTTCAGCTCGTATATTTGCTAGATGGTACAACATTTTAGCATTATTAGGGAATTCAGAACTACATTCCATCAAGAAAATACTAAACTTATTTTAACATTTTGTGAGATATTTGTCAAGAGATTCAGCAATCCGATGCAACAGGGACTAATTTCGAGTCGTAAACTATTCGAGGAAAACACATTTTATAAAATGGATTTGGAACGGATGGTGTAAAATATCAAAATGTTTGCAAGAGATTCAGAGAAAATTGCAGGGGAATTACGAGAGAGAAAAAATGCACAGGTATTTAATTAAATAAGTAAAGGGAAGAAATATGGAAGGGAAATATTTCTAAATTAAAGGGAATGAGAGTACTTTCACATGCCCGAGTTAGATCCATCAGGGGATTTATGCGGATAGAGAAGAAAACCCACGCAAATTTATAGCAGTAAAGCTGAAGTTGGAACATTTAATAGCAAAATGACAATATTCGTGTACAGATTGAGATAAATTCAGCTTTAAACCAGAGCAGCTGGAATTTTTTATGAATTGTGTATGATTACCGGAACTGGATAACAACATATATATTTTATAGGTTATACGTTTTTTTCATAAATTTATTTTCTATTAAATACAATACAACTTTTTTAGAATTTAATAAGAATGACGGGTAACAGTCGGTATTATATATACAATCAGTGTAGAGAGTGTTCGTACACATAAGAAATTACACTAAAATTCCTGGAGAAACAGGAATGCGATGTTTGGCAAATTTATAAATAAATTAATCATACCCAGTAAAGCATTTATGTTGTATTTGGTAATATTTTAGATAACAAAACATATAAATAAATAAATTAATTAATTAATTCCTCTTAAAATAAAAATATGCCATTATTTCGCACAAAATGTGATCGTACACCTGCGATTTCAATAACATTATTTTAATGTATACTGTAATGGGGAGCGCTGAAACACCCTGTGAGCAGCTGGCAACGGAAGACAGGGGAGGCTCGGTTAGCCACGCCTTTCCCTCGTTTGTCTTATAGTGGTGACAGCCAGCGGTCGGAAAGAAACATAACTGTGCGTCTGTTTTCCTTCCACCTGCTTCTCGATCTTTCGTTTACCAGAACAATCTTGTAAACACCAGAAACCGGCGATATTCCTATAAAGAGGGTTACAGACAGACAGAGTCAGTTCAGTTCAGTTCAGTTGTTGGTTGTGTTGGTCAATCAGTTGGTTAGTGAGTGTGAGCGAGGAGACAGTCGCAGTTCTTGGTGTAAGAGTTAGTCAGCGACGTGTTAATGAACGGAAAGGGTTGTGCAACGGAAGACTGTACGTAACTTTGAATGTGTACCGGAGCTTACGTAACCGCGAGTACAGTGAAATTGTAACGGACGAACTGGTAAATTGTAATTGTGAGCATTAAGTAATTTCGTGTAATTGGCAAGTGTTAAACTGTAAGTCGGTGGAAATAAAGAACATTGTTGAGTGGTGTAATTGGACTTTTCATTTCACGAACCCACAAAGTCACAATTGGTGTCAGAAGTGGGATAAACACAAAGTCACACTGGTGTCAGGAAACATCACCGAACATTACAACGATGGAGGCAGCATTAGAAAAGATTTTAGCGGAACTGCAAGAAATAAAGACGGCTAAAGACAACATCACCAGGAAGATGGAAGAAATGCAGGCCGAATTAACAGAGAAGCTGGAGACTAGAAATAACCTGGCCGCGGAAGTGCTGGAGACTAGAAATAACCTGGCCGCGGAGTTGAAACTAATCAGGACGGCTAGGGAGAACATCGCCGAGAAGATGGAACAAATGAAGGCCGAGTTAACCACGGAAATGAGAGCAGCGAATGACGGTCTGGCTACCGAAATGAAGGTGGCGAATGAGGCTCTCGCCGCCAAGTTTGAGGAACGGTTGGCCGGCGTGGGGAATGACGTCACGAACCCGGGCAAGCGGAAGGGTCAAGTAGACGACCGCCTTAATGATTTAGAGGAAAAGGCCGACAACATCGCAAAGCCCCTCGCCCGCCTGACGGAGGAAAACCGGCCTTATGTGTGGACGGAGGACGCCGAAGACGCTTTCCAGCACCCGAAGGGGACCCTGTGCAGTGCTCCTATTTTGGGTTTCCCACAACCGGGTGGTGCCTTCATTGCGGACACCGACGCCAGCGACCATTGCATTGGAGGTGTCCTATCGCAGATCCAGGACGGCCACGAGCGCACAAGAGTGGAAGAGGAGGAGCGTGCCGCAGCAGTCCGAGTAGTTGTGGCAGTGCCTGCTGAAGGCTGGGATAGCGCAGGCCTGAGGAGGGAGCAGCTGGCGGACGCAGACTTGGGGCCACTCTTGAGGGAAGTGGACGCAGGGACGAGACCGACCTGGGAGGACATCGCACCGAGGAGCGCCACCTACAAGTCGCACTGGGCCCAATGGGACTCGTTGAAGACCAGAGTGGGCGTGCTGTTCCGGGTATGGGAGTCACCCGATGGGAAGGCGCAGAGAGGACAGTTGGTACTTCCCCGGAGTAAGGTCCCGGAAATCTTGGAGGAAGTGCACGCCGGTACTTCAGGAGGACACCTGGGAGCGAACCGAATGATTCACAAACTACGGCAGCGCTACTTCTGGCTGAGACTCCGAGCAGATGCTGGTGGTACACCTGGACCGCCTCGCACGCTACGATGGGGCTGTTCGAGGGCGAACAGCTTTGAGAAGGGAGCAGTGTAACGGGGAGCGCTGAAACACCCTGTGAGCAGCTGGCAACGGAAGACAGGGGAGGCTCGGTTAGCCACGCCTTTCCCTCGTTTGTCTTATAGTGGTGACAGCCAGCGGTCGGAAAGAAACATAACTGTGCGTCTGTTTTCCTTCCACCTGCTTCTCGATCTTTCGTTTACCAGAACAATCTTGTAAACACCAGAAACCGGCGATATTCCTATAAAGAGGGTTACAGACAGACAGAGTCAGTTCAGTTCAGTTGTTGGTTGTGTTGGTCAATCAGTTGGTTAGTGAGTGTGAGCGAGGAGACAGTCGCAGTTCTTGGTGTAAGAGTTAGTCAGCGACGTGTTAATGAACGGAAAGGGTTGTGCAACGGAAGACTGTACGTAACTTTGAATGTGTACCGGAGCTTACGTAACCGCGAGTACAGTGAAATTGTAACGGACGAACTGGTAAATTGTAATTGTGAGCATTAAGTAATTTCGTGTAATTGGCAAGTGTTAAACTGTAAGTCGGTGGAAATAAAGAACATTGTTGAGTGGTGTAATTGGACTTTTCATTTCACGAACCCACAAAGTCACAATACTATCATTCAAATTTGGTGGGTTTTCCTTTTGCTTTTATAACTGCCTCCAGTCTCCGCGGCATTCATTCCACTAGCTCTCTTGTTTTCATTGGTTCAGTTAGGTCCCATTCTATTTAAAGGGACTGTTTTAATCCTTGTTTATTGGAAATTGACTGATTTCTGATTTTCCTGTCCAAAATAGAGCACAGGTGTTCTATAGGGTTGATATCTGGTGACTGGGGAGGTGTATAAAGTTGTTTTGCCGTGTTATAAAGCAGCCACAAGCGAGTATTTCCAGCTGTGTATTTGGGGTTGTTGTCCTGCTGAAACATAAAATTGTTCTCAACCTAGTTTCTGGGCACTAGCATGGATATTTTCTTTTAAGCTGTCCATATAGACTTTATGGTCCATAGTTCCATCAAAGTGTAGTCGACCCACACCTGAAGTGCTCATACACCCCCAAAACATCACGGAGACACCACTGTGTTTTACTGTAGGCCATAGATGTTTGGGGTGCCGCTCTGTATTTTTCTTGCGCCATACCATACGCCTTCCATCGAGTCCAAAAAAATTCAGGTTACTCTCATCGGAAGAAACCTGTTCATTTATTTTGGTGCTCTTTTGGAAGCTCAATCACTTTATTTGGTTCTTCTTTACTCACCCAGAACTTTTTCCGGGGTACTCGACCACGATATCCAGCTTCACGATAAATATTATGAACGGTGCTGGCCGAAACGTTTATACCTCTTTGTCCCAGACCCGCAGCCTACTTCGCAGCACTGATTTTTGGATCCTTCGTTATTTCATGCAGGATAACTCCTTTATCTTGCTCTGTTAAAAACTTTGGTCTTCCGGTTCTTGGCCTGCTTTGCACACAAAACCTATATATTATTGTCTGCACGGTGGAGCGAGGTCTGTCAACAATTTGATATATTTCTCCTAGCGATTTGCATTGATTATGGAGTTAATAATCAATTTTCTTGTTACTTCGCTGGTTTTCTTGCGCCTGCTCCCCATTTTGATGTTCCTGTGTGTTTATTCACTGTTAACTGACGTCTGAACCCTTGTTATGCCTTTGAGCTTATGTTCTCGAAGCACTACCGAAGGTGTACGATCACTTTTTGTGCATTTTATTCAATTTTTACAATTATACACATCACATTGCGGTTCTGTTTGTGTACTTGTGCAAATAAGTGTTTTGTATTGATGTCTTGTATGTTACATACTTCTTAAAACGCGTGCTTTTTGTTTGATGCACATTCTAATGCAAAAAATATAGGTATACCAACACTCTTTACACTGATTGTATATATAGAAAATTGTGATATTCGCCTTTGTTCAGCAATATTATTTGATAGGCACACGAAAATCTAAGCAGGTTCCTCTGCACTCTTGGCAGATATAAACAGGAACGTACCATTTTCACTGCAAACGTTGAGATGTACCCACATTGTAAAACTGAATAGCTGAACTCGTTTATGGGTAAAGTACTAATTTCCTGCGCAGGGCTGCAGGCGGAGAGATAGGAAATGAGATATGACCCTGTAGTAAGACCATTTTCTGTTAGTGTTGCAGCTGCCAGGATAATAAGAAAAATACATTCTTGCTCGCTTCAACCTAATAACAAGGTATCTTTATTTCCTTTGTAACAGCATACCACAACAATCTGCTTTAGTAAGGTACTTTGCTTGTAGTTCCGATTATTCAAACATGAGTGTTATTGACTCTTCCGCGGTTTTGGTCTCAGAGCTCTCTGCTGGTGTTTAAGTGCTTTCTTACTTTACAGTGTTGTGAAATCATATACTGTTTTTACTTCACGAACGATCACCTATTTGCTTGTGTTACTATATGTGCACATTATCTTGAGAGCTAGTATTACGGTGTGGTGCGGGTAGGTGGGAAGAAACGAGATTAACGCTCTTTTGTTTCTGCAGTGCAGTCAACCTAGAAAAACACAATTCAGCAAAATAGCGTGTAAGTTAAGCGAAGATACGCGCCTCAAGTGTGAGATATGTGGACAAAAAGTAAATTGAACTCAACCCGATAAGCTGTATATTTATATACTTATTATTTAAATAACAGATGCAAATAGAAAATAAATTTTAGGACAGTTATATATATTAATTCTCTTTGTTATTCTTTGAGTCTGGTGCATCACTTTTATCGCTAGTATCTTCTGATATATTGTAAATAATTTCATCAATTGCATTTTCTACTACACCATCGTTTCTGCAATATTTCACTTCCAGCTCCTGCACCTCAAGTTTCCGCAGATTTGTGGCCAAGATATCAACAGTAACGTCTCCTCTGAAAACATTCTTTATTTTTGCCCACGCCAGTTCAATTGCATTCAGGTCACAGTAATAATGTATCCCCTTTCGAGAGTCATAACGTCCACAGCATACCTTTGTTGTAAATTAGTGGATTAGTAGAATTAAAGGTCTAGTTTGCAGAGCCTTTGTGTATAAATGCTCTTTTGTACAACCCTGAGCAGCAGAATGACGTAACAGACACAAACACAACCTTTAAGGTCGTCTGCCACAAATCCACAAACAAAAGAATTCATTTTCAAATCACTTCACAGCTGCACGCAAACGATTATCAATTTTAGACTCTCTTAACACTGCTGGCAACCGACCGACCGACCGAAAGACCGAGGTGCTGGCTGGCTGTATAAAGCCGGAAGGTTTTTGCTGCGTGTCCACCCGTTAAGGGTTTTACCTCAGTTAAGGTTTCATGTTGGGCGTTATATAAGATGGTTATATAAGAAGGTTTTGAGGTGGATTTTTGTTTTTGAGGTTACAATTTTGTACCTAGATTGTGGAAATTGATGCAATACGTTGCACCCCTGTGAATTTGTTTGCTATTTGGTTGGAAAAATTTTGATACCAAACAGCTTAGAAGAATTACGTGGAACTCAGCTTTAGCTGCTGTTAGGATTAGCTCCTGGGTTATTTCGGCTGTGCGCAAGCCATGCGGGGTACCCGGACAGTCTAGAACGACGTCTAGCGGGGTCATAATCTCCCAATGTCTAACAAGGGCGATTCTATTTCTGGATAAAGTAGCGTATAATTTTGAAGCCCAACACATTATTTCATCCTCCACGTATGGAAGACCAGAGGCCTCATGTAGCAACCTGGTAGGAAAATGACCCACAGAATATATAGCCAGTATTCCTATATTCTGTGCTCGTTGAAGCCATTCTAACCATCTGTCTGCGGCCATGCCTAATATCACGCAGGCATATATCATCACCGGGATTACCAGCGCTCGGAAGAGATATAACTTCATGTCAACTGGCATCGAGGTCGACCCCAGCATTGGGTACAGGGAAGCGATTGCTCCCTGTACCTTCGCCGAAAGATTCCTGATGTGTCGGCGAAAAGTCAGACCTCTGTCCAATTTGACTCCTAGGTACTGCAAAAAGTTAGTCCACTTTATACTTCGACCCCGGAAGCTGAAGTTGGGGCAGTTTGCGGGGGTGTGGCGCTTTGTGAAAAGTATGGGGTGGCATTTGTTCGGATTAACGGACATCCGCCAACGCCTACACCACTGCTGTGTGAGACGGAGGTGTCTCTGTATGGGGTTGAAGACTCTGAGGATGCATTTGTCTTTGCGGAACAGAAGCACGTCGTCAGCATATTGTGCCATTTCGACTCGTGGCTCTGTGGGGAAATGTACCATAAAATACTGCTAGCAAAAGCTCACATCGCCGCATTTATACCGAAGTTTCTCGAAAGTTGCCGAAGTCATACGATCTTCCGCGGTGCAGCGAGAAACCAATGGACCTATCTTTGTCTCTTTCTCGCTCTGTTGCTCTGTCTTTCAGCAAGTGATTAGCGCTACGCCCACGCACTGTTTGCTCTTTCGCACGCACCGGCCGTGGCTCAACCATGCCTGGCGACAATATATAGGGAAGTTGGTGGGAGTAATATATGGTGTGTTCACAAGTCGTACTTTACTGGTGAAGCCTGAAGTATGAAGTTTTGGATGGAATACAATTTTTCTGTACCTTTTGGGCCCCTAGTACAGAGAGCGAAGAATATATTGGAAAATATACGAACAGGTTTCAGCATACGTCTAAGCGGAACCGAAAATCCCCTCCTAAAAGCAGGGAGAGTTGCTTATCATTTAAGGCTAGTCTCCATCGGGATTTCCATTAGAGGAACCCCCTCTGGACTTGACAGGGTCGGAAGTGGGTACGTCACTTCTGCTTTTCATCTACGAATGTGAAACTCTCTTTAAGGCCCACAATAGTCTAGCAGAGGTTCTGCTGGCTTTCTAGGTTAGTATCCCACTTTGGTAATTATAGAGACGCTAGTCTCGTGAACAAAAGCCAGTCGAGACAAACCCAATTCAAACATGCCTAAGGGACGGGCTGAAATGTTCGGCCTGACCTACTTATAGTAGACTATGTCCCTACTACGCCAGTATTACCTTCTCAATATAAGTTGTTATTCGCCTAAGACATACATTAGCTTGTAATAAAATAATTTAATATATAAGAATTTACAACAAGGAATTCCAATGAATGTACGAGGGTTGTTCAGTAAAGAATGATCATAATTTTTTACGGTCATAATTTTTCGCACTAAAATTCAAAGTTATTATATACTGTTAGCTTAATGTGAAACAAACATGCCGCGGTATTTCATTATTGATACTCCTGGTTCCCGCCTGTGAGAACCAGGCAAGTTCAGACATGTTCAGTATCGCCTACCGCTGCAAAGGAGGTAACATGCAGTTAAAGTTGATGTTAGAGGAAGATGCGGAGTTTATTTCAAACGTAATCACTGCTGATGAAACTTGGCTACATCATTTTGATCCTGCGAGCAAACAGAAAAGCTCAGTGTGGAAATGTCCTTCATCACCAACCCCCCAAAAAGTAAAAGTTGTTGCTTCAGCTGGGAGAGTTATAGTGATCTAATTCTTTGGTATTCATGGAATAGTTTATCAGTACGTTGCACCTGCACACACATCGCTAACTGGACAATACTACAGGAATGTCCTGAAAACATTGCAAGTCCATATCTGGCACAAAAGACCACATTTCCGTGAAGCAGGCTGGATGATGCACCACGATAATGCGTGGCCACATATTGCCAATATTGTTGCTGAATATCTTGGAAATATCAACGTGAAGTGCATCCCTCACCCTCTCTATAGTCCGGATTTAACCCATGTGACTTTTTTCTATTCCCTAACTTGAAGAAACGCCTTCGTGGGAGGCATTGTACATCATCAGAAGCAGTGGTGAAGGCAGCGGAAGTGATTTTGAAGGATCTCTCCAAAAATGGTTTCCAGCATGTCTTTGAAGATTGGCAGAAACGCTGGGACAAGTGCATCGCATTCAGGGGAGACTATTTTGAGAAAAACCATCAAAATTATGAGGACCAGTAAAGGTACGTCATCAAAAAGAATGTCATCATTCTTTATTGAACAGCCCTCGTAGAAAACCAATTTTGTGGTTCCAGAAGGAAAGGTAATGAGAGGAAGCAATAACGATCAACATTGCAATGCGTGGAGGATATAAGACTGAAATTATCTTTATGAACAGGGATAAGGTCGACCCGTCCTTCCTGAATGCAAGGAAGTCGTTCTGCAAGGAGGAAACAAAAAGGAAAATTATACAAAAATAAAGAATAATGTGAGAATGTAATTAAAGGGGAAATTTAACGGTGCCTGAAATATTTATGCTACTTTTAAAACAGGGATTTACGAAGTATAAATGGGGGTGATATTTTTAAATTATTCAGGTAAAACTTGTGCTTGTAAGATAAGTAGGTAAAAAGTATAAGTTTAAATCTTCGTGATCATAACTTGCTACCTCGCACGCTTTCTTATCAGGAGGGAGAAGAATGCAGCATTTCTCATCATTAAGCCAGAGAGCCAAGAATAAAGCAAGAAAGAATAAAGCTACCTATATGGAGAAGTAAGTATTACACCAACAAATCCAGAACAACGAACAATGCTGGAAAACTGCATAAGTTTACAATGGTCTCAGTGAAGACATGACCCTATGTAATACAAGTTTACATAATATAAAGTAGTAATAGTAGTAGTTATTTATTTCCTTTTACATCAACAAATGGAAATGCAAAATCAATATTACAATTATAAAATCCATACTGAAATATGTCATATATTCCTAAATCCTGAAAATCCCATCATATTATCATGTTGCCCACCATTGAATAGTGATTCAGTCCCCATAGACCTAACCCTAGGTTTTTGTGTCATGGAGGCCCTCTGCTCCTTTTTACACTTTTTGCCATTTCACCTATCCCACTCTACATTTTTCTCTTAATTGTTCTTAGCCATCTCTCTTTAACTTTCCCTAAATAATTCCCTATATTTCTCCTGTTCTTTTCTCCTTTTACTGACAACATTTTTCTAATTACTACTTCACCCCACAAACTGTCCCATTTAAGTAGCCAAGCCTGCTCTCTCCATATCTTTGTTTGACTACAACTTAATATACAATGGAAATCTGCATTCTCTTCTCCACACAATGGACATTTATCTAGTTCCCTCTCTTGACCTATACCTTTCAAGTTTCTCACTCCTGTTCTCGCCCAAGCAAAACCTTCTCGCCCTAACTTACTACATATATCTATATATCCTTCCCTCGCCCAGGTTGTTTTTATTTCTCTATATAATCTCAGTGAGCTTTTGTCACTGGTATTGGCAAAAATGTCATGTCTGTCAATATCTTCTAATCTTAGCTTAACTTCTTTCCAGAATCCTCTATACCCATACTCTGCATTTATCCAAGAATGACCCATACCTATCTGCTTCAACAAGTCATACATTTTATGTGCCCAAGACCCACCCCAGTTACTTCTCTTTTGAATATGAAAACATTCTTTAGTTATATTGCCATCTTCCAAGTTAGTGATTCTGTATAAATATTTTATTGCCCTTGACAAGATTTTAATTTTAGTAGAATGCCTGCCTAGTTCTAATTGTGCTGCCCCATTAGTTGATGCTATTGGTAATCCCGATATGTATTTACAAAAGGATCTATGCACTCTATCAGTCTCTCTCCAAGCCTCATCTATTCCCCAAACCTCTAATCCATGTAACATTCTATTTTCTACTACTGCCGTATAAATCCTCTCCAACCATTTGACATTTATATCTGACAGTTTACTGTAGCATGATCTTATCACCCTCATGGCCATTTTACCTTTTGCCACAGACATCTTTTTTGTTCTTTCCAGCTTCCATCTGAACTCAACCTTGTACCCAACTAATCAAATCTCCTTACTACCTCTATTTCTCTTCTATTAACCTCCCATTTATCATCCTTACGCAAACTGTATCGTTTTTTGAAGACCATAATCTTTGTTTTGTTTTCATTCACTTTCAAACCCCATTTATTGCAATAAGAATTGGCTGCCTCGATTGCTCTTCTCAGCCCTCCACTTGATATGGACCCAACTACTAGGTCATCTGCAAACGGTAGCCCCGGTATTTCTTTATTATTAATAAATGGTGAATGTACCCTACAACTTGATATCTCCTCTAAAATTCCATCGATATAAACATTCAATAACACTGGACTAAGTTTACATCCCTGCCGTACTCCTGCCTTACTCGATATAGATTTAGTTATTTTGTTGCCTGGTAGTTTTATACACAACTCATTCTCTTGGTATATCATTTTAATTACTTCTATAAATGCCTGACTTATCCCCTTACTGCTTAATTTTATCCACAGTGCATCTCTATTAATAGAATCAAATGCCTTTTCTAGATCAATAAATATCATATATACCCTTCCCCTTTTATTGCTCAGATATTTGTGTACAATTGTTTTAATAATAAAGATATATAAAGTAAAATAACTCATGGGTCTTAGAATCTTGTGTAAGTTACCCAACTCGTAGTATGGGAGCATACTGGAGTATGTTATCTATACATTAATTTGAAAACCCCCTACGGATTACAGGACTATTTGAAGAATTCAATGTCGTTCTGGAATTTTGACTTGGTATCTTGGTGGGAGCTATGTCACGGAAGCCGAAAATTCATGGTTCAAATTCAGGTCATGGCATTCAATTTGTTAGTCTGAATCTACCTTGCCAATACCTTTTATTATCTTGGCCTATGGGGCGCTGGGGTAGCGCAGTGGTTTCGTTCGCAGTCACGTGTTCGATTCCCGCCTCTAAGGTTGGAGATTTTAAGTCAGCCCTATACGCGCCTTCACCTCTATCTAGCACATGTGAAGTGTATCTTATGCCCAACGTGGTAGGGAGTGCACGGTATAAATCAAAGACGGCTTCGAGAGTTGTGACTGTGACGTATTTCAGCCGGGAGCGAGGCCTGCAGTGCGTGTGACGTTAGGCAAGAGCCATGTAGCACCAAGTTGTCTATATAAATGACGCTGTGAGTACAGAACCTGAGGGTTCAGTCAGATGTAGCACACTCCATGACAACAATGTAAGCTGCCCGTACCTAATGGAACTGTTAAATTTACAATATGACGATTTATTGAAGGATGAATGTATACACAAGAAAGAGTTGGCTGATTTTTACAAGAGTGACACCAAAACCAGATTTCCAAGGTTTTATTCATTTGCCGCACTGACATTGTGTATGTTTGGCTCGACATACGTGTGCGAACAATTTTTTTTTCTGTTATGAAGTTAGCTAAGTCCAAACCCCGAGGTATCTTGTCGGATCACAATCTAACATGCAGCCTTCGATTACAAATTTCCCAGACATTACGTCCTGACATTAATAAACTAGTTGAAGAGAAACGAAAACAGAAAGTGTTGGAAAATATCCACATAGTTCTGTTCTGAATGGGTCTGTCCCAATTTTCAGAGAAAATTACTTTATTTTATTTTATTCACTTA
Organism: Mantis religiosa; assembly: GCA_030765055.1. Classification (NCBI taxonomy): domain Eukaryota; kingdom Metazoa; phylum Arthropoda; class Insecta; order Mantodea; family Mantidae; genus Mantis; species Mantis religiosa. The sequence goes on from CM060953.1 coordinate 174,252,027, forward strand.
ATAACATGCCTGACCTTCAAATAAACTAGGAGTTGAAGTTTCACATATTTTCTCGTAGCACAGAGCCAAAATGTAGTTGTTTATAAACTGTGACAAATTGTGTAATTAAAGCAGTGATCATTAATATTACAACACGCAAGATGTAAGTTGTACATATTATTAACACCCGATATGTTTCATGCAGAGATCAGCGCGGTGACGTCGCACGCTAACCTGCCTTTCGTTCGGGAGCATATTTGGCGGTTGGAGCTGACGTCACAACGCCAGTATCTGTCTTTCCCTGGTATAATTGTGGGTTCTCTCACCTCACCGCCATCTTCACCATCGCCCTATCATTGGGGTACTGGTCATCGCCCTCTGGGTGCCTTCACCAGAGAAATGGGTGCAGACATCACTTTGTGGGGCGAGGTTGTACAGAAGGCCAAGGCTGCTTGTGGGGAATACTGATAACCAACCAACCTTATTTTGGCCTATTAATGTTAGCCACAATTACTATAACATTCTTCTTCTTCTTCTTCTTCTACAAAACAAGGATTAGCCATAAATGCCTGTTCCAGCTTCCAAATATACCTGACCATAGTTCCTTGGTCTTCCTAGATGTCTTATTCCTTTCGGCATGTAGTAAAACGCTTTTCTTGGAATCCTCTCTGGTAAGCTCCGTGTTGTTGCCATTCATTTGTGTAATGTACAATTATTTTTCTTCCACAAAGACTATATATAATGCTTATTTTATCTTATCGTTAGAGATTTTGTCCAAAATTTGCATCCTTTCACTGATTTCGCTTATGTTAATGTCTATATTTCAGATTCATAAAGGAAAGAATTATTCGAATCTCTTTTCTGGTTTTAGTTTTCAAATGTGCGTTTCTAGGTACTTAAAACGTGTGACTTGCTCTACAGTTTCGGTTCTATCAGTGTGTTTTATTTGGAAGGCCATTATTTTTGCTTTACTTGTTGATATTTTAAAAATACAGTCCTCACATAGCTTCTGCAACGTATAACCTGTTGATTGCAATTCGCCATCCGTTATAATTAGTTTTTCATCAGGAAATATCATGCCTTTAAGCATGAAATTTGTTGAAATACAAATGCCTCTATTAAATATAAGCATTCATTCCCTAATCAAATCACCTACATAAATTGAAAATAACATGGGAGGTAAACTACATCCCTATCTTACACCTTCATTTATTTTAATTAACGTTTTCGAATATCCAATCCAGGTCATAATCTCCCAAATTTTCTCCTGCTTACTCGATCAAACGCTTTTTCGTAATCAATGTAGGTTGTGAGTTTCAAGATAGAATTAACTTCTTTTTTCCTAAAATGTACTCCTAAAATTAAATGCTATTTGTACACGAAAATTCTCTTGATGCTTGATGCAGTATTTGAAGAGGTTTTAGAATTTAAGAAACATAAGAGTAATGAGAGAACGTAATTATTTAGGGGTTTAAACAGATGCCACTAGCAAATGAAAACAAAACAAAAGAAGTTTATGCTGACAAAAGGAAAGGTAATTTCACACCTATCAGGAATGCGAATATAAAGCACCTAATATAAGCATAAAATGACTAGAAAAAGTGTACAATATGGTGACTGAGGTCTCATGATATGGTAGAGACAAAGAGGAGCTACTTGGTGTGCAGTTCACATACTTTGTTATTCTTGATATTCTTAGGTGGCTTGTTTCGCTTCAAAAGATTCTTGATCGTATTTGATATACCTCCACCACTTTTATGTAGAACTAAAACAGAGCAATATCCATTCTCGTAGTGTAAACAACATTATGGTACTCTAGAACAAAATTAAACTGAAGTCATATCTCTCGCATTAGTGCTTCAATGCCTGATATGAGGTTCAAGGAAGGGCCAAACCAGGCGTTTAGGAACAGAAATATTGTTGTAATTGAAATGTTTTATAAACAAGTAAAATTAGCTCAATTTAAACAAATCACGACAAAATAGCTATTTATTGAGTAAATTAGAATTATAAGGGGTTGTAAAAAGGAAAATTCACTATAAAACTCGCTAAATAGACAACATTTTCGTAAAAAAACGTTAGAGATACACGTAATTAATTAATTAGTCATAACAATTTAAAAAGCTAACGATACAACTTCTGGTGAATCAACTAGTGTTTTAATAAATATCATTAGATACCTTAAAAATAAATATACTTTTTGTTTATGTTAATGAATAGTTCATGGCCATGTGAATTTCAGGAATATTCATTAAAATAATACCTACTTTATTTATTATGAATAGATTGTCTATTGTCCGTTTTCCTTTCCTGACACCTGCTTGAAATTCAGACAGTTTCCTTCCTTGTTCTACCCATATTCTTAACCTTTCTCCTGTACTCTGGTGTACATTTTTCCTAATATAGGTGATGGACCTACTCTCCTGTAGTTTTATGGTTTATTTGCACCTATCTTCCCCTTGTAAATAGGCACGATCATGCTTTATGGTTGTCATTACTGTTTTATCTTGTTTAGTACCTTTGTCATTACTTCTAAGCCCTTTTTCGTTTCCCTATACACTTTCTAAAATTCCCCTGGTATACCATTGAATTCTACTGCCTTCTGTTTTTTTATAGATTTTAATTGTTGGTGCACCTCTTGCATTGTAAATTGCCTATCTATATCTTCATTTGTTATTTCTATTGTTCCCAAAACTCTTATTTCTGATTTTAATTTTCTTCCCTCCCCTATCAGCGCCCTGAAATGTCATTTGCTTTAATCTCATCTTTTGCCTCCTCTTTCCTGATTATACTTCTTACTGCTTCCCATATTTTTTCTATCCTTTCCCTCTATAGCTTCTTTTAACATTTTCCCCACTTTTTTCTACCATTCTTTCTCTTTTGCTTCTAATAAATTTTTATATCCCCATTTCCTTAGCAACAGATGTTTCCTTACTGTTTCTTCTTCCGTTCTCCTCCATTTAATAAGATCTTTAAATACTTATTTTTTCTGTGCTGAGCATTCTTCATCATACCACCCTTTATTTCCTTGTTTCTTATTTTGTCTTGTTTCCATTTCTTTCCCCCGCCCTTTCTATTAGTAATTCCAGTACTTATAATGCTTTTCCCACCCGATCTTCCCAAATGTTCAACATTATATCCCTTTTTATTGTTTGTGCTACACGTGAATTTATGTCATGTTTAAAACCTACTCTGTTCATACCTCCATTTGAACGTATACTTATTAACCAGTTTTCGTGTATTTTGGAGAACTAACCGTAGTTTTTTGTAGAAATTTCAGTAGTAGTTTTGAGTGAAACATTAATTTCCCTGCCTAACTTAGCAAAGTGTTAGAGAAGGACTTTTGACTAAGGCTCGGCGAAAAGTATGTGCACATTAGGTTAAGTAACCAGAATTAAGAATCCTAGAATACTTATAGATCTTAACGGCCTTTAAAGCGTTTGAGATTTACACATATCATAAATGACAGTAACTTAATATATCACTCATTAGAAAAGCAAAGGTTCCGGAAACACTGTCCGGAAACACAATTCGAACCTCACCTCGTTCCAGAAATGTGGGTATTATTGCATAAACTCTTATGAAAACTACCAGAGGCTTGAAATAATTTATTTAAAATCAAATTGTGTGTGTGAGTGTGTGTGTGTTGTGTGTGTGTGTGTGTGTGTGTGTGTGTGTGTGTGTGTGTGTGTGTGTGTGTGTGTGTGTGTGTGTGTGTGTGTGTGTGTGTGTGTGTAGTTTTCCATTTAGACCTCCCTTGCATGGACTTCGACCAAACATTACATATGTATTCTTTAAGACAGGAGGTACTGGAGGGGTGACATCACAACAATAAATAAACAAATAAATAACAAAATAAATAAGTAAATAAATACTGGAGGTAAAGAGGGATGAAGTTTGTCAGAAAAGTGGACCTGTATTTAAAAAGATGTACTAAATAGAAATCCCTGTATTATTTTAATGCAAATGATAAAAAGGATTACTCTGATGGGGGATGAAGCTGAAAATCTTTCAATTGGAGGCACGTTGAAGGTTACTCACCACAATTAGGAACTTTTACAAACAAATTCATCAGGAAAAGCTGCCAAAATGAAGGCGTCTATCATAATGGGAACAAAACTTGCTTCAGAGAAAGCAATTATGAGGTTTTATATCATGAAGGAGTCTGTTTTCTCAATACTTCTGTGAAATAATAAATAAATCCTGTTCCTTTGCTTTTATAGGGGTGAGATAATAAAAAACCATCGACACAGGGGTGAAATATGGAGGATATTACAACATAAAGTGCTGGTTTCTCGATAATATTATGATAAATGCTCCACTGACTTTGTTATATCAGAAGTGTAAAAACCATTTGTAAAGAGGCTTTAAGAAGGTTGAATGTGGAGCACCTTAAAGGACTTTTAGTTAAAAAACAACCAAAGTATCAAAAACCGTGAATTTATTTACTTATTTTAAATGTAAATAAAATTTTTGGTAACTTCGATTTCACCATCATTATGAAAGCTTTGGAAACAGCTGCATATTCCAGTTGGTGTGTGGAAATACAGCTCTGGAGTACACAATCGAAGAAATGCTACAGTTAAGAATTCCTTTAGGCACACAAGACAACGCCACTGGTAAGTTTTCTAAGGAAGGAAGGGGGTTATTTAACGTAATCGGATATCTCCAGTGGGAAGCAACACCCAGCTGAGCACGCATCTCGCTTTGCTTTTGTCTCTGAAACTGGAGCAATGGAAACTTCCTGGAGAGTGGGCGAGCGAATTAAATGTGCACATCCGGGCCTCGAACAGATTACTGCTAATGATACCTGTGCCCTTTCTCTACATCTTGGCTCCAGAAGTTTCCTTGTTTCGAGTTATATAATGTTACTGGACACGCTAATTGCTACATGTTCTCCAGAGCTCAAACTTCTGAAATGGTAAAGTCTAAATTGTCGTTTCATTAAATTTTGGTTCTTATAAATAAATGACAAAAGGAACACACATATTTGAAACTAAGTATCTCGATAATATATACTTTAATCGCTCAAATGATTCATTATAGCTTTACCTCATTCCTGCCATATGCTACCATATGGCATCATTACGCATATGTTGATAATTGGATAATATTGTGATTTGCAGGAACTAAATTTACATTATGCACATTTGTTTCAATTTGATACTGGTGTAGCCTAAACTAAAACTAAAATAAAATGTTTCTTTTTTCTTTTAATACAGGTACAGTGTTAACAGACGCACACACATACATATATTTATTTTACATAGATCCATCCAATCTTTTACTACAGACGTAATAACGGTACAACAAAGATTCGAAATGCTTGTTAGGAATGTTCCTAACTTAGGTGATATCCAAGATTTAGGCAAACATTCACCATATACATACAGATTTGCCAATAGATCGAAAGCTTTGAGTTCCATGGATTAGTTTTAGTTTGCTTAGCTCACATGTTTAGATAAAGGAATATTGTATTTAAGCATTGGACATGCATATCTTGAAACTTAGTAACTTGCTGTTGCCCCTGTAGCACAGATGATAGCATTACTGTCTCACGTTTAAGATGTCCCGTGTTCGAATCTACGAGACATGTTTTTTAAATCAGTACCGTTTTGCGATTCCGCCGCCGCAGCGCTATGGTCGGCGTTCCGCGCATGCGCACTGACGCCATTACAGTCTGATTCTTCATTGTATACGTTGGTTACTGAGTGTTTAAGATGACTCCGACAATCATGAGTCCCGCCGATTGTGAAGTACGGGCTATTATACGATTTCTTAATGCTAAAGGCGTAAAACCGATCGATATTCATCGTGAGATCTGTGAAGTTTACGGACAAAACATTGTGAGTGACGGAATGGTGAGGAAATGGGTGAGAGCATTTAAACATGGCCGCACAAATGTGCATGATGACGAACGGAGTCGGCGCCCTTCGGTCGTTTTTGAAGATTTGGTACAGAAAGTGGACGAAAAGGTGAGAGAAAACAGACGCTTTAAAATTTCATCATTGTGCGACTATTTTCCTCAATATTCACGTAGTATTTTGTATCGCATTGTGACCGAGAAATTGAAGTACCGGAAATTGTTTTCCCTTGTCCTGAAAGACGAATGTTGGGAAACTCTAAGCTCTTTGGACCCCGGGCTCATTTGAGTATCATTTCACCCATTCTATTAACGTTGGAGGACGTAAATTAAAAAAAAAGCACCTACTCCATCAACCAATTTAGAACCGTCAGTATAGATCGTGATGAAATCCGGCCATGTGACATACAAGAAATGAGAAAATGCTGCATTCGCGTCAGGACTCCAAATGATGTAATCAGGAAGATAGTGCACTGGATGGTTCAGGAAGTTCAACTTAAATGGATATTGAAACCCAGGAAGAGACACAGCCCTTGAAACGATGCAATGAATCAGACTTCCTAGGAAGCGTTGACTCCAACAATACGGCATGCAGATATAGTGCTTAGTGTGAGCGTTCGCGTCTAAGCAATAAGCCTGTGACTAAAGATATGGGCAAAAGTTCCAAAAATTTGCTGTTCTAATTTGAATCTTTTGCTAAAGATTACTTTGTAAAATCGACGAGAAGAAGAAAGTACAAAAACTGATTGTGAGAGTAGTACCTACACACAGTAAACATCCGTGGTTTCTAATAGCATTGCATCAGGATCTCCAGCCCCTGGTGTGTTAACAATCCCACAATCAGTTTTTTTTTTAATTTACGTCCGCCCCAACGTTAAGTTATATCGGACGGTGAATGAATTAGGTGAAATGATGCTCAAATGAGTCCAGGGTCCATGGAGCTTAGAGTTACCCGACATTCGTCTTGAAGGATAAGGGAAAACCCCGGAAAAACCTTATCTAGGTAACTCACCCTGACCGAGATCGAACTCGGCACCTCTTGAACGTAAGCAGACATGCTACCATCTACGCTACCGAGGCGGGCCACTATCAGGTATGTTAAATTGTTCAATATTGTGACTTTGTGAGTTAGTGAAATTAAAAGTCCAATTGCACAAACTCAAAATGTTCTTTATTTCCACCAACTTACAGTTGAACACTTGCCAATTACACAGAATTACGTAATGCACACAATTACGATTCACCAGTTCGTCCGTTACAGTTCCACTTTGCTCTCGCAATTACGTACAATCCTCCGATGCACGTACACAGTCTTCTCGTCCGTACACTAGCACAGCGCTCCTACGCTGCTCGCCAAGAACTGACTGACCTCCAGCCCGACGCGTTGCTTATAAAGGACCACCTGGCCAATCTAGAAGGTTCCGGATTAGATGAAATATCCTGTATGTTCGAGAACTCAGAGGGAGCGGAAAGAGATGGCACAGTGATGTTTTTCCAGTCACCCCTTGTTACCGCTATAAGACAAATGGGTGGGCGTGGTCAGAATGCTTCACGTCTGACTCTACTGTGGGCCAGTTCTATAGGGAGTTCCGACGTTCGAGTGACAATATGTTACTGCACTCCACTCCACTAGGTCCTGGCTGGCTGTATACAACCAGAAGGTTTTTGCTGCGTACCCACGAGTTAAGGGTTTTACCGCAGGTAAGGTTTAGAATTTCGAATTTGTAGGATGAAGGTGGTGTAGGTTTTGAGGTTGGGATTAATTTTGAGGTTACAGAATGTACCTTAGGGTTAAAAGGGGGGATGCAGTACTTTGCACCCAATTGTTCTTTTAGTTTCATTTTAGTTGGGAAAAAATTTAGATGCCAAACAGCTTAGGAGAATTATGAGGAGCTCAGCTTTAGCTGCTGATAGGATTAGCTCCTGGGTTATCTGGGGTGCCCGCATGCCATAAGGGGGACCCGGTGTAGCCTAGATCGGCGTCTAGTGGGGTTATAATCTCCCAATGATCTAACAAGGTCAATATGTTAAGACAAAATAGTGTGTATTGTTTAACGCCCGCTTTTACTACATACGGCACCGCAGGCGGTGACACTGACGATGCATGAGATGAAGATGGAGTACCGGTGGAATGAGATGGCGGGGCAAACCGGAGGTCCCGGAGAAAACCGGCCCCAACGCCGTGTTGTCCACCACAAATCTCACTTTGCGGTCGCCTGGGATCGAACCCGGGTCGCCTTGGTGAGAGCCAAGCGGTCTAACCACTGAGCCACGGCTTGACCAGATAAAATATTGTGGGTATATATAACGCAGAGACGGTTTTGAGCGTAGATGAGTCGAGGCGAGCACTCGAGACACCATCCGAGAATAGAATTGCACTAATAAGCACAAACCAAATTCCGAGGCAACACGTCCCTGGGTTGAACTTCACAAAACGATCTACTTCTCTTTGACATAGATGTGAAACGAAAGTTATACTTTCATTTATTTCCACTCGAGTTACGAGCAAAGAGTATTCATAACGTTTAAGTCCATCGGTCCTTTGAAATGAGAATGATGGTCACATCAGAGAGGCAGTGTACGGATATTAAACGCTTGCTATTAAATTCTTTCGCTTGGTAATAATCTGTAAGAGCTTAATGTTTCATATGCAGGATAGTACTGCATTGATTAATGTGCAAATCTAGGAGGAAATTAAACGCCTACGTTTAACAGGCGTATTAAAGCTACAGTTGTGTAATACAGAAGTGCAGTTAAGCGGAGGCGTATGGGAAGTTAAACAACCCTTTATACGTTTACACATTTGTTGTATGTAGACTACAGGATTTTTAAAAGCAAATCTTTGTACTATGTCCAACGAGAGAATAAAGTACTGCACCACTCGGAATGACGGTTCTGTTACCGCTTGGTTAACTATAATATTAATATATATTAATAATGTGTAGTGTTTAACGCCCACTTTTACTACATACGGCATCGCAGGCGGTGACACTGATGATACATGAGATGAAGATGGAGCACCGGTGGAATGAGATGGCGGGGGAAACCGGAGGTCCCGGAGAAAACCCGCCGCAACGCCGTGTTGTCCACCACAAATCTCACGTTGCGGTCTCCTGGGATCGAACCCAGGCCGCCTTGGTGAGAGCCAAGCGGTCTAACCACTGAGCCACGGCGTGGCCATATATTAATAATATGAATATGCAAGGAAAGAGAGACAAACTGAAAAATTCAATGCCATAGCCGGGATTTGAACCACGGATCTTCTGGTTGCCGTCCAGCCGCTCTACCCATTGAGCTACTATGGCCAACGTGCCGACATGACATTAAGTTCTCCAACTCACTCGTGTCACTGATCCGTGGTTCAAATCCCGGCTATGGCATTGAATTTTTCTGTCTGACTCTATCTTTCCATACTTTAGCCTACACACGACCAGTGTGAAAGAACAATTAATTTCCATTAATTGACCTAATAGTGGTTAACTATAAAGACCGGGCCTTAAAGCACTTACACGTTGTAAGTCGCCATTAACGTAGTTGTCTCACGTGTTTATGAGAACTCCTAAGTGGTTTACTGGGAAATACACGAGTCAGTTGGAGAATTTAATGTCATGTCGGCACGTTGGTTATAGTAGCTCAATGGTTAGAGTGGTCGGACGGCAACTAGGAGATCCGTGGTTCGAATCCTGGCTACGACATTGAATTTTTCGGTCTGACTATCTTTCCATACTTTAGCCAACACAGCCAGTGTGAAAGTACACTTATTTTCCATTAATTGACCTAATAGTGGTTAACTATAAAGCCCGGGACTCAAAGCACTTACACATTGTAAGTCGCCGTTAGGATAGTTGTCTCATGTGTTTATTAGAACTCCTAAGCGGTTTACCAGGAAAAACACGAGTCAGTTGGAGAATTTAATGTCATGTCGGCACTTTGACCGTATTAGCTCAATGATTAGAGCGGCTGGACGGCAACCAGGAGATCCGAGGTTCAAATCCCGGCTACGACATTGCATTTTTTGGTCTGACAGTCTTTCCATACTTTAGCCTACACACGGCCAGTGTGAAAGAACAATTCATTTCCATTAATTGACCTAATAGTGGTTAACTATAAAGACCGGCCCTTAAAGCACTTACACGTTGCAGGTCGCCATTAAGGTAGTTGTCTCATGTGTTTATTAGAACTGCTAAGCGGTTTAGAGGCAAAAGCACGAGTCAGGTGGAGAATTTAATGTCATGTCGGCACGTTGACCATATTAACTCAATGATTAGAGCGGCTGGACGGCAACCAGAAGTACCGTGGTTCAAATCTCGGCTATGGCATTGAATTTTTCAGTCTGACTCTATTCTTTCTATAATTTAGCCTACACACGGCCAGTGTGAAAGAACAATTAATTTCTGTGAATATACATTTTCAACAATAAAAAACAAAACACGTATTTATTCAAGCCAACCGCTTAATCGGTGCGTTAAGTATAATATTATTATAAGCTTTCGAAACTAAAGGCACATTTTTCGAGCACACTTAATATTCCTGAAAATTAACTGGTACTTATGTATTTTTCGTACTATTTAGCACGAGACGGCCATTGCCAGCAATTTCGCCTTAACATGACCCTCGTGGAAAATTATATTTTTACTCTGTAGCCATCTCGATAACGCTATTCAGTTGTAATTTGGGGAGAATCTTTTCAAACCAGGATTTGAAAACGTCGCCATTCATTTCTTCATGATAGTCTCTCGTTATTTTGGAGACGAACACGAGCTCGCCACCCTCGACAAAGCCATCATTACTTCCTATGTACAAAACCATAAGACGCTTACCCCTCCCAGTAGAATTGCACTTAAACCGGATCGAAATGCACTTTTTTAGTTCACTGTGGTGTCAGTCCATACTTTCCTTGTTGTGTGTCCCTCGTTAACCCACGTCTCGTCTAAGTTTTACGGAGTTCCTTCAATATGTGCGCAAAGCATGGTTTACTTTAATTACAAATAATTTATCTATATATTAGTTTATGTTTTCTGTAATTGAAATATGCTTATTACACACTTTTTGTGCGCTTTAGCAGAACGAACTCATGACTCCACATCTCAGTAGAAGTATTTTTACAAGGGACTATTTACACGGCGGAAGCATCATGTAAACTGTGAAGAAGGCGCGCTACTGCCAACGGTCACGTGGTTTTGTTTACATCTATTTTATTCTCCCGCTGCAAGTCGTATATACTTTTAAATTTCATTGTGTTTCCATGACCTAGACAAAAAGAACGAGTAATGCCTCTACTTTGAAGAACTGTGGTATGAAGAAATGTTGCCAGAGCGTCCCACGTTGATCTGGGCATGACTAAATATGATAAATCTACCATGTCTATGTCTAGTATCCGCACTTGTATTTTAGAATTTTTATCGCGATAGGAGGACCATTTTGCAATTTAGACTGATGAATCCAAGAACTCAAATGGTGTTGGTTGTGCTTACGTGTGTGGAACCGAACCGTATACATTCGGATTCCACACTAGTACTTCCATTTTTACTGCAGAGCTTTGTGCAATATACCGGGCCATTTTACACGTACGTCGACGAAAGTTGGGGGACTGCTTAATCCTGAGTGATTCCCTCAGTGCACTTCAAAGCCTACGGCAGCTGTACAACTACCACCCTATTGTGCAGCGTATAAAGGATGCCCTTCACGTTTTACACGCTTCTGGCGTAAACGTGGCGTGTGCATGGATACCTGGTGACGTAGGCTTGCGGGGGAATGAAATGGCGGATTTGGCAGCCAAGACGGTTCGAGTACCATGTGTGACATCGGAAGATTTTAGTGCCGTATTGCGGAGAGCTGCGCAAACCTGCTGGCAGGAAGAGTGGTCCGCTCTCCGCAATAATAAACTTAGATCTGTCAAAGAACTTCCGATTCCCTGGGTTACCTCCTGTCGGTCATCTCGTCGCGAGGAGGTGAGTTTGGCTCGGTTAAGTATTGGGCACTGCTTTTTTACTCACAGTTTTCTTTTTAAAAAGGAGCCTTCTCCACTGTGTCCGTTTTGCAATGAAGCATTATCGGTACGACACGTCATCATCATCATCCTTCATATAATGATATATTGTATGCGACTTCATAAAAGTCAGAATTCTTATACGAAGCTCTCCGTTGAAACTGCTGGTAGAAGTTTAAGCATATGTGAAACCTGACATATATAACATTTAAACTCCTATATTTTGTGTGTCTGTATGGACAAAGTGTACTTATAGGTGAGGTACATAAGGAAATTCAGCGACACTAAAATGACACCTTTCCTTCTGTAAGAGAACTAATCAAAGGACGGCGTAATAACCCAATACCGCAGCTGAAAACGTCAATAAATATCATCCGAAATTGCCTTTCTCCAAAACGCTGACCACATGGTGGACACAGTGGGTCAAAAGAGTGCAAAACGAATTGTTTCTCTAAGTGGCATCAGTTCGTGCCGTTCGCTGAACCCATTTTCCCTTTACTCCTTTGTTATTGGTTTCCGTTTTCCAATATTCTGGTTGTGGAGATAAGAAAGGTAAAAGCTGGCTTTCCCAAATGCACTTCCTTATGTTCCCATCAAATATCATTTACAAGAATCTATCGTCATGGACCCTATCTTTCAGTGCACTTACCAATAAATGCACCTCGCTGTAAATCCAGCTTTTGTTTTTAGTCCATCCTCTTAATGCAAATGGATATAGAATGGAGAAAAGTTAAAGTTGGCTGCCATTCAGAGATTTTAAAGAAAACGGATATTTTGGACATGTTTCGAGAGGAGAATTAAACAGAAGCCTATTGTTAAAAAGCACTGGGTTTTGGCTCTGACGTCTGCACGAATGAGAAGTGCTTGCGCTTCTAGGTTTCCTTTGTTTCAGAATTGGATGTCTGCAGCTTTTGGAAGAAAAGAACAATTTATCCAATATTCTATTCAGAGTTCGAAGTTAATAGTACAGTATTTCAATATCTCTTAAGTAATTTTCTACCGCAGTATCAAGAACTTCCTCTTGCATTCCTGATGCGATTTAATAAATGGGAGTAAGAAAAAACCCGTTATTGACAACTGTATTCTTGTAGTTTGTTTCTTCCAATTTTCAAAGCGCGCTTGCACTTACTCTAATTGAATAAAACAGTGAGGAAACTTTTTTAGATGTAGGAAAAGGGAACATTTATGTTTATCTACCAAGGATATTGTAGGAGAATTCTATTCCACGAAAATGTACACATGTGGGTCAATAACGAAAAAATATCACATTGACATGGAAACAAACAGAAAATGGGAACAGAAGCAAGTAGAAAAATGTTGTGTGTAATAATGATGTTATTTTGTAAGAAATGATATTTGTAAAGAAACGTCGTACAGGAAAGTGTGATAGTTGAAGTTAGGCAGACAGTCAAATAGCCCCCACAACAGAGTTAGGCCAATATGACCGAGCAGCACACAGCCACGTGCAGAAGAATCGAATCGTCCAGGTTTACCTGGACGGAATGGTTTCGCCCAGCACCTAGCCGCTTACTGCGTCTTTATCTGGGTAGTGTAGAAGTTGTCTGTGTTTTGTTTCAAGCGTTTATGTGGGGGCATAGGTTTCTCTGATCTGTTGGGTTAAACCACTCAGGCTGCCACCTGGGGTATGTATTCCCAAGGCTGTCTTCACTCGAACTCCCCGCTTGAAGAAGGTCGGAGTGCAGACAGCACGATCAGAGGGGATAGGAGACTGTGTGGGGGAATTATCTAGACCCATTTCTGGTTCTGGTGTTTACGGTGGAATGGAGAGAACCCCTTATGGCTAATAGCCCATGGCGTCCTTGGGGAGTTTGTACATCCTCCTCCTGCGAGGAGTTCTGTGGTCATACCGACCCAGAATGTTGACCAGCTGGTTGGAATGGGTAGACAGTTTTTGATGGAGGGTTCGAGATCTCTCTCTTACCATATCCTCTATGTAAGGGATTTGGGAGTATTCGTGTAGGATATGAGTAGGGAATCTGCGCCCAGTACCGTAGATCATCCTTAATGCCTGATTCTGCACGATTTGCAGTCTGCGGATGGTGGTCGGAGCCGCCAATCCCCAGCCCTCGCACCCATACAGAATCATGGGTGGAATAATAGCCTGGTACAGACGTAGTTTGAGGTGTGCAGGCATATTGGATCTGAAAATGGGGTACAACTGCCTGAGTGCAACATGGCCTAGTCCCGCCTTGCCCCTGACATGGGGAGTGAAGTTTAGCCCGCGATCAAGCAGGACACCCAGGTATTTAGCAGAGGTAACCCATGGGATTTGCCTCTGCCTCAGCCTCAGTGTTCCCGTCGGTCGCCAGCGTCGGACCTTAGCCAGTAGAAGAGCAGAGTTCTTCCCTGGACTAATTGCCATCCTCCACTTCTCACTCCAGCGGCCGATCGCTCGGAGCTGTCGTTGCAGAGGCGGGAAGCAGAACTTGACATTTCTATTACGCGCCATAATGAGATCATCGTCCACATACTGGCACGTAACTGTCTGTGGTTCTGTAGGGAAGTCAGAAATTGAAAGTGTGTTAACGTGTATAAGAGGATCGATAAGCAAAAGAGGCAGTGATACGCAGGAATTCTCAGAATGTCAGTAGTAACATGGTAACAACAAAATGAATAAATTCCCAGCAGCATTACGAAAAGCACCAATAAAATTAGACATTAAAAATGTTGGTGTGAATGTGCACAGCATGGCATTTGGATATAGGAGATAGACAATTTTCTTTGCAAAACACTCCAGTTTCTTGGCATCCAAGGGTTAAAATCACTATAATTGGTGACCTGCAGACTAGAGTCTGATTTTTAAAACAAGATACACTCGCAAATCGTATCAACGATCGCGTGACTTGCTTACACAAAGGAAACTGATAGGAGGGCAGTGTGACAACCAAGAGCCCGCTGACAAAGATAACAGGCAGATAAGGGTCTGCCGAAACAACAAACTGAGATAAATGGAAATTTCTAGTTATTTCTGGACTGATAGAGATTTTCGCGTTCTGGTTTATTTGCAAATCATCTAGAAATTATCTGTGAAATATTTAAAGAGGCGACGATTGGCCAAGACAGAGTTGCGAGTTGTGAAACAGTGTTGTGAAATGAGAGACAGCCAGCTGTGTTGTTGTAACGAGAGCTAAGAATGTAAACTGCTGTCACTGTTTGTTATTGTGATCGACCTTGGTAGACTCATGGTGTATGTAACGTAATGCTGCTGCAATCTATAAAAGTATTTCTACAGAAATAAAGAAGATGTTTAAGTTCTGCAACTCGGCCCTTTAATTCTACGAACCCACAAACGTAATCTGATCCTCCATGTGGAGTTTGTTTGTTTGTTTGTTTGTTTTTGTAATTGATGTCCTCCAACGTTAAGTCATATCGGACGATGAATGTAATGGGTGTAATAATGCTCAAATGAGTCCAGGGTCCATGGAGCTTAAGAGTTACCCCACATTCGTCTTGAAGGACAAGGGAAAACCCAGGAAAAACTGTATCCAGGAAACTCACCCTGACCGAGATTCGAACTCAGGACCTCTTGAACGTGAGGCAGACATGCTACCATCTACTTACTGAGGTGGGCCCACGTGGGGTGCTGCAATGTTGCCTAGAACTAACTTACGAATACTCTCTCCCCTCTTTACCCTCTCAACACACGAAATATAAGCAAGCGTTCGAGGTATATTTAACCTGTATTAGCCTACTTTAAGAACAAGAATAAGTTGTTCACACATTCACTACATTGTGGCGTCTTCTTTTAAATAATTTTTGCACTTTGTAACTAATATTCCATATTTACCGCAATTGTTGCTATGCATCGTGTGTGTAGTGTTTAACGCCCGCTTTTACTACATACGGCACCGCAGGCGATGACACTGATGCTACATGAGATGAAGATGGAGCACCGGTGGAGTGATATGGCGGGGGAAACCGGAGATCCCGGAGAAAACCCGCCCCAGCGCCGTGTTGTCCACCACAAATCTCACTTTGCGGTCGCTTGGGATCGAACCCGGGCCGCCTTTATGAGAGCCAAGCAGTCTAACCACTGAGCCACGGCGCGGCCTAAGCATCGTAACTTGACATTCCTCAACTAGTGCGGTAAGTATTTCTCCATAGTAACACATATAGGCGATGCGCGTTCTAAAATCTAAAATCTAACATTTATTTTCAATTATATTTATTAATACTTCACCTAATATCTTAACTACTAAAATTCAGAATTATATAAATACACATAGTACAATAAATGGTATGCAGTACACATATAGTAAGCAATAACGGAAACTCGGCGCAAGTTTACTGTCTTTTCAAATCGTTCCTCGTGCGGTATAAGGTGCTCACCACATTAATATCGCAATATACTATTATTAACGACTTTGTTAATTGACATGTTCATATCCACGCCGCCGATATGCCTGAACTTTGATCCATAGGAATTCTTTTACATGCAAGTATATCTACTGACATGAGACTCGCTTTTGGTTTAAAGGAACAAGCTGTACATTGATAAGGAGTAAACTCTCGTCTTCCTGTTCAAAGAATTCTCTAAGAGAACAGATAAATTCTCTAGCTTGGCTATGCAATGTAACACCCCAACCGTAAGCTGGTCTTGGGCCATGAATCCTCCGTCTACCTCTAATCCTACCACCACTACGTCTTGCTTCCATAACAACGTTCTTTAATTTTGTTTTCACAAAGTAGGCTAACAATACAGAACGCAACTGAACACTCAAGCAAACTCTTGTTTCCCGCATACAACTAGCGATAACTGTCCTGAAGAATATGTGATTCACCAATGTAAACAATCTGGCAACCTTTGTTTACGATTTCATAGCAACGACCTTCCCCTCTTAATCCTTCGGGTCCTTTATGACCTTAACGTATCTTCTTTTCAAAATCAGACTTTAGTGAAGATACGTGTACAGCTGATAACTAAACAGCTACTGTAGTATTATTCTCTACTTCTGAGGAGTCCTACAAAGTACAAGATATCAGCCGGCAGAATATCAAATTCGAGACTTCAAGAAGTCTAGGCGAGCAAGGGGCGCTAGAGTTGGATCCGCCACTTCGCCACAGCATATTTAATTGAACTTGCTATTTAATAACGTGTATCAAGTATTACTTTGTACAGCAATCTTTAGTATATGTTTAGTTGGTAAACTAGAATAAGAATCGCCGGTATTTGAACCAGGAATCTTCCAGATTCCTTCCGGTCAGGGACTAATTTAAGGGAGGTCCAGGGTTCTGCAACCCCAAATTAATTATCATTTCAAACTTTTAAAATATATTTGAAATAAAACTTGGTTTAAAATAAATCGAAAAATTTATTCAAGCTTCTCATCTTAAGCTGTCTATTCACTGTCAGGTAGATATGAAGTTATTTAAGAGATAAATAAAAAGTTACTGCACAGCAGCTGTAGAACTCATTAAAATACATAAATAATGTCAATTACAATAATGTATCATGCAGTTAACTAATTCTGATGTATTATAATATATTGATTAGAATTCTCAAATACTTAAAGGTATGTAATTTTTAACTTCGAAGTTTATATTCCCTTTTTCATTCAAGGAGAACTAATACTTCAAATGCATCAATTAGTGGCTCACTTTTTAAATATCTGATTACTAGTTATATCACTTTATCCCAGGTATAAGAACAAAAAAATGTGCAATGTGCAAAGCCTTTCTACACACTCTATCCAAATAAACAAGACAAAAACAAACCTTTCTAAGAACAATTTGTAGAAACTTGTGTGGAGAAAGTTCACAGTGACATGATAAAACACATCATTGATTAATTATTTATTAAAACAAATAATTCAACGTAGAATTTTTGGATCCCCACCCCCCGGAAATTGACTTCTAAATACGAGCCTGCTTCCGGTTGCTGTAAGCATACAATTTACGTTAATAAAATGCTGACACAACTTTAAATTCTCCAACCATTCAATTGTTGGGTTATGTCACTGAATTTTCTGGGCTCGTTCGACCTTTGATAATCTTCCCCTGCATGCTCTGTGAAAGGGAAAATCTATTAGTAGAACAGTTAAGGATCATTAACAATTAAGCTTAGACGTAACACCAGCTACAAGCTTTTTTCATGTTTATTAGTGCACCAATTCACATAAGCCTACGTTGACACATAGAGTTAACTGGAATTAATAATACTTTATCATATTTAATAAAGTTTTAACTGACACAATGGCTTATGTTACTAAAGTATCTTGTCAATTGTTAGAAGTATAGGGATTGTCTAGTAATAGTTTGATACCTCTAAAGTGAAAATAAAGCACCGATTTAGGAAACATCCACTCACAAACGTCTCCGTATGTTGGAGAAGCAAATATGAGGCATAGAATTTCAAATCAAAGTGAGAGTAGGAAACACTTTCATTGCTGGCCTTATTCAAATTCAAATGCTCAGGTTGAAACCAATATCCATGTTCCTTTCTTCAACATTGCCAAGGAGATGCTACCAAAGGTTTGAATATTTAAGTGGGCTTCGGCTTTTTCGGTCAATACCTGACAAAGATGGTGTTTGGAACTGACGTTTTCAGCACACCTGTAGCGCAAGAAGCTACCAACATTTCGGGACATTACACAGACAGTTAATAGAGTTCATCCTTCAATTACTCGTGTTAGGTAGGCAAGTCAGCGCACAATACACAAGTAATTTAAGGTATAAATGAATAAGTGCTGTATCCTACACATTAAAGTAACCATTATTGAATTATTCTAAATTAGTTCCAAAGTAGTAGAAGGAGGCAAAGCATGACCCTTAAACGTAATTAGATAGTTAAGAAATAAAAAAATTCAAAATTAGCGTAATTTTCATATAGTTCGAGGGCTGTTCAATAATGAATGATCATAATTTGTTTACGGTCATAATTTTTTCGCAATAAAATGCAATATTATTATATTCTATTAGCTTAAGTTGAAACAAACACGCCCTAGTAGTTTCATTGTCGGTACTCCTGATTCCCGCCTGTGAGAATCAGAAAATTTCAGACATGTTCAGTATCACCTACTGCTGCAATGGAGGTAACATGCATTAAAGTTGATGTTAGAGGAAGATCCGGAGTTACTTTCAAACGTAATCACTGCTGATGAGACTTGGCTACATGATTCTGTCCTGAGAGCAAACAACAATTATCATTGTGGAAACCTCCTTCATCACGAAGTCCTCAAAAAGCAAAAGTGGTTGCTTCTGCTGGAAAAGTTATGGCCATCTTATTCTTTGATATTCATGGAATAGTTTATCAGCATGTTGTACCTTTCCATTAAGCAGGCTGGATACTGCACCACGATAATGCGCGGCCGCATATTGCCAAAGTTGTTGCTGAATGTCTTGCAAAAATCAACGTGAAGTGCATCCCTCACCCTCCCTATAGTCCAGATTTAGCCCCATGTGACTTTTTTCTATTCCCTAACTTGAAGAAACGCCTTCTTGGGAGACATTATCTATCATCAGAAACAGTGGTTAAGGCTAGGGAGGCGATTTTGAAGGATCTCTCAAAAATGGTTTCCAGCATGTCTTTGAAGACTGGCAGAAACGCTGGGACAAGTGCATCGCATTCAGGCGAGACTATTTTGAGAATGATCATCAAAATTATCAGGATGAGTAGAGGTACGTTGTCAAAAAAGATTGTGATCATTCTTTATTGAACAGCCCTCTTATATTGTAAACTCTGTTTTCTCGTGTTTTCATTTGTTTTTAAAATTACTTCACACAACGATAATTTTCGGTGTACATAAATGAAATTTTGTATACCTCATTATTAGTGAGTTAAAATTAGGACTTGAAATTTTGAAAATAGATTTATCTGATATTATCAAACCAAATAGTCATATTCTTTTCAATTTTAAGGATAAAATTGAAATGTCGAGTTCAATTGTTCATTGATAATGTATTAAACATTTTACTTATAAAATATTACGTTTTTTTCAAAAAATAAATTCCTGTCCAGAAATCCTTCAAAATTGTAACAAATATGAAAGTTAACCTTCCTTTAAGTTTGGTCCACATGCATGTAATATCCAATGTATCAAACTTTTAAATGAAGTTATGGATTTTTAAATGTTTAGTGATCGATATCCTTCATCTACATTTTCAAGGTTGGATTAAATAAACTTTAGGCCACTTTAGTTTCGCGGCGTACTAATGGAAGACCTTTTCAACAAAAGAGCTGTTTGGTCAGGTTACAATTGAAAACTCGGAAACTGTCATTAACAGAAACTCTAACAGCAAACATTTCTTTCTCCAAACACATAATGGGATTTCATTATGTCGTCTTCTTTACTTCCTTGGAGGTGCAAAGAGAAGGCTTATCTCTGTTTTATACCAGACATCTTTAGCGTAGACCAAGTTCTGCTTGCTTAACAGTTTGGTGTCTGGGCTCCCAAGATGTGTTAGGTGACAGATTTGCAGGAGTTTGCAAACAACTAGGAAAACGCAGAATATGACAAAGACAGTAATCAATATTAATAATCTGAAAGTCTATCTGAAATTGTTGCATTTATTAATTTATTTACTTAAGAACAAAACAAACAAATGTGTATTATTGTTAATGCTCATTACACAGAGTTCATTAAAATGTAAACAAATGCTAAGGTGTTACACTAATAGGAGTTATTCTACTCGATTTATACAAGTTATTCTTAGAAAAAAAGTACTCTTTATACTTATTTTTACATGAAATTTCATGACATATTTCAAACATTTCTCTGTATGCTTAGGTTATGTGATTCACAGCTTTTTAAAGCTTCTGTTATTCCATTTGAAATTCTATGCTCTTGCGTAGCCACGGGAGAGAGAGAGAGAGAGGGACAGAGAGACAACGAACAATACGTAACTGTTTCACAACCTCAGAATGTAACGGTCACAAGCCTTTGTTATTCTTTAAGAAACTAATTTTAAAAATGTTATTCTGTCTGCTTCATTCCAATCGAAATAAATTATAGAAATATTTTTATTAATTTCCTTATATGTACAAAGGGAATAGAAAATACAGTACATTTAAGCCACAGTAAAATCATTTAAGATCTAGTAACGTGTGAGAGCTTTGATATTTCGTACTCTCTGTATGGCCAGGAGAATAATGAGTGCTATTTCAGAAAGTATAAACATTAGTTAACTCCAAAAATAGTCTCCATTTCTCACCAATGCTTGTGTTAGGAATCGCTTGGGTTCCCTCAGTGACGGAGCCGAAGCATATTGACCTGATAGATGAGGTCAGGTTTGGGGGATCGGCCCAACGCCTGGGATGAATGAATGATGGAACAATTGGTGGAATGATGCTGGGGGAAACTGGAGGACCCGGAGGAAAGTCACCCCAGCATCATTTTGTCCACCACAAATCCCACTTTGTTGCCGCCTAGGTGAGAGCTAAGATGCTTAGGCATCGCCCACAAAAAATTAATTAACTTGAATTGTAAGCTTTAACTTTTTGTGCAGTAAGAACTTGTTTTTTTCATACAGTTTATCTGTTATGCAAAGATTATTCAGAGTGAACAGAATTATAGGGATATCCCTCCCCACAAATAACAAGATATACCCTTCATTGCCTCGAAAACATCTTAAACGTATTGTATTTCAATCAAAATTCAGAAAATGAAATATTTGGAAAAATATTCCATGCAAAGGATATCTGAGGGAAATTTTTCTTGAAAATCAGCTGTGCATATTTGCACAGACTTTTTCTAAAATTGCAATACCTACTATTTGAAGGGGAAAGTAGAAACTGTAAGCAGCTTCACCACCTTTGATAGTTGGAGTTTAGCCTAGACATTGACACCCATATGGGTTTTTTCATATATTGACATTTTAAATTGCACCGCCAACGAGTACGTGGATATCTGAAATGACATTCTTTACTTTCTCCGTAAAGATCCAGAAAGTGAGACCGTGAAAACACAGACACAACTACCTTGGGGACTAGCAGCAGTGCGTTATGAAATATGTAATCCTGACCTCCTGCAAGGTAGAAAGAACCTCTTCTGCCCACACAACTGCTTTCAGAAACGATAACAAGCATTTTCCAGGACAAAAATATATTTGGCATTTTGCACTGAAACCTTTATGTGCTTTAAAGTAACCCTTAAGTAAATGGGGATTTACTTATAAAATGATAAAATGGAATCAATGTTCCTTTATGATCAGAAATATAATTAAAATAAGAGAGAATAACTCAAGGAACTGAAGTTACTCTTCAGTACTCTTTCTATTGTACAGTCACATGTAGGCCCTTCTTGCACTGCAAGACTGGTCACGCAAATTGCAGCTTCCACTCTCCACTCAGACGTCCTCACTTTTCCTACAGCTGGCCTACACCACTTGAACTGTTAGGCTAAAATGGAGAATGTATTCAATTCACACAGTTCTGATAATAGCTTAAAAATTTTCAAGAAGTTCCTATTTGTCCACACTGAGTAGACTACAGTTGCCAAAGCTAATCAAATATACTTACAGTTTATTTAAAAGCACCACATAAAACAAAAGCAAATAATCATTCCCTCACACACTGCAAAGGCTTCGCTTAACAAAATCTGTCAATGCTTCCTAACTATCTCATAGTCGTGATTACTACCAGATACTTGAGAAGCATGTTATTCAATGTTACGAATGCGTAAATACAGATATATTCAGTATTGAATGAGCTCGCGGAATTATTCTTTCGAATCTAACCAGCTGTCCGCAGCACCACGGATATTCGTAAATAAATTTTGAAAATGTATTCAGAGCAAATGAAATATTGTTTGGCATGAATTTTCTTGTTCTTTTATTGTTTTTCTTTTTTTCGTTTTGGAAGCGGCGCTGCCAACACTTCATCACACGCTTCGCCACTGGAAATACTATGGTATATATGCACCCAATCATGAATTCATTAAATGGACGAAAGTAGGAAATTAGCAACAATCAAGATGGGGAAAGTATCGCATTCGAGCCAAAAATCAGATTTCAGAGTTGAAACGAAGAAAACGCATTTGATTGAACGGACACCTTAGTGCATTAAGAGAATATACCCAGATTATACAATTGGAAGTGAATGTCTATCTATAAAGTTAAAATATTAATAACAAAATGAAAATATTGTGTAGTCCTCACGTAACGTTCCCTACTCTTGTATAAAGTATTCTTACAACGCCTTTTTTGTCTACTTCTTGTTTATTTAGATATATATTATCTAGATGCTAACTTTCTGGGAGGTGCAAGGGCATATGGGAATGCAGTAGGCTTTAAGTGATAATTGATCACTATATAATGAGTAGGGCCCGGATTTTTAGGTAGAATATGCCTACATTTTAGGTTTCTTATATGTTTAAAATAGGTTTTCTCTTGATTAAAATAGACTTTTTAAGTGTTTTCTTTGTTTATCACAAGGTTTTAACAATTTAATCTCGGATATGACCTTACAAATTAACTTTGAAATCAGAAAATAACATTCCTTGTTTCAAAAAGGCAAAACAGCTATTTAAATTATTTTAGATGTCAAACCCTTATTTAGGTTCTTTTTTAAGTGAAGTAAGGTTAGAACCTAAAATTTCGGGCCCTAGTGATGACTTTTAAATTACATTCTCTTTATTTGGTCAAGAGATAAAGAGGAATAACATAATGTTACGTTAGGGTTGTAGGGGGCTAAAGGTAAGGGGTTTTACTCACAACCCTATATAGTAACTGGGAGCATAGCTATGGGGTCTAGGAAACATGGGGAGGTAGAGCAGAAGAAACATGTAAATTCAACCCCAAATTAATAAATGTATTCCAAAATACATAGTACTTCTGCAAGGCACTCCCTGGATCTTGAAAAGATCAGGGGTGCTTTAGAAATATTTAAATACATAGTGACGTAGTGTAAGTATACCTATGGCGATGCGTTGGTTATATGACTGAAACTTGTGCAACTGGCAAGAGATGTCTGGACCGATGATGATGATGATGATGATGATGATGATGATGATGATGATGATGATGATGATGATGATGAGGATGATGATGATATATAAGGGCGCTCAACTACGGCGGTCATCAGCGCCCTTTAAAAAACTAGTCATGGCAAAAGCCAGATATAAAACTTTCTAAAAACTATACAACTGTAACAAAACCTATTAAAAATACACATACATAAAAAACATCAATCAAAACCTACTAAAAATTTCGTTCACTAAATCCTAAACTCTAAACTAGACAAGAATCTAAAAACCTTCTCCACGAGTCTCCACGCACGGCCTACACGTGGGTGGGCCTGTTGACCGTCTCCCTCAACCATGAAGAGGAGCCCACACGAGGCAGACTGTTGGCTCGGGACCCCGGGTGCGCCAAACCCGTACCTACCGAAGTAGGCCCCTGGTGGGGGGATATCTGGACGGATGCACCCCTCTGACGATCTAACTTTTAGTAGTACTTCTAAAATAAACTCTTTTTAATGTTTGCGGAGAAATATCCAGAGTCCATCCAGCATAGGGCCCAGTCTGATGTCCATCAGGTAGTCCCCCTACCCCGTGTGCTAACTCATCCAAGCTTAAATAGGCGTCCTATACAAAAGCCAAATTAGCAGTTCCCACGCTAGCTATTATTTTCCTAGCAAATATTGTACCATCTTGTTCAATCATTGCTTACATAATTGAGAACATGTTGAGACCTGTTTCTAGTCACCTGTGCTTTATTTCCCTTGATCAGCAGGATGTGTGATTCACCAGTCCAACGTACATGCTTTGTCAGTCAGCAGAATTTAAGCTTAACCATCAACAAGCAGCTTTGCCCAAACTCAAGATAAAGCGAATGAATTTTAAATAACAATCATTATGGTAATCTCTAAATCTCGCTCTTGAATGAAATTGAAGTATTGGAAAATTCAAATAAATAATATTTTCGGAATGTTTAATTTTAACAAATACTGTACAAAATTTGCGTTTTACAATTCTGTGTACATAACTATTTTTGAGATATTTAACATTATTATTTTCAATTTTCAACATTTATACTTTGTCCAAGTTGTTTTTCCTTTGCAATACAAAGAGAACTGAGTTTCAAGCGCACCATGTTCTATTTAAAAGGTTTTACTATCTTTTTCCACAGTGTATTCCCTTGTCCTCATAGAACGCGTTTGTATGGATATATAAGAGTACAGAAAGTCATGTGATGGAATACGAGGGCTGTTCAATAAAAAATGATCATAATTTTTTACGGTCATAATTTTTCGCACTAAAATTAAATCTTAATATATTCTGTTAGCTTAATGTGAAACAAACACGCCGTAGTAGTTTCATTGTTGGTACTCCTGGTTCCCGCCTGTGAAAACTAGGCAAATTAAGAGACATGTTCAGTATCGCCTACCGCTGCAATGGAGCTAACACGCAGTTACAGTTGATGTTAGAGGAAGATCCGAAGTTTCTTTCAAACGTAATCACTGCTGATGAAACTTGGCTATATCGTTTTGATCCTGAGAGCAAACAGCAAAGCTCAGTGTAGAAATCTCCTTCATCACTAACCCCCCAAAAGCAAAAGTGTTTGCTTCTGCTGGGAAAGGTATGGTCATCTCATTCTTTGATATTCATGGAATGGTTTATCAGCATGTTGTACCTGCACACACATCAGTAACTGTACATTATTACAGGGATGTCCCAGCCCGCCTTGGTAGCGTAGATGGTAGAAAGCTCCATGGACCCTGGACTCATTTGAGCATCATTTCACCCAATTCATTCACCGTCCGATTTGACTTAACGTTGGAGGACGTAAAATAAAATAAAAAAAACAGGGATGTGCTGAAAACATTGCAAGTCCAGATCAGGCGCAAAAGACCACATTTCAGTGAAGCAGGCTGGATGCTGCACCACGATAATGCGCGGTCGCATATTGTTAATGTTGTTGCTGAATATCTTGCAAAAATCAACGTGAAGTGCATTCCGCAGCCTCCCTATAGTCCTGATTTAGCCCCATGTGACTTTTTTCTATTCCCTAACTTGAAGAAACGCCTTCGTGGGAGGCATTATCGAACATTAGAGGCGCTGGTGAAGGCTGTGTAGGTGATTTTGAAGGATCTCTCAAAAATGGTTTCCAGCTTGATTTTGAAGACTGACAGAAACGCTGGGACAAGTGCATTGCATTCAAGGGAGACTATTTTGAGAAGGACATTCAAAATTATGAGCATGAGTAAAGGTACGTTGTCAAAAAAAAGTTATCATTCTTTACTGAACAGCTCTCGTACATCAGATTTTGTTAAAACATTTTTTTTTTTTTAATTTAGGTATCCTCACACCGCTTTGATATAATACTGAATGCACTATTTCTATGTTTGCTCTTTCTTCAATCTGCAAAAATCTCAGTTTCGTTCATTACAGAGTGATTCTTGGGTAGCAGAAACCACCTCGGTCACGAAGTAAACACAGACTGATAATGAAATATTCCCATATTGATGTGGAATGGCCGTGGGCATTCTGCGGCAGACAGCCTGGTATTGACCAAGTGAAGCCGCGGGAATACTTTGATGTGGCCTCGCCTTGTTCAAAGTTTGCATCGCTGTTCATTTGTGAACCACAGACTAGGTTTGGCTTCAACTTCCGCCCAAAGGAACCTCGTGCGGCACGAAAAAAGATGCGTACCTTGCTTGCTTTACAACTTGAAAATTATTCACAGATCATTATAGTTTCGTGCGGTAGCCGTTGATGGAAATCTGTCATGCAGGTCGGGTATCCAGAAAACTTTACACGACTGCTGTTGCATAATAAAATAAGCTGTTTAAAGCGTGTTAGATACCAGAGTATATTCACTAAACTTGTGTGTTCGTGACTAAAAGTGTGAGGTGAATACTTTCCACTCTATGGTTGACTTCATTACTGGCCAACTTGTTCGCCGAATATATTATTTTCTGCACTGTAACGTCCCTTTTTATCCAAAAACTTTAGAAAATAAAATTTAAATATTTTAGCCATATTTCCTCAGCTTGAGTCTTTGTAGCTAAGTTCTTTACCTAGTAACTATTTTAGTAAAAGTTTTCTTTCTATATATAAGGATACAACAATCAGCATACATATTGGAAATGGAATGTATTATAAATGGATACATACAAATCAAGGTGTAAGACAGGGTTGCAGTTTGTCTCCTGTTTTATTCATAATTTATATAGATGATCTGATTAGAGAGTGGATGTTTAAGATTGACGGAGGCATTCATCTTGCACCAAATTTTATTCTTAAGACGATGTTATTTGCAGATGACCAAATAATTATAAGTAAAACTGAAGACGAGCTGCAAAGAGCAGTATATATTTTACAGAAGTTGTGTAAGAATATTAATTTCAAAATCTCCACAAATAAAACAAAAACAATGGCGTTTCAAGGTAAAGGCACTGTTAGAAACAAAATAGTAATTGATGATATTATCTTAGAGCAAGTTACGGGTGTTAAATATTTGGGAACATATGTCAGTTATAAATATGAAAATGATTTTAAAAATAAATTACCAATGTTTAAAAAAATATGCGGCATAATAAATAGAAGCATAGAAACTAAAACCAGAAAAGAAACAAGGATGAAATTTTATAAAGTAATGGCTGTGTCTGCTTTTTATTTTTTTGGTTCTGAAACATGGAAATGAACAAATGCAGACAAAAACAAGATACAGTCTGCCGAAATGAGATATTTAAGAGCAATAAAGGGATGTACTCTTTTAGATAAAATCCCAAATGAAAAAATAAGAGAATATTTAGAAATAAGTTCTTTAGAAGAAAAAATAATAAATTATTGAAATGAATGGAGAGAGCATATTGAGAGAATGTCTAGAGATAGGATCCCAAGAAGAGTTATAAACTATAAACCTAGAGGAAAGAGACATCCGGGGAGACCACGAAAACGATGGTCAGACATGTTTTAAGCCCGAACAGGCAGCATTGCCTAGCCCTTGGAGTGAAGAAGAAGAAGAAGTTTTCTGTATGTGAGTAGTCACTCTATAATATAGATAAAAGCAAAAGTTGGCTAAATGTCACGCATGACATTAAAATACACTTCTTTACAAGAAAAGCTTTTTTCCTAAAAAATGTCACTGAGGACTTCAAATAACATCACAATGTTAAAATTTTTATGAAGTTAATCCAGAATTAGTTTTTTGAAACTGTAAATTATACGACATAAAAGACAAAAAAGTACTGCAAAAAGTGTGGACCTTCACGAGGGTTGCTGATAAGACCGGGCCTCACAATAAAAATATATTTTTCTCCCTTATTTCTCAACAAAATCTTCGGAATGGCTAATAAATTTGTCATATCAGTCTTATAATTTACTTACATTACATTTAATTACAGCAAGGTCTTCCAAATGGTTGTTTACCGCATTACTGACCTCGTTGATGTGAAATTTTCTTCCTCCAAGAAAACTTTTGAGGTTTGGGAACAAATGGTAGTCACAGGCTGCTAGATCTGGCGAATAGGATGGATGTGCAAGCAATTCTAACTTTAATTCGCACGTTTTTTCTATTGCAATTAATGAATGATGGGCCAGAGCATTGTCTTGAAAATACAAGATATTTACTTTGCCAAATGAGGTGTTATTGTTTTCACATCATCACTCAAACTTTGCAGTAAGCTTCCATAGTAGTCACCAGTGATAATTTCATCCTTTTCCAAGTAATCAATAAAAATAATTCCCAGTGCATCCCAGAAAACACTCGCCATAACCTTGTTGTAGCTGACCAAAATGACTTTGCCTTTTATGGAGTTGGTTCACCTGACTAAATCCACTGTTCTGACTGTGATTTACTTTTTGGAGTGTAGTGATATATCCAAGTTTCATCAATGTGGATAAGCTGTCTCAAAAATTCACTGGGTGTTTTAGGGTACAGCTCGAAATTCTTAACAGAAACAGATTTTCCTTGCAACCTTTTATATCAGGTGTCAACAGTCTTTCAGAGGCATTGTGAAAGCCCAAACCATTACTTAAAATATTATCTGTTTACAGCCTCTGTTATCGCAAGCCACTTTATACTGCGGTCTTCTAGTATTAAACGATGAATTGTTTCAATGATCTCTGGAGTTTTAACTTCCACATGGCGTCCAGAGTGAGACTCACCACTAGAGCTCGTAAGTCCCATTTTAAACTCTACAACTCACCTTTTAATCATTGTGTACGAAGGGGCAGAGTCTTTCAATCTACGGTACTACTACAGGGGGATTTTAGGGCTTATTTCGCCCGTGGGTTTATTTCACCCTGGCTTATTGCGCCCTATGGCTGCTTCAGGGGTGTACCCTCTTCAGCCTTGACTTTATTTGGAGTTGAGGGAGGACGGCTTTTTTTTTCGCTTTATTAGGTTATGTATGCATGTGTTAACAATTTGTCACTAGTCGTTATTGGCCAATTGCAATACTGTTGGTATTTCTCGTATTTATATTTTATTTAATATCACATATATAATTTTTTCTTTAATATATTCTTTTCTTTATTTTATTATGTATTTATATATCTTTTATTTTTTATTATTTTTTATTTTTAATTTGTTTTTATTTTTTCATGTATATAGTTTCGCTTTGTTTTTAGTAGTAGCTTTTTTAAATTTTTTAAATACTTCTTTTTTTATTTAACAATCTTTGTGGTATGTGTACAGTTATGGTATGTGTACACAATCGTCATTTTTCAAGCTAGAAGTATTTTGAGGTGCTCACGTAACTCGTCTTCCTCGGCTTCCTTTATTCTGGCATGGTGTTGTATCAGGGTGACGATTGGTGGGGCTGTGGTCTCCGTCTTCTTGTAGTTCTCTGCTGCTGCAATCAGCTGCCTCCTGTACGGTCTCTCGGACTCGTTCGTGATGTACCTGTACATCCGGTTTTGTATGTGTTGTTCAAGTGGGGTTGCCTTACAGATGTCATACACTTCTTCGTTTTTGTGCCAGGGTACCAGTTTGTTGGCTATTCTTAAGCACTTTCTCTCCATCTGTAGAAGCCTGGTTTTGGTACATGTTGTCGTTATCGGGAAGGTGATGATGGCGGCGTAGGTGAAGTATGGCCTTACTTATAGAGTTGGTTGAGGATCAGTGCTGAGAGTCCCATTTTGTCTATTTTTGATAAGTAGTGTAAGTTGGAGATTGTTGTTTTTGCTTCTTTCATCTTTTGCTGGAAATGTGGTTTTGCGCTAAGCTTTTTGTGAATCTTTATTCCCAGGTATTTTACGGTGGTCTGTATAGGTATTTTGTGCCTTGGTAGGCTATCGTCGATTCTTGGTAGTTACGTTTTGTTTTCCTGCGGAAAATGATGGCTTGAGTTTTGCTCGCGTTTACTGTGAGGCGCCATTTGGATGCCCATCTGTCAAAGGCTTTTAGCCAATCTACGGTCCATTTCCTCCTTGATTTGTTTGGGCGTTAAGCCTTCCAAATGGAAGTATTTAATCACTGCTCGTTTTTCCAAATCCTTCATTTTTGTGAAACATCTACACTTATCTGTTTTGTTTAAAATGCTGTCATTAAAAAACTGAAGAATTCCCTCAAACTAACAAGACAGAGGTTAAGATCTTCTCTTTAAGTCCTTAGAGGGATCTTCCTTCACTACAGCTGCTCGGGGAACAACTCTCATGGATACCAACCAGTGTGCCAGTGAAATATCTTGGGGTGCTACTGGACACTCGACTAACTTGGAATGCCCACATCTATCGGTCTGTTACACTTGCGTGTGCACGGCTCTCAAAGCTGTACCGTTTACTCAACAGGCGCATACATCCTACCTTGTTCTTTACAAATCTCTAGTCCCTCCCATTTTTATCTATCCAGCTCCAGTCTGGGGTGGCACCAGCAAGATTAATCTCCGCCGACTGCAGGTACTACAAAACAGGGTTGCTTCGTACAGCTACTAATGCTCCATGGTTCATTAGAAACCAACAACTTCATCACGAGTTTGGTCTTCTACCAGTTCACCAGTACATCCCCCGGCTGGCACGACCTTTCTTTTACCATCTCCAGGAGGTCCCTGGAGCTGTTACGTACAATCTCGGCGCTCGCACTCGCCAACCACTTCGCCTCAAGCGCAGACTGCCACAAGGTCATCTCCTGAGTGACCTCTCCAGTACAGGCGACCCAGACGAGTGATACATATCAAATTTGAAGTCCTCAATGTGTACTATAGTGATCCTGCCATATTTAGCTAGAGTAGTCGTTCACGGCTACCTCAATTGTTATGTGTACTATTACTAAGTGTCTCAATAACAAACATCTGTAAAGCATATTTGCTGATCGATGTATAATAAAAAAAAAAAAAAAAAAACAACTGAAGAAGCTATTGACCTGTAACTATGGATACGAGCTGGACTAGAGTTGAGCTATATGATGCTATTCCGCTAAACTGGACAAGTGGTCCCATTTCTATATTAGGCCCGGGAATTGTAAGCCGACACTCGAATTTCTCAAGATATTCTCTGTTATGAATATATGCTTATTACAACTTTTCTGTCATTTTTTCAGGCCTTCCAAACGTTGAAATTGTCAAACTCTAACCTCTATCTCGACGATAACCTAATTTCATCAACATTTTATTTTCCGGTGTCATTTCTTTATGTATGAGAACATTAAATTAAGTCAGAGGTTTTACTCCCATTAGTCATAGAAACGTAGGACCAGAACCCGGGCCTCTCGGGTATATTTACCGTAGGACAGTACCTATTTTATAAACTGCCCCCCCCCCCGCTGCACACGGCAGACAGGACGGAAGTGGATACGCCACTTACGCGCCAATCCAAAATGGACGGGCTACCAAATAACCTTGGTAGGGCCGCCGGTGTTCTAGCACACCAGCTACTAGCTCTGCAGGCTAATACCCGGGACTTATTAGGCAACCCTCTACCCCTTCCGGGCGGCCGTAGGCTGGCCGGAGGTACCCAATTTCCCGTGGATGTCGGGAACACACTGCCCCTCGAGTCCAACCCAATCCAAACAGCTCCCATTCAGGGAGGGGCTCGACTGTTCAGCCCGAGGTTCCTCTAGTAACGTCAGAGGTACCACGAATGCTAAGGGTCCGCAGTGCCCGCACCACGACAGCCCCTCCCTTACGGGAATGTATGAGAACAATAAGAAATCGCAAGAAGCGAAATTGGACAAATATGCGCGGCGGTGTGTGAAGGGAATTCCTCGCGCAATTAATCCAATTTGTTGGGAACTACATCGGATGAATGTGCTGGTGCTTTGTGGTCGTGAAATGGCTCGTTCGTCTGTGCCATTCAACTTCTTATCGAATCGGGCCTCTAAAATACTGTAGTGCTCTCAGTTAATGAGTTTCACTTTTTCCATAAAGTCAACTATGATTCCTTGTGTCACACAAAACTGTGTTCCGAATTTCCGATACAGTGAGATACTCTTTACCTTCACTGCAGCAGATTTATAGGAAGTAACCAATATTTTGGTTGATGCCGGAGTATATGATGAATACAGTTCTCACCAACGATGACAAATCGACGCCAAAAGTTCCGTGGATATCACTTAAATAGCTTCAATGAAAAATATAAATTGCTTTTCCGTTGACAGATCTATGGCCTCTGCCATTTCGCTAACTTTCTTTCGACAATCAGGAGAATCTTATCGTGGAGTCTTTGAAGATATTTCTTTGGTAATGACGTTGGCGTTCGGGGTGATCACAGATAGTGATGAAACCCTATATATGACATCGACTTTCACCTTTTACCTCCTCACAGGTATTCCCACACATTACTTAAATGCTGAGCGATTAACTGAAATGCCTACAAAATCTAAACTAATTTATGAATTAGTACATATTTTGTTTTGGTGGTCTGTAATAAATGACAGTACATAATGGTAACACCAATTAGCCTTAGGAACACCATCTGCTTTGAAACATGGACACTCACTAAAACGTCCTTGTGGCCTTTTCCTGCTAAATGGTTTTTATTTTCTGTCACCGTTACTTCTGCAAAGTATTTACTAAGTGCTCCCAAAGTTATTTTTGCAACCATTAGTGACTACTTTTAACCGCTGTTACGTTTGCTAAACTTACGGAAGAACTAATCCCTGTTTCATATAACCTTGCCCCGCTGACATGTACTACTCCGTGTGCAGCTAACTTCCCCCTCATCCTAATTGGCTAATACTTTCGCGCTATAGGCCATAGGTGGTGCCTTCCCGTCACATTAAAACCTGCAGTAAACGTCATGATAATTTCCAGGAAGATAGAAATAAGAATATGAAGGCATGCAAAAATAATGAAGTTTATAATGAAAGTGAGCAAGTTGAAACTGAATGAATGGGCAATGAAACTGGAACAAGTTTATAATGAAAGGCCTTAGGACTTTTCCAATGGAATGTTTTTAAACCAGTACACATACATTGCAAAAATGTTTGTCTTTCAGTCTTATAAGTCGTGTCACGCCATACTTGTCGTGTGTTCTTCATTCACCCAAGTCTCGTCTAGGTGGTATATTTTGCTACTTGTATCTCGGTACAGTCTGATTGTCCTTAAATAACGTCTTGGCCACAAAGCAATATCGCCCCTGGAGTGGTAAGTTTTCCTGTTGTCTCAATTTCATGTCGCGATGTTTCTACGCATCTATCACACCTGTAAGTTCAGAGCACAGCTGTTCGACTTCTCTCACTGACAAAGACGGATTCTTCTCTGTGAGTGCATTAAACACATGCAACACAATTCTTTTTTCGCCACTTTGTAAAGGTTTTCCCTTGCGATGCTTCAGCGTAAAACTGGCGGTAGACTCTATCATTATACATATAATAAGTACACGCGCAATAAACAATCAATAAAAAAATTTAGCTCTCGCATTCGGCATAGCACACCGTCGAATGGCGATATATGACTAATCCAGTTCAAAACAAGGTCAGTGATAAAAGTCATATAAACAAATATGTCACCACTACCGCTAAATCACGAGTTATCGTGTCATGTGCTTGAGAGCAAAGGAACCTCCTCTTTACTTCGTTTAGAATTAACATGCGTTTCAGATATATTAACTCTGTTGCGTAATATACTTCTTTGAAACATTTTCGAAAATATATAATTGACAATTCTCTTCCTACATATAAAGACATATCACCATGTTAAATAACGAACTAATTTTTACCGCACAACGGTCTGCACCACAACAGCAGCCAATGAGAGATGATAAGGTCACGTGACAATTAAGAAATACGGGGCAAGCTTATGTGAAACAAGGATTACAAACTTTGTATTCCTATTCCTTCTCCAATTGTATTACTACAGTGTGACGCACGAAATGTCATACATTGACATTGTATTAATTGCGGGTTGACAACACTGGAATGGTGTGACAACTAGCCGTAGTTCGTGCATGGTTCAACAGATTGTTCATATCGCGCATGCGTGATTCCAGCGCTTCGGATTAGTAAAATTGCGGACAAAGGCCGGTTGGCGCTACAGCAAAACTGAAAACTGTGGTGCTTTACGTGGAAACGAAGAGCGTAGCAGAGACACGATGTTTTTGTGTTCATTTTCGTACGAGGTGGGCCCCCTGGAGAATGACAGTGTATAGGCTAACCACACAATTTGAAACTGACGGCCATATTTTAGAGAAAAAGTGACCTAGTGTCAACACAATCTGTACTCCAGAGAATATCGAGGTTGTGAGAGTGCCTTTGACACGAAGTCCCAGGAAATCCATGAGACGAGCTTCGCCAAAATGGGTATCTCACGTCGTTCACTTCAAAGGATACTTTATGCTGACGTGAAATTTTTCCGATGCAAAATGACAGTTGCACAAACTGACGGAACATGACTAGGTATGGCGATTGCAGTTTGTGACTTCGGCTCTTGCAAATGATGATGCCGTGATACACATCGTAATCTGATGAGGTTTACGTTCATTTGAAATGTAGTGTTAATCGGCGGAACATGAGATTTTGGGCAATAGAACCTTCACGAGATTGAAAATTACGGATAAAAGTTTAGTGTATGGGGTGCCATATCCAGCCATGGAATCATTGGACCAAACTTTTTCAACGTCATTGTTAACAGTGCTGGCTACTTGGACATGCAGAACAAGTTTCTTCCGCAACAGGGTTACCAATGGAGACCCAATGGTATAAGCAAGATGGAGCTCGTCCACATACAGCAAACGTTATTCTGGATTTCCTGCAACAACATTTCGGGCTCCGTGTGATGTCTCATCGATATCCTGAACGTTTTCAGAGTGGTTCAAAATGGCCTCCACACGGCCCGCATATTAATCCCTGTGAATATTTCTCATGGAAATATTTCAAGGAGACAGTCTACCGCAAGAAACCACGCAGTCTTGCAACTGCGAGCGGCTATGACAACCTTTTTCCAGAGGATAACAAAAGACATGTGTCGTAGAGTGGTCGAAAACGTCACACTTATTATCGAAGAGGCGGTACCTCAACAAGGTGGACATACTGAACAAGTACTGCACGCACACTGAGCATACACATTCTCATGGTTAATGTAAAAGAGATAATACTGACATGCTTTTTATATTAAAAGTTATAACAACAATTTTGAATGTATGATTTCGTGCGCCACACTGTAATTCTGTCAAGTTAAACTAACCGCTAGAAGGTATTTATTTATTTATTTATTTATTTATTTATTTATTTATTTATTTATTTATTTATTTATTTATTTATTTATTTATTTATTTATTTATTTATTTATTTATTTATTTATTTATTTATTTATTTATTTATTTATTTATTTATTTATTTATTTATTTATTTATTTATTTATTTATTTATTTATTTATTTATTTATTTATTTATTTATTTATTTATTTATTTATTTATTTATTTATTTATTTATTTATTTATTTATTTATTTATTTATTTATTTATTTATTTATTTATTTATTTATTTATTTATTTATTTATTTATTTCTCATCTTTCTTCCACATTTCATTGATACTGATGCCGAAATTAAGGTTTGCCATAAGTAAAGAATCATGATGGATTTCAAAGGAATGTTGCTTCTTTGCTACAAAACGTGTAAGCGCAGTTGAGTCGAATAGCAGTTGAGGGTGAAAAAGTTATTATAGCAAAAGCAGTGTAAGAAACAGTGTCCTTAGCAGATTTCTAAAGGGGCTCACTTGACTTGTTGAATAGGGTATTCTTTGAACCATTCAGAATGGCGACAAAATAGCTACAAAGGAATCTTGGTTGAAAAGGAGTTTTCAGAAAGTGAAAGTGATACACCCACGCGCATCTGTGGTCATTAAGGGCAGTCTTCGGCGTCAGGCCGATGAGAGCAGTCTGAGGCGTGAGAGCGATTAGAGCAGTCCTCTTGTTCTGTCTTGGATATTTGTCGGTTCATATATACGTGAGGAACGAATAAAGTTTATCGAGTAATAAACATTCTGCCGCCAGTAACTCTAAACATGGATATTGGTAACCCTTGCTCACCAACTTATTTGCTTGCCATTATATTGCTTCAATACATTGACATTTATAACATTTCTTTCACACAATAACAAAATGACTTATTCACATCTAACATACCCTTTCTACCTGCTTGCCCCAAATCTCGGTCTGAGTACACATAACCCCTGGTTTTCCGTGTATTGATGTCCCTCCTCTCCCTTGTATCCCTCGTTTTAGTTTTCCAGCCCTTAATTGTTAGTTATTCTTCATCAATCTTAACCATTTTTCTCTAACTTTCCCCAGATATTCACTTATATTTCTTACATTCTTTTCTCCTTTTACCAATAACATTTTCATTATAATTAATACCTCCCCCTCCCTAAAACTTTCCCGCTTTTGCTGCCAAATTTATTCTCTCCATATCTTTGTTTGAAATAAAGTATACCATGCCAATCTGTATACTCTTCTCCACAAATTTCTAACTCCTGTCCTTGCCCAGTGAGAATGTAACTGTTAAAATACACAGTGACTGCTTAAATGAACAGAGAACTGGTGATCCGATAGCGGAATCAGAATTCCTACAAGTCGAATGTTTAAAAGAGCTTGGTAAACCAAAATATTTGTGAATGTTTTAAGGATATACTATAACAAAGATCGGGATAGACAAATACGTTGCCATGACTTAGTAAGTAACCTCTGTGTAACATTTATTTGACCAAGGTCGTGGCCCTGACTCGGTCGCTCTTGACCGTCCAGAAGGAAAAAAGCACAGTTGTTATTTACGAGCATGGCAGCAAGTGGAATTTACTGAAGCGAGGCGCTGTCGGTCGATAGTAGGTAGGTCGTTCTTGCCTATTGGGCCATTAGAGCCAGAAAGAAACTCCATTTCTCTCACATAATATCGAGGGGAGCCAGTGATGTATGGACGTACATGTAACCTACTAGAAGATGGGGCAACGCAGTACGGTCAGTTCAAATGTCCCGTGTTAATCTTAACGCTTCGCAAACCAAGCTGAAGAACCTGAAAAAATTGTACCAAATTTGGCACACTTAAACCTAATAAAGATACAATTAGGTCGCTAAAAGTAAGTAAAAACGTGATCCAATGTATCGCCATTAGTTTCTCTACTAATTCATTTGCAAACTATTGTTTCAGAAGCTTATTTCAAAATTTATTTCTTCCAAATAGATAAAAATATAGACACAAGTCTAAAACTATAACGAGATGTTTTAAAAGTGGTTAAGTATTACACGGATGTGAAATTTAATCCTCTTTGTTGGACATATTAATGCACAAACAAAGAAATGGCTACCTACAAACTATTTTTATTTGAAATACATCCTATCATTTAAGAACACGTACATTTTTTTCTGTAGAAAGGCTTTACCCATGTTTTATGGTTTGCCAACTGAGTGAAAGACATTAAAAATAAAGAGCACTACACAGTTATTTGCAGTAAATTAAAGAAAATATTAGTTGCCATGCAAATCAAAGGTAAAGATATTTGCAAACTAAACTACAAGCACTTACAGTGATTTCAACTTCTGTTAATGATGTACAAAACTTAAAACAATTTAGATAAAGCAACTTAGATATAATTTCAATGATAAAAGTTTTATAGTTAACAGGAAGTTCATTTAAGAAATGTTATAGAAATTTTTAAAATTATTGTGGCACCTTTTCCTGTTTTGCATTCCTAATACAATTGATATTTGAACCACTTATTTTCAAATAACAAACCGTGGATACCGTGTCATATTTTTTCCTCATGATGCATAGGCTCAATGGCTTCTGTTGCTCATATGAAAGCTTTTCAGTTTTAAACAATGATAAACTAAGTTTACCCTTTAGTAATTTTAAAATAACTGCTCACGAGTACATACCGTTTCTATAATTAATAAAACTTGTGCATATCATATCCTAAATGAAACATTTATGCCCGATGTCACCAACAAATGTTAAAATCGATGTTAACAAATGTAACGTAACAATTGTCACAGCGCTAAAACTAATGTTAAATTTCTTGTATTTCACCAACCTGTTTTCTTAAAATGTTAACAAACCCGTGTTAACGCCAAGAAACTTGTAAATATCACAGTTATAGAAGGCTATGGATGATTTTCTGAACGTATCCGATGCGTTTTTGTTTTCATTTTCGTCTGCACAAATGGCGGATGAACAAAATCATAAATAAAGCCGTGAGACAAATTTCTCATCGACGGAGAAAGAAATAGTGACGTAGAGTAAGGGTATCGTGGAAAATAAGAGGACGGATGCAGTGAATGTAAAAGAGAAAGATGTGGCGGGGAAAATATTGGAAACGAATTTAATTCAAATGCATGTGTCACTACTACAAGCACCAAACAACTTGTCAGTATTACGTAAATTTAAAACGAGGTGCGAATAACAAGTGCCTTAAACGTTTCAAGACGGGAGGTGAACAATGTACTATCCACATAATTCAGTGAATTATAAAATCGCAAAGTTATTAATACTTAAAGCAAAGGCGAGATCGGCAGATTCCTTTCGATGTATATTCTAACTCATTACCTAAATTTAAAACGAGGTGCGAAGAAGGATAAATGACTTGAACGTTTCAAGACGGCAGGTGGACAGTGTATTATCCACATAATTCAGTGAATTATAAAATCGCAAGTTTATTGATACTTGAAGCAAAGGCGAGATCGCCATATTCCTTTCGATGCATGTTCTAACCTCTCTTGTACTTCCGGAGTAACCTTCATAGCAACATGTTTCGACAGTCTATACCTCCGTAAAACAATTTTCTTCGGATAGTTCCTCAAAATCATTTCTCATCATAGGCCGTACTCTATTATGAATGCCATTTAGACGGTCTTAAATATAGCAAATCGACATCAACAGCTGAGTTCATGCCCGCCATCTTGACTATTTACAGTTGTTAAGGACTTAACATTAGAAATTCGGCTTGTTGGTTTAACATGAGATTTAACACGAGTGTTACGCTAACACTTGTTGGTGAAATGCAATTTTTGATTTAACTATTGCTAAACTCGTGTTAAGCCTTAACATTTGTTGGTGAAATCGGGCATTAGTATATACATATTTTATTAAACAATGTGTACAGTTGGGTTTTCACCCGTCTTGCATTAACTTATTTAGTGGTAGAGTTTTGCTTTCACATTTCATTAATTCATAATTTTGGCATAGCTTGTTGCAGCCCTTAATGACACATGGTAAGATAACCCTACTATTTGGGGACCTAAATTGTCGCATTGGCAAGTGGGACTCAAAAACCTCAGTGGTTACGGACTTCCTCCTAGGCCACCAGACGAAGCTGTTGCAGAAAGCGGGCTATACGTATATACCTCCTAATGGAAGAAAAACAATAGACCTAGATTTTAGGTCATGAACGGGTAAAGACAGAAAAAGGTTTAATAAGAAAACACCTCCCAGTGTAGCGGAAATCCAGCCAAAATCCGAGACACAAAAACAGTCAAATACAAACAAAAAACAGAAAATCTTAAGGCATAAAGATGGGGAAACATGGCAAATGAGAAAACAACAATCACGCATATGATGGAGCAGGGAATCCTGGTTGAAGCAACAGCAGCCCTGAATGATAGATACAATGAAATATTTAGTATAATATTTAGCTTGATTTTTGAAAGACCGATTGTCTTATTATATCTTAAATTTAAATAGCTTTAGAATTTCTTTCTGAACAGTTAACTTTAGTTTCTGTGATTTATCTTAATTGTACTTCGGGTTCAGCATTCATCCAAGTGGCTATGGTAAATAGTCGTATGGTCTTCGGAATGTGGATTTTAACCTTAATTCCATTTTAACATTAACCACTCTGTTATCCCCAAGAATTCTCACTTGCTGTTAGATATACAATTCTTTAACTCATGCGCTTTACTGAACTAGAGTGTTCTTGACGCATTAACACTGTTAGAATAGCGTTTCCATAAACTAAACTCTAATATTTCTACTGAAAAATGTGGATCTTTCTCCCTTTTCTGAATACCGGCCAAGTACGTGGAAAATATATGGCTTTGTTTCTGAAGGGTTCGACCTCTTAGCTTGTATACGTAAACTGCAATATATTTTAACCATAAATCAACGGAAATACAATTTCCTCCTTTTTCTGCTCTTTTGGAGCCAAATATATTATTTTTGACAGGGGAATACGAACGCATCCATCGACCAAGCGCTCTTCTTTCCTCTTTCTTTTCAATTCTCATATGACTTTACAACGAAACTTTTTAAAAAATAATTTACCTCACCTGTCTCTCAGGGAAAAAGTGGAAAAAGTTTGATATAGTTCACTTGTTTGTTTTCTGTATCCACTATTATTATTTCCATCCAGTTTCCATAAACTTTTCTCACAAAAGTAAACTATGATAAATACCTTTACAAGCAATTTCATTACATTTTACATTGCAAGGATAAATATGATAGTGAATGGATTGTCTGATGTTTAACAGTGACTGGCCATCAAACTCTTAACCTTTTAAAGAAGTCGCAAGCGTCAAGTGTATTCTGTTAACCTAAAAAAGAACAATTTAAACCAATACTAAGAATATTTCGGAAATGAGCGAGGCCATCACAAAGCTCTTAGGAATATTTCTGTATTTTATGAACATAGAAAATGTTATATACTAGTACATCTTATGGCTCACAGAATTATTCAACTTTACTCTGGCGTTGCTTTAGCTCCACCTTGGTTTTGCCCTAGCCCCGCTTTGACTTTGCTCTGGCCCCGCTTTGGCTCCGCTTTGGATTTACTCTCGTCCCGCTTTGAATCCGCTTTGACTTTGCTCTGGCATCACTTTGGCTTTGCTCTGGCTCCGCTTTGGCTTTGCTTTGGCTTTGCTCTAGCTCCGCTTTGGCTTTGCTCTGGCCCCGCTTTAGCTTTGCTCTGGCCCAGCTTTGGCTTTGCTCTAGCTCCACTTTGGCTTTGCTCTGGTTTTGCTCTAGCTCCGCTTTGGCTTTGCTCTGGCCCCGCTTTAGCTTTGCTCTGGCCCAGCTTTGGCTTTGCTCTAGCTCCACTTTGGCTTTGCTTTGGCTTTGCTCTAGCTCCACTTTGGCTTTGCTCTGGCCCCGCTTTAGCTTTGCTCTGGCCCAGCTTTGGCTTTGCTCTAGCTCCACTTTGGCTTTGCTCTGGCTCCGCTTTGGCTTTGCTTAGACTTTGCCCTGCTTCCGCTTTGGCTTTGCTCTAGCTCCACTTTGGCTTTGCTCTAGCTCCACTTTGGCTTTGCTCTGGCTCCGCTTTGGCTTTGCTTAGACTTTGCCCTGCTCCCGCTTTGGCTTTGCTCTAGCTCCACTTTGGCTTTGCTCTAGCTCCACTTTGGCTTTGCTCTGGCTCCGCTTTGGCTTTGCTTAAACTTTGCCCTGCTTCCCGCTTTGGCTTTGCTCTGGCTCTGCTTTTGACTTTGCTTTGACTTTGCCCTGCCTCCGCTTTGGCTTTGCTTTGGCCCCGCTTTGGACCCGCTTTGGCTTTGCTTTGGCCCCGATTTGGACCCGCTTTGGCTTTGCTCTAGCTCCGCTTTGGCTTTGCTCTGGCCCCGCTTTAGCTTTGCTCTGGCCCAGCTTTGGCTTTGCTCTAGCTCCACTTTGGCTTTGCTCTGCCTCTGCTTTTGACTTTGCTTTGACTTTGCCCTGCCTCCGCTTTGGCTTTGCTTTGGCCCCGCTTTGGACCCGCTTTGGCTTTGCTTTGGCCCCGCTTTGGACCCGCTTTGGCTTTGCTCTAGCTCCGCTTTGGCTTTGCTCTGGCCCCGCTTTAGCTTTGCTCTGGCCCAGCTTTGGCTTTGCTCTAGCTCCACTT
This sequence comes from Mantis religiosa, assembly GCA_030765055.1. Classification (NCBI taxonomy): domain Eukaryota; kingdom Metazoa; phylum Arthropoda; class Insecta; order Mantodea; family Mantidae; genus Mantis; species Mantis religiosa. The sequence goes on from CM060953.1 coordinate 174,293,996, forward strand.
TGGCTTTGCTCTGGCTCCGCTTTGGCTTTGCTTAGACTTTGCCCTGCTTCCGCTTTGGCTTTGCTCTGGCTCTGCTTTTGACTTTGCTTTGACTTTGCCCTGCCTCCGCTTTGGCTTTGCTTTGGACCCGCTTTGGCTTTGCTTTGGCCCCGCTTTGGACCCGCTTTGGCTTTGCTTTGGCCCCGCTTTGGACCCGCTTTGGCTTTGCTTTGGCCCCGCTTTGGACCCGCTTTGGCTTTGCTCTAGCTAAGCTCCGGCCCCACTCCGGTTCCACTCCACTCCGCTTTGCTTTGGCTTTGCTTTGGCTTTACTCTGACTTTGCTTAGGCTTTGCTATGGCGTTCCTCTGGATCTCCTCTCGCTTTGCTCTGGCTCCGCTCTCTCTGCCTTTGCCTTGACTTTGCTTTGGTTTTGCTCTGGCTCTGCTCAGTCTCCAATCTGGCTTCGCTTTGACTTTAATTTGACTTTACTTTAATTTAATTTACTTTACTTTATTTAGATAAGGGTCAAACTCGTATGTGGACCATGTTTGGGCGTTTGGCATTAGCTCTTTCACCACTCAGAGGCACCCAATCGAGGGATTTGGTTCGGGACCTCGGGATCGTCAATCCCGTAGCTACCGCAGTAGACCGTTGGGGTATTCTTTTGCTTGACCTGCTATATTGACTCTGGTCTAACGATAGAAGCTCTACTTTTCAGTATCGAAAGTATTACGTTATGTGCTTTTTTCTTATGGTGGCGACTATTTTTATTCTGTATACAGCACAAGTTATATTTTAAACACATGTTAAATGCTTTAACTACACCATAAATCCTTTAACACCGAGGAAATTTAATATAAAAGTTGGTGTTCTTTATGTACTCAATTTGTATTTATGCCGGTCATAGATATTTAAATAAACAAAGACATCATTCCCGCATTAGAATGTTCGTTGTATTCTTTGTCACTATTGTGGAATCCTATACCTCAGGAAATGATAAAGGAATGAATATATCATTTGCTTGCTGAGATATAATATACATTCATCTTTTTATTTGCTTCATTTGTATTATTATTACTATTACTTTATTATAATTATAAATTTTGATTGAAGTTACCAGAAATGTTAATTAATGACATCTTATAACGCAAAGAAGCACTTTCCCGACTATTTTCTTGCCTTCTTTGCCACGTTCTATATTTTGTTTCTGATGTCACACGTTTTCGCAGAAATCAAAAACCTAATCACTATTCACAGGGAAGAAGTATTTCGACACAGTTCCTTAAAGAAACTGAACAAAGCTTTTTAATCAGCTTTTCCCAGAAGTGTTGTGAAGCACATTTTCTTTCAACAGCTTTGGTCGTTTCAAGCTGATTTATGGACTTTGAGATATGATAAAAGCAAACATAAATTTGCATGCATTCTCGGATCCTGCGACACGATAAGAAAGAAAAACAATGAAGCTTACAAAACAAGACTGGCTTAGATCTTAGCATTACTTACTTACAGTTTCTACAGATTGTTTGTTCAAACGTGTCTGCTTTTGATACGTATCTGTTTCACAGGAAACACATGTTCCATATACAACTGTCACTAAATCAATAATGCTGATGTTTGAGTTGGTATAAAAGTTGAAGTTCGACAAATCTCTATTCCATTCATAAGGGATTTCTGAAGTAGATCTAGCTTTAAATGTGATATTCTAAGCTTTCATTTGGTCATATTGGTCCAACATTTGCTTTCTGGTTATTCATTTGTTTATGTTTGTGACTGGTTTGTTTGTAAGCGAATCTCAAATTGGATTTTCTCAATTTATTGTCATTCACTGGTATCCATGTCGTCTGCATATATTTTAATTAATAACGGGTCAGTGCCAATTTTTCTCAATACTCCGTTCTTGATACATATAGATGATATTTTCCACGACACCTGATACTTCGATCTCGATACCATAATTTCTAGTTCTAGTTTGAATTTTTAAATTCTACATTAGATATTAAAAAGCAAAACAGTGTACTTTCATCAGTTTTTCCTAAAAAATACTAGCATTCTTACCACTTTGGAATCAAGTATATTTACTTTTCTGTCACACATGTGTCCTGGTGTTAGGTTTGGGATTTCATTACGGAGGGAATTCGGCACGAAGGCCACCATGCAGGGCCCACTTTTCCTATAACCCCAAGTGGGGGCACACCCGGGATGAAGGATGAGGTGAAGGAGACAGTGGGCGGATAACCTAAGGAATCACGACAGTACAGAGGGCAGAGTCCCTATGTTTAATTGGATAGAGACTTCCTCCGACAGGCTAGGACAACGAGCACGCTCCGCTAAAGCGGGACGGCAACAAGCCCAGTAGCCGAGCCCCAAAGGTCCCAGGCGGGCGATTAGAGTCCCAAAAGTCCCTGGCTGGTGGGCCCGAAATTAATACTAGGGTTCTACGTAAGACAGCTGTCACTGACCTTCCTCTCAGACCAGGAAGCTACCGAGCTGTCCCCGAAGGGTGCCCGATGCCTCCAAGGCCCTTTCCATAGGGCAAGATCTAGATGATAACAAGGCCCCCCTCCCTCATCTGGGCCGAAAACACAAGATGGGTGGAAGTGGATACGCCACTTACGCGCGTCAACCCCAAAGGGGAAGGCTACCGAACAACCTCGGTAGGGCCGCTTGGTGACCTAGCACACCTTCAACTAGCTTTGCAGGCTAGTACGCGAGGATATATGACTTCCCTCAACCCCTTCCGGAGACTTACCCGGTCTCCCACGGGTGTGGGGAACACACTGCCCTCTCGAGTCCAACCCAATCCTAACAACTCCCATTCAGGGGCTCGAATGTTCGGCGCGAGGTTCCTCTAATATCATCAGAGATACCACGCTAAGGGTCCGCAGCGCTCACACCACAGCAGCTGAAGGGGACGGATCCACCCTCGGGGGATCCCGAAATTGCCCCAGCAGAGGAGCGGAGACCAGCAACCGACCTTCCGGAGGAGGAAGTAGTTACCTCAGAGGATATCATCCTGCCATGCACCACCGAGACTCTCGCCGACACTTCAACACTGAAAGAGACACCAGATGAGAGATGATATGATAATGATAATGGAGATGAAATGGAAGGACAGTAAATTCGGGAAGGGTGCAATTGACATACCCAGCATTCGCCTAGCGAACTGAGAAATCCCCTGAAAAAAACCCATGGTTCAGATAGGTCGGCCACAGCCTCCCGAATGCACGACACAGATGAAACCGCCTGAGCCATCCAGCTCGGTGAGGCCTGCTATGCTAAATAGTCTTTCAGGGAAAACCTTTGCAGGTGGAGTACACAAAAATTTTTGTGATAGTTTCTTCAGTTCTAGAAAATTTGAATTTGTTTTCTAATATTCCAATGCACTAGAAAGAAGAAGTGACAAATCATCGTTGAGATATGGTGTGATTCCTGCCTGGGTACTGGGTACGATTATTTTGGCACCAATATTTTGTGATTTTTAAATAAAATAAAAATCACCACCGAAGTATCCAAAAATTACAGAGCGAAATTTCTGCAGTATCGTTTTTCGATGTCGATATCTTGCAAGTATTCTAAGTATCGGGGTATCGCAAGTGTTGAAGACCAATTCCCAATTTTAAGTATTATATTGTCGTGAACTCGTTATCGTGACAGAGTGGCTTGTGCACACAAAGAAACTGATAAAGATACCACGGAGATAAAGGTCTACCGAAACAAATAAAGTGAGATAAACGTAACACTCTAGCGACATCTCCTTTGATAGAGAACATTCGGTTTCTTGTATCCTTTAGAACAGTCTAGAACTATCAATGGTCGTATATAAGAGATCGCAACACGCCAGCGTCAGTTATAACGAGAGTTGCTGTGGTAAACAGAGTGTAACCAGAACTGAGTATCGTGCAACTGTGAACGCTGTTTCTTTCTGGTCAACGACCTTGGAAGACTGTATTGTAATTCTGCTTCTGTAAGGATTGTCCAAAGTGTATTTCTACGGAAATAAACAATATTTTGAACTTCTGCAACTTGGACTTTTAATTCTACGAACCCACAAAATCACAATATCCAAAAAAATTCTCTTTAAAAACTTGTTTATTCTGTAAAATAAATAAAATAAAATAGTTTATTTAATGATAAAATATTTGTCATTGTTTAAATAACCATCATTGTTATCTTCTTCTTCTTCTTCTTCTTCTTCTTCTTCTTCTTCTTCTTCTTCTTCTTCTTCTTCTTCTTCTTCTTCTTCTTCTTCTTCTTCTTCTTCTTCTTCTTCTTCTTCTTCTTCTTCTTCTTCTTCTTCTTCTTCTTCTTCTTCTTCTTCTTCTTCTTCTTCTTCTTCTTCTTCTTCTTCTTCTTCTTCTTCTTCTTCTTCTTCTTCTTCTTCTTCTTCTTCTTCTTCTTCTTCTTCTTCTTCTTCTTCTTCTTCTTCTTCTTCTTCTTCTTCTTCTTCTTCTTCTTCTTCTTCTTCTTCTTCTTCTTCTTCTTCTTCTTCTTCTTCTTCTTCTTCTTCTTCTTCTTCTTCTTCTTCTTCTTCTTCTTCTTCTTCTTCTTCTTCTTCTTCTTCTTCTTCTTCTTCTTCTTCTTCTTCTTCTTCTTCTTCTTCTTCTTCTTCTTCTTCTTCTTCTTCTTCTTCTTCTTCTTCTTCTTCTTCTTCTTCTTCTTCTTCTTCTTCTTCTTCTTCTTCTTCTTCTTCTTCTTCTTCTTCTTCTTCTTCTTCTTCTTCTTCTTCTTCTTCTTCTTCTTCTTCTTCTTCTTCTTCTTCTTCTTCTTCTTCTTCTTCTTCTTCTTCTTCCTCTTCTTCTTCTTCTTCTTCTTCTTCTTCTTCTTCTTCTTCTTCTTCTTATTATTATTATTATTATTATTATTATTATTATTATTATTATTATTATTATTATTATTATTATTATTATTATTATTATTATTATTATTATTATTATTATTATTATTATTCCGCGTATATATGTAATATCTATGTAATTTCTAAATTATCGCCCTCCAAGGAAAGTCATATTTGACGATGAACGAATGCTTCTCGGCGCTGAACGGCGTTATATAATCACTGTCCTCACGTGGGGCTCAAAGACAAACCAGGAGTTGTTTATTGTAACGGGATGAATAAGTTTTATTGGGGACATCTGCGCGGCTCTGTTACATGTATGCCTTGTACGAGAGCTCAATAAAGAATGACAATTATTTTTTTACGGACATAATTTTGCGCACTAAAATTCAGTCTTATTATATTCTGTTAGCCTAATGTGAAACAAACACGTCGTAGTAGTTTCATTGTTGGTACTCCTGGTTCCCAACTATGAGAACCAGGCAAGTTCAGACATGTTCAGTATCTCCTACTGCTGCAATAGAGGTAACATGCAGTTAAAGTGATGTTAGAGAAAGATCCGGAGTTTCTTTCAAACGTAATCACTGCTGATGAAGCTTGGCTACATCATTTTGGTACGGAGCAAACAGAAAAGCTCAGTGTGGAAATCTCCTTCATCACCAACCCTCAAATAAGCAACAGTGGTTGCTTCTGCTGGGAAAGTTATGGTCATCTCATTCTTTGATATTCATGGAATGGTTTACCAGCAAGTTGTATCTGCACACACATCAGTAACTAGACAATATTACAGGGATGTCCTTGAAAACATTGCAAGTCCATATCAGGCGCAAAAGACCACATTTCCGTGAAGCAGGCTGAATGCTACACCAGGATAATGCGCGGTCGCATATTGCCAATGTTGTTGCTGAATATCTTGCAAAAATCAACGTGAAGTGCATCCCTCACCTTCCCTATAGTCCGGATTTAGCCCCATGTGACATTTTTATTCGATTTTGAAAGATCTCTCAAAAAATGGTTTCCTACATGTCTTTGAAGACTGGTAGAAGCGCTGGGAAAAGTGCATCGCATTCAGGGGAGACTATTTTGAGAAGGATCATCAAAATTATGAGGATAAGTAAAGGTATGTTGTCAAAAAATAATTGTGATCATTCTTTATTGAACAGCGCTCGTAATTCCATGGCCTACTGCAATTCCCCCAGTTCATCTCTTTCTCCTGTAGGAGTCAGCTGCAGTATTAGGTCACAGTGCACTAGTATTCCCTTCCATGTACCCTTTTATCCTCCTCGTGCAGAACTCTAAACCTAAGTTCTGTTAAATGCATCATAACTAAAGTTTAATTACCCGTATGCACTCGTGCCATCCCGAAATATAATTTACCCCGTACATAAACGCCGCGGGACATTAAAGACAAAAGATTACCGTGTAAAGGCTGATTTTGCTCATTGAGGCGTTAAACCTAACGACGACGAATGTTATTTATGCATTCAAAGCTTGGTGGGCAAGATGGCCCCTGGTTTATGTAACGGAACAGTGGGTTATAAACCGTGAAGTTGGAGTATTAACCGGCGTTGGTGAAATTGCTTTTCCGGAGATTACACATCCTTAACCTTGTGCAAGGAAAGAGTGGCGTGGGTTTGCCGATATTTCACGTGGATCGGCGCACAATTAGAGGCCGCCTGCATCCTGCAGATACCAAGTCGTTCATCTTCGCCCACATGCACAATATTGATACAGTGTTTCTCTTTTGGAATGCCTATAAACCTTCTTCTGGAAACATATTCGATGTTTCTGTAACCATGTGCGGAAAATGGCTTTTGGCAGGGGATGACGATAAAGGTCAGTTCGCGTGGCCTATTTTCTTGTACGCCACAATATAATCCTGATAACTGCAGCTCGTGCACGGATAACCTCTTTTTGTTTTCCACCCATTGTTGTATTTAATGGAACAGATTGTTGTGTCAATTGATAACTTTTCACAAATCTACATTGTGTTGCATATAAATTTACGTTCCACAACGTTAAATCATATAGGACGATGAATAAAATGTAACAAATGATGCTCAAATGAGCCAAAAGTTATTAGAAACTCACCTGGATAACAGCACGAGTAACCTCTTTTTCTTTTCCATCCATTGTACAGACGTTTGCAAATTATTAGACTCATTCGTGCTGTTTTACTTTACTTCAGTTTAACATACAAAATAATAGTTATTTACCGCCGTAACTTATTTCAATTTGTCGTAATTCTTTTCCTTGCTATAATATGAAGCATATTCAATGAAATCTCTCTCTTAATAATAGCTGGGGGATTTTTCTTTTACTTATAGTAATATGGTGGTAGCTCTGAATTAAGAGCAGCCATTTTCTTCATGTCTGTTTATCCGACAGTTTGGTGATATTGCTTTCATTTGGTGAATGTAGTATTTGAAGATTGTTAATATTTGCATTTATTGTGTTTTATGACTAATATATCCTCAGTATTTATTATTAATTGATCTCAAGCCAGGTAACATCGTGTATTTTATCCTTAGCATTCTAATTGATTCAAAAGTGAGGTTATGGGTAAAACTGCCGACTTATTCCCAAGGAAAGCAGCTGTAACTGAGAGCCTTTTGAAGGAAAATCTTTATTCACAACGTGAAATAGCTAATAAATTGTGTATTTCACAAAAATCTGTTAGTCGCATTAATCAAGCTTTAACATTCGGTGAGACGTTGACCTCACAAAGGGATGGAAAATGCAGGAGGAAAGGAAAGCTATCACCAAGGATGCAAAGAAAACTTGTGCAGGTGGAAAACAAAATAGAAGAGCAACCAGCATTGACCTCAGTAATCAACTAAAGCAGTACGGTACAAAAATATCAGCCTCAGTAGTTCGCAGAAGATTATGTGAAGCAGGTTTACCAGCACGAAGGCCTCGTAAAAAGGCTAAACTGACACCTGCAATGGCAAAAAAAAGTTTAGAATGGGCCAAAGAGATGCAGAAACATCCAGTGGAATTTTGGAGAAAGGTAAATAGTATGAAAATTGTATATAACATAAAATTAAAATATGTACATGTAAATTTTATGGAAATGAAATGAACAGCCTAAACTTTAATGGATAGAGTCAACATGAAAAATTCAGTGCCATGGCCGGGATTTGAACCACGGATCTCCTGGTTTCCGTCCAGTCGCTCTTAACCTTTGAGCAACCATGGCCAACGTGCCGTCCTGACTTTAAATTCTCCAGTTGACTTAGCCTATATACGGCTAGTGAGGAGAAATGATTAATTTCCATCAATTAACTAAAAGCCTAAACGTTGTTGCTCTCATTGCTGGTTTTCTTATACTATCTTTGAGCCATTTTAAAACTGTTTATTATTAATAGAGGCTTTTATTGTTTCAGGTAATTTCTCAGATGAATCCATGTTTAAAGTATGTGAAGAGAGCAGCCAATATGTGAGAAGGACAGATAAAGAAGCATTTTCCCCTCAGTGTGTCGATCAAAGAGTAAAGCACCCAAAATCCAAAATGGTCTGGAAATGTCTGTCTGTCCATGAACCTGGAAGATTATAGAAAGTTGTGGGATCTATGGAGCAGAAACAGTATAAAAGTGTATTAGAAACAAGACTATTTCCGCAAAGTATAAAATGGTTTCCAAATGGTGATTTTGTGTTCATGCATGGCAGTGATCCCTGCCATAGAGCAAAATCTGTAACCTCGTTCCTCAAATAAAACAATGTAAAATTACTACCATGGCCGGAGAATAGCCCTGATTTAAATCCAATAGAGAATCTGTGAAGTATTGTTAAACAGAGAATGATAGAATTGAAAATAACATTTGGCGTAGAGATGAAGAAATAAAGGAAAAGTGCTCCATCCTTGCAGAGAGCATGCCTAAACGCATCAAAATGGTAATAAAGGCTAAAGGAATGCACAAAAAATACTAAGAGTTGAAAAAATATTTTGTAATATTATGTCTGCTAAATAAATAGAAAATAAGCGGCCATTGAGTCCAATAATTTTCACACGTCTGTAGTATAAAATGTAACGGATTGTTCTGACAATTGATAATATTAAGTTTAAGTTAAAACTACGTAAATAAAATTCGAAGGCAAGACAAAAACAGAAGAAATAAAAGTAAAACAAGGAGTAAGACAGGAAAGTAGACTTTCTCCCACACTATTTAATATATACTTGGACGATTTCACAAAAATTTGGAAAAAATAACTGGATAAAGGAATACAACTAAATAGAAATACATATAACTCTCTGTGCTGATGATGTAGCAATAATACAAGAAAATTAAGAAAGCCTTCAACGTTCTATGTATAAAACGTATTTACTGGGAAAGGAATACAATCTAAATATATTCAAAAATAAAACGAAGATAATGGAACATCGAGGAAAATATCATGTAAGATGAAAAATAAGCTTAGAAAACAAATGCCTGGAGCAGCTCTCGAATTTCAGCTATTTGGGCTGTGACGTAAGCTTTGACTTAAACAAAGACATAGGAAACAAACAAATTTCAGAAGATATGTGGAACTATAGCAAGAAAATTGAAAAACAAAGCAAAACTATGGCAGTTCCAGTGCTCATGTATGGAACTGAGTCCTGGATATTAAAAGAAAGAGATAAAAGTAAGATAATGGCAGCAGAAATGAGGTTCTTAAGAAAAGTTAAAGAATGTACTAGACGAGATTTAATTAGAAATGAAATTATTGGAGAGGAACTAGGTAAACCTGAACTAGAAAAGAACATATGAATAGAATGCATGAAGAAAGAGTACCAGTTTTAATAAGAAGATACAATCTTCGTGGAAGAAGAGATCTAGGACGCTCTAGAAGAAGATGGGAATACCTGATAGAATGTGAAGATGAAGCAGGCTGAAATGCCTAATTCCTGAAGTGAAAAAGAAGAAATTTACGTCCCCTAACTTTAAGTCATATCGGACGATGAATGAGATGGGTGGAATGATGCTCAAATGAGCCTAGGACCCATAGATCTTAGAGTAATCAGAAATTCATCTTTCAGGATAAGGGAAACTCTCGGAAAGCCTTATCCAGATAACTCACCCTGACCGAGATTCGAACTCGGGTCTTCATGAACATGAGGGAGATGCGCTAACATCTACGCTTCAAGTTGGGCAGAAAATCTTATTCATTTTAAGAAGAAGCGATCTTCCATAGACTAGGAGTGGCATTTAGCCCCTGGCTGATTAGATCGCGGGTTCAAAACCAGTGAAGAGTGATTTTTTCGGCTTTAAAAGCCGTGGCATAATTATTCTGATTAATAATCTTTTGGTAACAATTTTAATTATTATTAAATTATACATCATTTCAAAATTATTAACAATCATAAAGTAAAACTATTATGACTTAAAAATATATAAGATATAATTTATAAAATTCATCTCATAATTTATTAAAATCAAAAACCAAAAATTTTTTAATACACATTATGAATTTGCGCTTCCAACTAAAAATTTCAAATTTTAAAACAAAACATTTTAAAGTAAAAACACATTTAAAATTTCAATATATTAAAATTCAAATATCAAACTTGTTTAAAATTTAGAAAAGTCATAGTTTAATAAACTTTATAATAAAAAGTTTTTATAACTTTTAATATAAAACTGTTTTAATATAATAATCAGATATAGATATTTAAAATATTTACATTTATGATTTATTCCTTATAATTATCAAACAAATGTTAATTTTTATAACTTAAAAATACCAAAATTTTGTTTAATTTTTCAAATAATTCGTTTTTAAAATACTTGTATCAACATTATGCAACTTCTTATACAAAAGAAATTGAAACACAGTTATCTAAACCAACAAATATCAAAAGAAATGTTAAAAATTTTCCCTGCATTTTACCACATTCAATTTGATTAATAAAGAATATTTTAACAAACTTTTGCCTACATTATTTATTTTGGAGGGGACTGAGCACGGAAATCCAAACTTGGTCTATTGTACTTATATATATACACGTGGGACATCCTCGGAGAGGAAGGATGAGGCGAGAGGGTCCGTCGTGCCAAGGAGGCACGACAGTGTAGAGGACACGGTCCCTACGTTTTACTTAGAAGGAAACTTCCCCCGGCAGTCCAGCAAAACGGACATCTCACCCTACTGTGGTTCGGAAACAGTCACATCACAAGTCGTGATTTCGTAAACCGGCAACCGTGCTACCGGAGGAGAAATTGGTACTCTCAGAGCCCTTCAACTTGCCATGCAACGCCGGGACTCCTGCCGACACTTTTACCCTGAAAGAGACCACCAGATGAAAGGTGGTATAAAATGATAATGGGGATGAAGTGAAGGGACAGGAAATTCGGAGTATATAATTAATCTACCCATCATTCGCTTAGAGACCCCAGAAAACCCATAAAAACCCATAGGTCAGGTAGGTATGCCCGGGCCTCCGAATCGGGGCCATACATGAAACCGCCTCAGCCATCCCGTTCGGTTATAACAGTTAAAGGATATCGATAAATAAACAAACTCAACTTCGGATTTAAATAAAATTAACATTTGGATGAGTAGAGCCAGACTGAGCTTCCCCACATTCACGTACTTTGGGCAAGGGATTAGGTGGAAGAATTCAATCAAATACTTGGGAGTCAAGCTGGACAAGGGCCTAACTTTTCGGGAACACATCCGGGAGAAAGCGCATCGGCCGTGTGGTGCCGTGGCATCACTATACCCTGTACTTAGGTCTGCGATGTCTGTTTCCCTAAAGTTGCGCCTCTTTATGGCTCTGGAACTCCCTGTCATGCTCTATGCGTGCGAAGTCTGGGGTATGGCCGCAGGCTCACATCTAGTTCTGCTCCTACGTGCGCAGAATAAATGTCTTCGGATTATTTATTCTGTATGCACAAGGTTCCCCGTGAGACTACTTCACCTGGCTATGTGGAGGATGAAATTAGGCGCCGGGCCACCAAATTCTTCGAGAGTTTGCCTCACCATCAGAGCGCCCTAGTCAGATCCCTTGGGGACTATGTACCTCGTGAGCGTCGCTTAAAGCGATACCGGTTACCCCGCATGTCTTGCGGTCATTACCGGCAACCACATGATCCCCATTCCAGCCTAAACAAAATTACAGCTATCCAATATTTAAACTGGGAAACTCAAAATTCTACCTATCTTCTTCCAAGCTTATTAACTTATTCACCAGCGGTGCACGATGACTGTATCACCCGGTTCACCATTCCCCGAGGAGCAACAAGCCACCTCCCGTCTCTACACCCACTTAATTTTCACCCGTCATCCTACAACATCCACATCCCGACCTTACGTGGTTAAGCTCTTCCCAGAGCAGGTACACGATTTGACCACCCTTCGGGCTGTTCCAAACAGCCTGCCAGCCTGCAATGAAATCAATTAATGAAAAAATTAATGCCATAGCCGGGATTTGAACCACGGATCTCCCGCTCTCCGTGCAGCTGCTCTAAACCACTTCATTTATTTTTTATTTGTTTATTTTTTACGTCCTCCAACGTTAATTCGTACAGGATGGTGAATGAAATGGGCGAAATGATGCTCAAATGTGTCCAGGGTACCGTTGAGCTTAGAGTTCCCTGACATTCGTCTTTAAGAATAAGAGAAACCCCCGGAAAACCTTACCCAGGTAACTCACCCTTACCGAGATTCGAACTCGGGACCTCTTGAACGTGAAGCAGACACGCTACCATCTACGCCACCGAGGTGGGCGCTTGGTTATAACAGCTAAAGAATATCGATAAATAAACTCTACTTCGGGTTTAAATAAAGTTAACATTTGGATGAGATTTGAACCACGGATCTCCCGTTCTCCGTGCAGTTGCTCTAAACAACTGAGCTACTATGGCCGACATGCCGACATGACATTAAATTCTCCAACTGTCTCGTATGTTTCCCGGTAGACCACTAGGGGTTCTCATATGCTATGAGACAGGCACCTTTTGTGGGGACTTACTATGCTGTAAGTACTTAAGGGATATCTATGGTTTAAATCCCGGCTATGGCATTGAATATTTCAGTCTGGCTCTACTCATGCAAACCTTATGCTACACAAGGCTAGTGTAAAAGAAATAATGATTGTCATCAAAATAAACGTTTATAGAATTATTTTGTTAAATATTTCTGAAGGAAGAATGAAAACAGGGAAATACAGTAGGCTTAGGGAGAGTTAAATGTTTTAGAAACGGTTGCCACGTTACGCCTTTGATCTCCATACTCTTTGCATGCCCAAGAGGGTGCCAACTTGAAGCATTACACTCATGTCATTTTATACACAGTTTTTTACAGAATATTCAGTTAATTGAATAAAGATTTTTAACTTTTTTATTTTAAGAAATGGAAGCAAAATCATTTTAGAAACTATCAAGAGTTTAGGTAGTGGAAAGTAAGTTTAAACCTATAAGAGCCCGTTTTAAATAATTAAAATAGGATTTTAAATGCTTAAAATTCCATATCTATTGACCACTAGCAATATCTGGACTGATTTCCTCTCTTCCACTCTACAAAACCAATATAACAGCGCAGAAATATTCATGCTGGTAGGTTAATGTGATTCACCCGGTACAGCAAATTCAAGCATGAGACAAATACGGGAGTTGTACACAATAGCGAAGTGTGACGAGAATAGTGACGGCTGCAGCATTGTTTATTGTATGTATTGAATACGGTGCCTCAAGAAAATTTATTTAAAAGACTAATGGCTAATTTATTCCTTAAAGAACGAAAATGACAGGAAGTATAAAAGGGCATAAAAACAAAATTACTGCGTGGAGAACAACGGCTTACATGCATTGCTCTCTTACAGGATAATTAGAAAACATTAATTAGGTAGAGACATGCGATTGTGTTCCTTACTATGTGAATATAATAGTTCCAGTAAGGAAAAATTCTCTCCTTTCGTGACACTCTTTGGTCTCTTTGAAGGAGGTCATTAATCAGTACCAAAGAAATTGTCATATATAATAAAAAACGTTCTTGCAGGGGCGGTTCCTCCATAATGTTGCAGGTTTGCGCTACACCCACAGATTCTGAATATACAACAGGTGCATTTTGCACATTAAAGCTGTGCTTGTTTGCATTGTTTTACATACAAACATGTTTCAATTACGCTTATCGTCTGTAGCTGCCCATGACCACAGAAGTCGAAATAAACAGTGATTAGCTTTAGGAGCCGCAGGTTTGCAGTGAAGAGTTAACCTAAGGTTTCGCCCAAATGTTGGCTCTCAGAGGGGGTTGCGGGAAGGTGAAGAGATGGGAGAGGCTTCTTATACATTGCTTAAATGGAGGTTTATAAACCTAGCTCCTCCTACTCTTAGCAACGGCTATAGCGTGACCTTCAGGCTTAGCTTCTGTGTGCTCTGCTTTTCGAACAGAGGGAGAATTTAATTAAATGCATGGAGGTTATTCAGAAGAGAGCTCTGTTAAACAACAACGCCACACTTGCTCAAGCTTCTGGGTTTATAGCCACTTTGAAAGATTATAATTTTGTATTCTGGCTGTCTTTCTTCTACAAGATCATGCCACATGTTGACATTTTGTACAATCAGCTGCAGAAACGAGACTGCAATCCAACATTTGCCATCGCCCAGCTAAACGCATTTAAAAGGGAAGTGCAAAAGGTAAGAAATAGCGTGGATATCGAGGAACACGAAGAAACTGCAATTAAGAGGAGAACAATAGAAGATCATGATGTGAAAAGAAGTTCTTGAAGTATGTGACATTCTTAGAGAAGCAAAGGACAGATTTAGCTTCACGGGGCATCTGGAAGACTCAACTTTGTTTCATCAAGAAAATTTCTAAGACATTTCCAGAGGATTCCCTTAAAGAAACAATAAGGTTCTATCCTTTTATCATTGAAACAAAAATTCGTAGAGAACTGACTGTAATTTACAGTCGAGAGGAATTTCGTGGCATGTCCGGCGCTTTGTGCTTGATGGACTTCATTAAGGAAAACAATTTATGTGCTACATTCAGCGAATATGTCAAACTGCTCCGAGTACTGTTAACTATGCCAATGTCTACCGCTGAAGCAGAATGCTGTTTCTCAACTTTAAAAAGAATAAAAACTTTCCTTAGGAACACAATGTCACAGGACCGATTGTCAGCATTAGCAATGCTTTCAATTGAGAGAGATTTTGTTATGAAGGTCAGCGACTTCAACGCAAAAGTTATCGATAGATTCGCCAGGTCTAAGGAGAGTAGAGCAGAGAATCTGTATAAATAGGTGAGTCATTACTACTCTGTATTTTATTTTTCATTTGTGCACCACCAATAATTTAACCCACCAGCCGCCACTGCGTTCTGGTATTATTGAAAAGTATAGTAATATAAAGTTGTAAAATGAAGGTATATATCAGAGAGATATTCTGATTAATCGGTCTGTTCTTTTTTCGTTTAATATTGTAATTACCAGTAGTAAAAAGTTAATTATTATTTTATAGATTGAGTCGGTTTATAGTTTACAATGCCAGAGTGCAATTAAGGGTCTGTTGAAGAGAAATAGTCCATCTGACCGAGCGGGATGGCTCAGGCGGTTTCATCTGTGGCCCATATTCGGAGGCCCGGGTTCGATTCCTGTGGCCAACCTTCCTGACCAATGGGTTTTTTCAAGGACCTTTCCTGGTTTCTAGGCGAATGCTGGGTTGGTTAATTACTTCCCCGGAATTTCCAATACTATATCTTCATTTTCATTTCACATCATTTCTGATCTGGTGGTCTCTTTCAGGGTAGAAGTGTCGGCGGTTGTCTCGGCGGTGCATGGCGGAATGATATGCTCTGAGGAAAACTACTTTCTCCTCCGGTAGGTCGGTTGTCGGTCTCCACTCCTCTGCTGGAACCATTTCGGGTCCGCCAGATAAGGGACCTTTGGGGCTCGACTGCTAGGCCCGTTGTTCTTGTCTGTCCGGGGAAGTCTCTGGCCAAGTAACCTGTAGGAAACCTGCCCTCTGCACTTCCATGGCTCCTTTGGGATTAAAGTGAATGTGAGGATCTACTCCCATTAGTCCTGGACCCGTAGGACCAGAACCCGGGACTCTCGGATTCATTTTGCCGTAGGACAGTACCTAGTTTATAAACTGCCCCACCCCGCTGCTCACGGCGGACAGGGCGGAAGTGGATACGCCAGTCCTTAATGAACCAGCTACCAGAAAACCTTGGTAGGGCCGCCGGTGATCTAGCGCACCAGCTACTAGCTCTGCAGGCTAGCACCCGGGACTTATGAGGCAACCCTCTACCCCCTCCGGGCGACCAGTAGCCTGGCCGGAGGTACCCAATTACCTGTGGGTGGCGGGAACACACTGCTCCCTCAAGTCAAACCGAATCCGAACAACTCCCAGAGGGAGGGGCTCGAATGTTCGGCCCGAGGTTCCTCTAGTAACATCAGAGGTACCACGAGTGCTAGGGTTCCGCAGCGCCCGCACCACAGCAGCTGAAAGGGAGAATCCCCTCCCCTACGGGAGGCTCCTTTCGGATGGCCACCCTCTGTATCCTCTCTCCTTAGCCCTCCATCCGGGGTGCCCCACTTGGGGACATAGGGACAATGAGCTCAGCATGGTGGCCTACCTACCGAATCCCCTCTGTGGTGAAATCCTAATCCTAAAAACCCACCTGAGAATAACAGATTACAAGAAGTGTATATCAGATACTTACAATTTGACCTCATAACATCATGTGACCTAAAGGGCACCTTCTCGAATACAGGCAGTGTTTAACTGAAAACTGCAGGAGGTCCATGTTCAGACTTTTGGAATATACTCACGCTAATCGAGAAAGAGATCATTTTGTGATGAATTTCACATTTAGTTTTCCTTTTGTATGATCAGGAAGATCAACTGGTTTCCCACTTTAAAAAGAAATAAGGACTTAAGAAATATCTGCCTCAAAGTCTGTCCTTTTGGTTAACAGAAATTTTCCAATTCTGTCGCTTTGCATTGACTCATAAGACACTTTTAGGAGCTATTTCCAAAATAACATTTTCCTGTCCAGAAAATTAAAAATAGTGTCCATATGACGGTTAGTTTAATATGTGTGAACTTTTAAGAACTTCGTATAGCAACTGTGAGCTCCAATATGAATTTTGATGTTTTGAAAACAAAATATTCATATATATTTTTTTGATTCAGAATCTAAAGTCATTTATATCAGCTTACCATAAATTTGTTTTAAAGAAGCTTTTTTTAAACAATATAGTGTAGAATTTTGGGTAGAATAGTATTCAAGAAACAAACATTTTGGAAGATAATTTCTCTTCCATATTTATAATTGTTAACTGCATTAAAGAAAGAATGAAAGAATAAGATGCAGAACAATCTTCTCTGCAGTCAGCTCATCCAAACGTCTGACAGTTCGACTTTACTTTCACCAAAGGGCTATTCATCATGTAGTAAAATATCTCCATGATCTCTGAATTTGAAATATGTGCCAAGTGCACGCAACTCAAAGCCATATATCATTCCCAGGATTTTGACTTTCAAGCAAGTGCGTAAATCATGCCAAAATGAGCAGCTTAATATAAACCAAAATAATTATTTTAATTAACAAGCTCTACCGCCGTAATCAGCTAAAGCAGTAAACATATTCATAGATCCTTATGCAAGGGAAATGCTGTTTAAGGTGCATTCGTCACTGCATCTGGTACATCTGTGGGTGTCGACTTGTTTCCCTGTCGGTTCAGACTGTATATATGCATGGTTAAGCTCGTGAACGTAAAGAGAACTTCTCCTATAAATAAGGACTCTATCGATTTCTGATATGTCTAAAATCAACGTGAAAGAACAAAAATAAGATGTATTGTGCTCACATGATTTCTCCAGCCCAGTTGCACAAACTATTCATATGTTTCTGTTTACTTCATTTACTTGAGATAAGCTTCTGTGGCTCGTCCTCCGGGTTAGCCTCTAGTTTAAAAAGTCGTGGGTTCAAATCTGACGAACAGCGACGGGTTATTTACATTTTTTGGTGTAAACATCCATAGCATGGTTCATTTGGAAGGTAAGTGAAGTCCTTGGTCTCATAATGTAGATTTAAGACATTAGAAGAACCTTAAGTATATTAAAGGGACCTCCGAGCAAAACTAAGCGGTGTTTAGCGTCCAATATGGATTGGGCTACAGCTGTTAAAAGCGTCCATACATTAAACCTCTATTTGATAAGTATTAAATTAGGGAAATAGGGACTAATTTGATAACCACATCTTTTATGTATTGGTGGATGTGTAATAGCTTTGAAATTGCCTTATAGGTATACTCTGCTGTTGGGTATTACGTGTTTCCCATTGGTACTGTATTATGTTGTTACGTCACTTCCTACTGGTACGTACTGATGACCAGTAAAGCTAGAACTGTAAGTATTAGAGACCTGTTTCATCCTTGTTTCCATGGAAACTGACAAACGAATTGTAAATTTAGCTGACACAATAAATGAATAAAATTCTGCAGTACCATACACTGGCACCTAATTTTAAAACTACTTCTACTAAAATTAAACAAATACTACACCAAAATAAAATACTAATACACTACAATAAACAACATTTTTAAAACAATAAAACACACTTACTTTTTTTCTTTTTATATTTGCCCCTTTCCCATTTTTAATAAATAATTAACTTTAATAAACATTAACTTTATATAATAATTTAACTTTAAATATATACTAAAATAAATTTAGCAATGAACAAAAATATTAACGATACATAATTTATTACTGGTATGCAGTAAAAATAACTGGCATCCAGCTATTGATAAAACAGGAAACAAAAGAGAGAGAGAGATAGAGAGATAGAGAGAGAGATAGAGTGAGAGAGAGAGAGAGAAGAAAAAGAAAAAATATACCACATAAAAAGTTAGCCGCCGGTGGCCCCAAGTTGTACTGCCATAAATGAACTTAACTCTAAACAATATATAAAAAATCTAAACTATCCATTCATACATATGTATAACTGATCAATTATCATCCAACGATTTTATATATATTATTTATAAATATCCCAATGAATATATGTCTCTAATTACTTCATTAATACATTATTTTAATTAAATTATATTTATCATACCATCCTTGATTTTATTTAACTATTTATTTACTTATTTATTATTTTATTATATTATAGTAATTCATATTATTACTATTACTATTATTACTATTATTATATTTACATTTAATTTATATTATATTTAACAATTTAATAATTATTTATTTTATTGATTTCATTATTATTACGATTATATATATATTTTATTATGTTATATATTTAGCTTACACAGTTATGTTATGTGCAGAGGATCTACTCCTGCACCCGTAGGACCAATGACCCAGGCTTCCTTCTACCCGGGAGCGATGGATACTCCGGGGCTCTTTCCATAGGGCAATACCTGATTTCTTAAAAAGCCCCCCCCCCCCCCGCTGAGAACAACGTCAAGACAGAAAGGAAGTGGATACGCCACTTAAGCGCGTCAACCCCGCAGGGAACACTACCGAAAACCTCGGTGGGGCCGCCTGGTGATCTAGCACACCTTCTACTAGCTCTGAAGGCTAGTACCCGGGACTTTTTAGGCAACCCTCTACCTCCTCCGGACGACCGTAGCCTGGCCGGAGGTACCCAATTCCCCGTGGGTGTCGGGAACACACTGGCCCCTCGAGTCCAACCCAATCCGAACAATGGGAGGGGCTCGGCAGTTGGGCCCGAGTTTCCTCTAACGTCCTCTCGTCAGAGGTACAGATGTATTATTTTACCTTGGCAGGAATCATGCGCGGTAGGGATGAGTAGCAACTGTGGTAGGGATAGTGCACCTGTCGCCACAGTGCGTCACACGCGTAAGTTTACGAGATGGGAGGGCGGTGCATAAGCTGTCTAAAAGCAAATTTGAATCTCGAGGCCAGTTTTGCAGCTCTTATAAACTAAGTTGTAATTATTGCTATGGTAGTAATCTCCACGCTTTTGTTATATCTTAAATAGTATATAGGCATTTGGAATAAAACCCTCTTCTCCCCCAGCAGGCATGATAATAAACTGTCGGGTTTTCAATATCGCTGCAGAGTCCCTGTAACGTATTTCACTTCAGGCATATGGTCCAGTATGTACTATATTTATATAAGTTTCATCCATATAAACTATACAAACTTCACTTCGATATCCCCTAATATTTCGTAAATACTTAAGCCTTTTTGATCCTGTGGTACGATGTTCGATTAAAATTTGTCTGTCACGCTTAGTGTTCCTTTTTTTCCCTTCCAAATAATCCTAGCTTCAACAGAACTCTTCAGACACTGCTCAGACACTGCCTTGGAAGTCAGTAGCTTCATAAGCACTTTCTTCAAAGTTGGTCTTTGTTTTTCTGTGCTTTAAAAATTATTCACAGTTCGCCTAACTACTTCTGAATTAAAACATCCAAATTAGACTTTGTGCTTGTTCTTAATCTTTGTTTACTGGGCAAAAGGAAGGACATTTTTGCACTAGCACCAATGGCTTTTCTTTCCTTAATAACTCCTAAACTACTTTCAGACACAACTGTTGCCTCAGATACCCTTTCCCAGACTTTTATAGCTGACCCAGACCATTGTTCCTTTTTTATACATCTATGGATATTGGTTATTACTTCTCGAGTTTTTAAATGTAGCACTTTATTTCCTAATGTGCTGCTAGGAGGCGTCATTTATAAATGCTCTCTTGGAACCAGGAGACAAGCACATTTTGGAACAAGCTGTAGTATTACCGAGTAGATCTACACGTGTTCACTTGCTCGCAACTGGTGCGCAACTGACCTGCCCTCGCCTTCAGGTGCAACCGTTCTGAGGTGGACTCGTCCAGATACCATTGTGCAAGGCTCTGCACTTTCCAAGATAAAAAAATACATCTGTACCACGAGTGCTAAGGTTCCGCAGCGCCCGCCCCACGGCAGCTGAAGGGGACGGATCCCCTCCCCTACGGGAAGGGAGGGGGCTTACACAACCAAATACGGGCAAACAATATTCACTTACATATCAAGTATTCCAAAAACGTTATTTTCCCTGCAATAGCCCCAGTAAAGTGCCGCCATTATATTTTGGGTAGAATATAAAACTTGTAGTTACTGTTAACTATGTATTAGGGAAAGTAAACATCTGCAACTCCTGTATACCATTTTTCTTGGATTTCAACGTAAAACTCTAACGTTTGATAAGTAAATTCTAATCAATACTCTAATAAGGGTTAACTGTGCGTTGCAGAATTTCTTTCAACCTCGCTTTCTGATAGTGAGATTTTTGATTCACTGTTTGATATTACAAGAAATTTATTGTTTCCTTGGTGGATGCTTGTGTTCCTACTCCACAAAAGAAAAGTTTCCCTCCCGTGTTTATAGTCGTATGACATGCAAGCTGACTCCAGACTTTATAGCTTCATAGTTAATACCTGTAGAACGTTACTTGAAAATATTAGCATCGCCACCTAAAAGGGAATTACGTTTGCTTTTACCAGGCAAGGAAACATGTATAATTCAAGAAATGTATCCAAAATGATATTTTAGTCAACCTGAATCTACACACTTATGGATGAGGAAATAATTGAAGACATGGCTTTCATAAGTGAACAACTAAAGTCAACTAAGTTTCGAAAAAATCAACGAAAACATCTTCACTTCTGAAAATGATGTGGCAATATTATGATTTTTGTAATACATGAACTTTGGCTCATTATGTTTGTTTAACTATTCAGTAATTTCAAGTACCATTGGTACTTTGTTATAATACGTATTTATAATGAATTTGTTGGACTTGTGTAGTTATAAAACTCATCTGGATGTACAAATGCATTGAAAGGACTTTATTATCAAATGCATAGAGGAATTACCTCCAAAGATGGTGAAAATATTTTATAGTACTCATATGTGTGTTGAAACTCGTTTTATTTATAACATAATAACAAAAATAAACATTAATATCATTCAGTTATCCTAATCTGAATCACACATCTCACTTCCTGATTCTTTCCTATGGGATATCTGTTCTTTGCTATATTTATCACACAGGGTTTGAAAATATGATAGTATTCCAGGAAGAACTGAAGGAGGATATTTTGCAATGTCCTTGGCTTTCGCATCATTTAGAGGAATTCCTTTATCGTAACCTTTCTTCAGTATGGTTTCAGCAAGCTTTCTGTTTCATTTGATTAGAAATGTATGTGTCATTAAACCACTACTGTTCTTGCTAGCAGTAACAATGTTGGATCTATGTTCAATAATCTTATTTGTAGTCTCTTTCCACTTCACTTGTTTTTGACCATTTATCCTCCATATTATTAAGCTCTTCAGCTCACAACATTATTAGTGTTGCAAGAGATCCTAATTTTATTGGGATATGCTTATTTTGCATACACAAAATGCACACCGAAACAGTTGAAGGAAGAATTAAAATAATATTGAGCCATTCTGGGAAATTTGTGAATGAAATGCTATAACCTACAGTTTAAATGTGTAACTGGTCAAACAGCACCAGTTTTGCTCATTCCGTATACTGTTTATCTATACATTTTTGAGTGTGCCACTCGTAGAACAATTTTTTTCTCTTCAACTAATACACTAGTGATGTACCATACTCTATTGAAAAGCAAAGTGCTTAACCAATAAGTCATTCAACTTTTATTTTGGGTGTGTAAAGATGGTTTATAATTGATAATCCTTGAGAGCAGTTCCATTTTCTATACAAGTACACGCACGTTTTCTTGAGCGCTGGATTTACAGTGTGGTGGGGGCAGAGGGGAGGAAGCGAAAGGTAAAGCTCTTTGGATTCTGCAGTGTCGTCAACCTATAAAAACACATTTGAGCAAAATATCGTGTAATATAAGCGAAGATATCACAAGTAACGTTGCATCCTCTGAAAGCATTCCTTAGTTTTGCCCACGCCAGCACAATTGCATTCATATCACAGTTATACGGAGGTAGACGAATAATAATGTTTCCCCTTTCGAGAGCATTACATCCACAAATGTTCATACAAATAAGAATCATTTTCAAGTAAATGCTGATGTATATTACAACCACACTCGTAACAAGGATAAACTGGCAATTCGAGTGCACCAAACGAGCCTTTATGTAGGAAGCTTTAACTACAAAATGATAATGTTATACAATAAACTTCCAAATTCATTTAAACAAGCTGCATCATTAGAACACTTTAAGAATAAGGTTAAGACATTTTTGCAGGCACACTGTTTTTATACGGTTAATGAATTTTTAGAGCTATAACCTGGGAGCATAGTACATCCACAAACCTGTAATATTCATATTATGACATTTCTTGTAGTAAATTAATCTATACAAATACCACATAAAACCATACTGCTTACTGTTTATATTGTACGTAATCAATTTGACTTTATGTGTATACTGTATTTATACATTTTCATGTGTCTCATAACACGTATATGTTGTCAAGGACGAACTAAAATTCTAATTCTAACACACGACTGTTGTAAACTGGTTAGCTAATTAACCTCGAAATTTATCAAAACGAAATATGGCGGACATTAAAAAGCTTAGTATATTAGTCACTAGATGTCAGTGTATAGCGCAGATAATATCGTATGATATATTTACATTTTCGCTGCTAATGGCTTTTGTGGCGCTCGAAATGTCTCTTTCTTTTTCTCCTAAGTTAAAACCCTGTTTAGTTTAGTTATATTCAGTTTCATTGAGTAAGTTGTGTATGTTTATATACAGAAAGTTGTTTATGATTTATTACCATGAACAGTGCGTAATTGTGGCAAACTTCAGAAAATCACTGTGGTATTTTTGTCACCTTACGTTTCAGACACACATTTTCTCCCCCACCAGTTGATAATATAATTACCTCTATCATATGTAATATGTAAGCAAACATATTTAGTTATTTTTGGGTTTAATACAATACTAATAGCTTTGAGTTTGCATGCAACTTTTAAAATAGTGATTCACGATCAAGATTTACATAAAAATTGCAGCATTTATCCTTCGCCGCCTTATCTGAAACATAGAAGCATCTACCGTGCACTGCTATGCCGAGGCTAATGTATGGAGTTGTGCATTTAACCAAAATTCATATTTTATTGATATAAATGGCACAGAGCTAATGGGATGTGTTAGTTTGATAGTAGCGGTTCAGCAGTGAATTCTATCATACACAAGAGTCCTCGGTTCTCCGCTGGAATCTATCGATCGATGTAAAACCCAGCGAATAATTTGGTATCGCAGTTCGGGTAGCCTCCCTTTTGAACGTTATCCATTATTTGAAAACGCGGTGATGTAAAACTGTGCCATCAATGATCTGATATACCCGATAGAACAAAAGTCATAAAAAAGCCTGTTGTTATAACTGGCAAATTTCAATGGCATGGCTTTTAACTTATCTCCCTCGTCTAGTACCCTTTTTATTGAACTGTGGAATCTGATTGCTGAATTAAATGAATTGTATTTGAAGTCACACTATCGAGAAGGCCATCGTGTATGAAAGCAACTTAAGCTTGTTACAAAAACTGTCAGGTCGTTTTAGGATGTTGTGCCAGCCATATTAAAATCCTAATTTCTGCCTATGCATTATATTTATTTGAAACACTAACTTTAAACATTACTGCTGAAGGGTTTTAAATAACATTTCGCTTCGATTTAATCATTATTAGATGGTTGGGATTCAAGCATGTTCTGGCTTTAAATATCTATCCCAGTTTCTATGACAGGGTTTAGAGATGGGTTTGCCGTTTCGAACCTAGGAGAACCTTTGTGCCAATGTCCCCGAATGCGGTTAGTCCGTGTTGTAAATGTGTTGATTTCATGGCCTCTGGAAGAAATTATTTTTGATTCCGTATCTTCGTAATCTGTCGTGCGCCGTGGCATAGTGGGCTAAGGGAGCGTGCCTTAGTCCCTGGTCACCGAAAGTGGCCCGGGTTCGATCCCACACATGTGGTGGGGATTATGGGTCCCGGGTATAGGACCGGTGCCCACTCAGCATCGTGAGGAAAGTGAGGAGCTTACACTAGGTAAGCGGCCGTGGTCACGGAGACCAACATTCCGGCTGGGGGATGCCGAGATGCTGACCACATTTCCACCCCATATCGGTTGGATGATCGTCCACCTCTGCAGTGCGTAAGTGAGCGTGAGGCCGGCAGTCGGGTTGGTAGGTCTTGGCCTTCTAAGGGATGTCGCACCATGGATTATTTATTTATTTATATTCGTTATCTATTTATTCTATGTTTTTATTTACTGGTGTATTTATATTATATCCACTTAAAATAATTATTTTTATAACACTATATTTTCTAAGAAAAGCTATTAATTTTATATTTTGTGCTGATATTTTAATATGTTTTATGATTATGTGTTCTAACTCAAAATTGCTCTTCGTGGTTCATTTTTGTTTCAAATATCATTTGTCATCTTAGTTTCAAAGTAATTTTATGGTTGTATTCTAAATGTTCTATATTTTGATAAACGTTTATTTTAAATATCCATATAGTAAATATGAACATATTAGATTGCCACAGCGTTTTACTTTCCCTACAGGCTCTCCATTTAGAATTGTGAGGGTTATTTGGAACTTTTCTAGATAAAGGAATTTATACAAAATAGGAAATATGGAATTGGGTAGGCCACGGAATGATACAACGCAAGTTAAATGCTACATAATATTGTTTCTATTGATAATTGCAATAATGCAGTTACGTAAAGTGATGACATGGACTAATAAAACAGAAGTAATTTAGTTGTTCCAGAAACATCGTTTGCACAGAACCCAAAATAATCAGAAAGCTTGGCGCCACTCTGCAAAGAATTATGTTGAAAGTAAGGCGTGTTTTGTGTCGTTCTCCGTTCGTGCAGAAAACGTTTAGTAGTAAATGTATTTGTGTTACACAAGCGGCGTGTGCCAAAGATATAAAGATCATCTATTCAACAAAAATTGTTTGTGAAAGGACAGCATATACATTATTTAAAACTGTAGCAGAGGAGTAAATCCCACAATATTTCAAAGAGAAGAATTATTTTCCAACAATTGCAGTTCTAAATTCCTTTATTCCAAGACTGCGACCAGAGGTAAGATTCATTGCTCCAGAGCTGCCACGGAAAACTTGAAGATTTGTACTAGATCGTCACCAAAGGTGAGAAACTAATCAGCATCTTCCATCACGCCCTTTGTGACAAACCTTCAGCTGCAAAATGATCACCACAACGCGGGGCTTTTAGAACATTGTAATCTTCCATCACGCCTTACGCAATTTTATGTTGCAGAATTGAACTTGATGTAAACACATTTTATTAACTAGTCCACAATATGCGTGAAACTAAAGCACAGCACAACATATAGCACCTTAAATATACATGATTATACCGTATATTTCCAATAGTATATATTAATGAAATGTAGTTGAAAAATGTTTATTTACTATGAGTTAGTAAATACTATTAACTAAGAAGCTTTTAGCGTCGCTTACCCCACTTCCGATTGATACAATAATAAAGAGTAGTGGTTGAGGGGATAAACTTGGCTGCCTCTACAAGTAATACGAAAATATACAGAATATTTTGTTTACATCAAGTTTGGCTCTAAGTTTGAATCGATAATAGAAAGGAATAATTACTGCAGTCCAACAAAAGCTGTGATCTGCAGTTGTAAAACAACTTTGTAAAGATTTGACAGAAATATTCATTTATGTTTGAATTGTCTATGAATCTGTGGCTTTTAATAGCTTATTTATAAAATCACAAGTGAACGTGGCATTAAATTTGATATTAAAGCAGTCCAATATGGATCTTTGTGTCAAATATGCTTATTATTTATTTATTTCAAAAATGTTGCTAAAGTTTATAAAATATCTGGGTTGTGTATTCTCCTAATTTTATCTACCACCTATTTATGGTAGAGTAAGAGAAAGTGTTGTGTGCAAACAAAATTGATATCGATATTTAATCGAAAATACACATTTAAGATCGACTAAGTTCTCGTAGCAGCATTTTATAAAAAGAAAGTTCCAGTGTGTATGTGTGTGAGAGAGTGAGAGAGAGAGAAGAGCAGTATTACTCAAAAACGAAAATTTAGAATATGCATTTCGTATTTGAGTGAGACGCTGAATAAACATGTGGATTTCATCTTACGCTTTCCCTTCTAATGCACATAGATCCTGTAATTTAATCCTCTTCAATTTCAATCTGTAGGATGTACTAAAAAGAAAGTTTAAAAAACAAACCCACATTCATTACGTAAACTTACAAATAACATTGATAAGAATTTTGATTGTAACAGGTACCAGAAATTCTTCAATCACGAAGAGAGGAGGTCCCAGTTTCTCCTTGCTTGGTGTACTGAACTAACTTCTTTTTTAAGTGTTTATGTCATATATAAGAAATAATTTACGCAATAAACCTAATTTACTGTGGAGCTTCTATCACCCGCACTACCGATAAAGCGACCAGCTTGACCAGCCGGCCGTACCTTTTTAAACCGGTCCCTCGAGGATTGGCCATATTCACCATTTTGAGTTAGCCTGAAAACTTTCAAACGCCTTTTGTTTATATGCTTGAAGTTTTGTGATAATCACAAATAAAATATCTATTCTGTTAACGATTCTGTCGATTAACAGGATCATGACAGTGGCGCCGGTGTACCAGAATTACGAGCCAAAGGGTCTATCTCATGCCAATGTGTCCACGGAAATGTAGCTGTGGCTTTTATGTAGTACTTGGGATTACTAAGGAATATATATATATATATATATATATATATATATATATATATATATATATATATATATATATATATATAGAGGAAATTATGTGACTAGCATATAAGGTTTATTTAATAACTTACTGAATCCATTTATGAAGAATGCCCATCAGGTTTAACAATAATTATTATTGATATGAATACTTTAAGGAATACGCACATAAATGATTGATCTTGTAATTACCATCCTGCACGGGTTGTTTTTAAATTCATTCAGGTAATAAATCTTGTTTCCTGAGGCACATGGTCTAATAAGCAATTACTCCAGTTTGACACCCCATTCCACGCTCAGAAGTACTACAGGCCTTCAATTAGTGATCTGTTTCAACTAACGATTCAGAGAGACATGGCAGAGGTCTGCCACTAGCAATTAATTCCGTTTGAAGCCGTAGAGGTGAAACCGGTGAGTGACTTTCTATCATTACGGACTGCCTCAGAAACCAGAGATGCCATGGAAATACCTGAAGTTTCAGCTGTCCCAATATTATCGTAACCAAGAGAGTACCTGAGAAAATGGTCACACTGGAGTACGTCTTATAATTACAATGAAAGCTAAACCTTTGTTTTTATGGTAAGGTATTTGAAGACAAATGACTGTATGCACACAAAACTAACTGATAACTTCATTGATATCTTAATCTCCAAAAATTGATGGAGTATCCTTAATAAGACAGGATGCTTTGAAATTCAGAAGTATATGCTACAGTGCCCTTGTGCCTTGGCCACATTTTTTTACTTTCTCGACTATATAAATAAAATGTGGAAAATATAGAATTTCGTCCAAAATCTCTAAGTCGAAATTTCAAACAACAAGTGTGTGTGTGTGTGTGTGTGTGTGTGTGTGTGTGTGTGTGTGTGTGTGTGTGTGTGTGTGTGTGTGTGTGTGTGTGAAATTAACCATTTGCTAGATATTCTTAGGCATAGCTTTGAATTTTGCTCCACAAATACTTCTTGCAAAATCTTACTCCTGCATATTTACAAAACTAGTGCATGAACACAAAAATATTACGAATAGCTACTTGCTACATCATAAAATATTTAAGTATTTGAGTATATAAATCCGTAAGAAAATGTTTAATGAAAAAACAGTTTTATTTGCTATAAACTATGTCCTTTAAGCACATATACATTGTATATAAAGATTTTATCGCTCTCTTGATTTTACTAATTGCTCAAAACGTGCAATATTAAGACAAGTTCATAGGAAATTTAAATTTATATATACTTTTTGTGTGAAAATTATCTTAAGAAATTGTACTTTAATCTAAATAGTTATTTTTAAGGTAATAAAAAACTTTATTCGTGTAAATAGTTTGGGTTGGAGAAATTTATTTGTTTTGGCTCTTTGGAAGACACTGAACTTAACCAAATTTCGTTTCCATTCGCTTTTCAGTTTTGATTTATGCCTCACACTGAACACTGTTTTTTGACAAGAAAAATAAAAAATAATTAATAAAATTTTTATATTGAATAGTTTGGTGAAATAAAACACCAGTTTACTATAGGTAATATTAGAGAAGGTAAAATGATATGGTGTTTGCTTCCAAACCTCTCTGTTCTTCTAATACAATTGTAACAAGTGAATTATTACTATGCTCGTGTTTGATAGCATCATTTCTGCTCTATGTGTGTCCTGTGTACCAAAATTCCACTGCGGAGTAGAACCACAACGTCCAAAACTAAAGCCTGGAAATTGCCGCATGCGACCGCTTGCAAGTAGCGGTTGGACGTCCCTGGTCAACTCTGTCGGAAGCCCGCCAAGCGCCCAGGCAACCGCCGGGAGAAGCAGCACCTGAACTGCAGTTCGCAGTTACTTCACCTCCACAACCACCGCAGCCGCCAAACGCAACTCATCAGCGACTTTCCTACGCTGCTGCAGCACAACAGACACCAACAACATCTCTGCACTCCTCACCAGCGCCAGCCACTTCCACAGGAGCCTACACCGTGGTCATCAGCGGGGTACCCCGTGATCTCCCGTGCAAGTTTGTTCTCTCCGCCGCAAAACAGAGATGGCCCTCTGCCTGGAGAGCCAACTGCATAACTTCGAGAGTAGGCACCACCACACTAGTGCACCTGCATCTAGCCGACAGCGCGGAGAGGGATGCTGCCTTGAGGACGCGACTGCCCTTATTAGGGCGCTGTCTCAGAGTCGAGGCAAGCAAGTTCGAGTGACACGTCCCCTGTCGGCGATGCTGCAACTATGGCCACTGTGCCTCCACCTGCAACGCTTCACCTAGATGCCACTACTGTGAGACGCAGTGCTTCAGCGCCGAATGCAGGAAGCATGATCTACGTCACCGACGCAGATACTGCGCCCCCTGCAATGGTCTAGGCCATTTTACAGGTCAGACACAGTGCCCTCGCTACCCCAGAGCGGGGCTTCAAGTACAACGCAGCACACCAGCGACCAGGGAGAAAGATGCTCCACACTTACCATCTACCGTAACAGCAGCTGCCTTCTTTCCCGAAAAATGCCTGAGGGAAGCCCTGCAGGATCTTCGGAGAGAGGTACAGACCATTGGAGCTCGTCTCGCCTCTCTTGAGAACGCCATCGTAGCCTTAAAGTCCTCCAGATAGGACATCCGTCACCTCCACTCCGAGGAGCTTGCCATTGCTCCACGTCTGGGCCAACTAGAAGAAACAATCATCACAAGCATCGCAGGACGCCACTCAGAAGAGACCGAACAACTCACGAACATAACAGCAATCGCCCAACGATCTGCCGACACCACAACTGACCTCCAGACCCAACTACACCTTCTCCAACAACAGCTTCATCAACTCAAGAGCAGTGACCAGTCATCCTCTGTGAAGCGCGAGCTTTCACGCTTGGAGGAAAGTCATTCATATACAGGCGCCAAACTCGGCCAGCTTCTAGACCTCAACCAACAGCTCCGCAGCATACAAGCACAAGCACAACAGTCAAGTTGACACTATGGAGTGCCAAAACTTTCCTATTCAACCGCTAGATGTCAGAGGAGGTAGATATTTGTGTTTCCTTTATAAAACATAAATAAACGTAAACAAATACAGTTGTTTTAGTAATTTATGGCTCTGAGCTGTTGTTACTTAGTTCACGTAAGTTGATGAGTAAATTCCTTGGCACAATAGAGCTCTAAACTCTAGGTAGAATACAAATGTGACAGAGAGAATGGGAAGGCATAACCGTGATAATGGGTAGAAATAGAAGGGAAATACCTTGGTAATGCATTACACAATTTAAAATCACCAAATTTTGCATGGTAAAATGTACATTTCCACAATTTGTTTTACTGTCGCTTAACTTGTAAGAGCTTTTCTGCGCCATGCAAGAAACATAATCCAAATCAGATCATTATATTCTCTTAAGTAAAAGATTAGATTAAATGTAACACATGTTACGTACGGTGTTTTAAATATTCATGTATTTTCACTGTAAAACTTCCGTAATATACTCCTTACAATGTTGAGCAGCATTATACAAGCCCAGGCGGGCAACTTTAATGTGTCTCTACGCGAACGCGTACGGAGCCTACACGGACTCAACAGCTCCCAGCAATAAAACTACACGCAAATACCAAAACAATGAACGTCTAATCCCCTTCGTGATATGCTCAGGACCTCGGTCATGGTCATGGCCAAGGAAACTAAACCCTACGTGCTCCCGCACTCTGTGCGGCAGCATATGATGACGATAATGACGGAGGTGCTAATGCGGGACTCCATAATAGGCAGAAGTATAACTGTCATCCCAAACTCCATCCTCAAATCTCTCCTTATAATTCCTTGTTATTGTTAATAAAAACTTTATTTTTTAAAAGAAGTCACACTCTGTGGCGAGTGTAGGGGAGAGCGCTCCATACGTATGCCATATATAGGCAGCTGCCCGTTAGGGGTAAACAATCCCTCTCATACAAAGCACTGTTATTATGCCTATATTGTCGCAAGCATTGTTGCGAGAGGCGTGGCTGGCGCGCACAAAGAGACAGATAGTGTAGCGCGGAGATGAAAGCTTTCCGAGACAGTGAAGGAAAGAGACAGATGACTGGAAGGTTAGTCTTTCTTATAAAATACATATGGACTCTTTATGAATGCGTGACAGAGATGGAAGCAGTGTACATTGCATAGAACTATAGTGGTAGCGACGAGAGTTAGTACTGGTTTAGATACTTAAAATGGAGACGTTTTCATTGCAACAACAGCGTGTAGTCGTTCGTTTTCTCACATTTTGTGGTGTGACTTCTTCTTCTTCTCCTTCTCCTTCTCCTTCTCCTTCTCCTTCTCCTTCTCCTTCTCCTTCTCCTTCTCCTTCTCCTTCTCCTTCTCCTTCTCCTTCTCCTACTCCTTCTCCTTCTCCTTCTCCTTCTCCTTCTCCTTCTCCTTCTCCTTCTCCTTCTCCTTCTCCTTCTCCTTCTCCTTCTCCTTCTCCTTCTCCTTCTCCTTCTCCTTCTCCTTCTCCTTCTCCTTCTCCTTCTCCTTCTCCTTCTCTTTCTCCTTCTCCTTCTCCTTCTCCTTCTCCTTCTCCTTCTCCTTCTCCTTCTCCTTCTCCTTCTCCTTCTCCTTCTCCTTCTCCTTCTCCTTCTCCTTCTCCTTCTCCTTCTAGTTCTTCTTCTTCTTCTTCTTCTTCTTCTTCTTCTTCTTCTTCTTCTTCTTCTTCTTCTTCTTCTTCTTCTTCTTCTTCTTCTTCTTCTTCTTCTTCTTCTTCTTCTTCTCCTTCTCCTTCTTCTTCTTCTTCTTCTTCTCCTATTCTTCTTCTTTTTCTTCTTCTTCTACCTCACGGCTTTGGATTGTTTAACCCGTTCCGGCTCCAAATTGGTCTTCCCAGCTTTTCTTCGGTCTTCCCTGGTTTCTTCTTCCTATACGTTTACCGTTTAAGTGTATTTTTGGTATTCTGTTATTATTCATCCTCTGAACATGTTGTTCCCATTGATTTCTATTTCTTTGAATAGTATGGTTTATTTCTTCTACTTTTAATTCTGTCCTAATATCTTGACTACGCTTTTTATCAATTTTGGTATATCCAACTATTGCTCTTATGAATTTCATTTCTGGTGACTGTATTCTCGTACTATTTCTTTTTGTTAGTGTCCACGTTTCTGATCCATAGATCAGAGTTGGTATTGCCATTGTTTTGTATAGTTTTATTATAGAGTCCTTACTTTCTTTATTTTTTAATGTTCTTTTTATTGTGCCTGTTATATAGTTAAATTTATTTATTTTCTCTATTATATCAGCTTCCCCTTGGTACGAGACATTACATCCTAAATACTGAAAGTGTGATTTCTGCTCAATGATTATGTTATCTAACACTATTTTTGATCTTACTGGATTAATTGCTTTAAATGCCATGGTTTTGGATTTATTTGCTGACGTTCTCATTCCATATTCTGTAGCAATTTTATCTATTACCCTCTGCCGGGGTTAATACAGGCAGGAGTTCTGTTGAGGCGATCAAAGAGGCAGCCTCTCTCTCAACTTACCTTGCGATACGTTGGTAGGGTGTCCAAGGGACATAATATTGCTCATAAGCTCCAAAGAAAAAGCCGGATTCACCTAGTGGTGTGACACTTATTGAAATTCATCGCCAGTTGAGTGAGGCATGTGGTGACGGTACCGTGGATGTGTCTAATGTGCGTTCCTGGTTGTGACAGTTCAATGAAGGCAGAACATCGTGTAACAACAAACCAAGACAGTTGCAGACATCGCCTCCAAAATTGGAATTTCCGTGGGATCTGTGCACACAATCCTGCATGAAAATCTGAAAATGCGAAAAGTGTCTGTGCTTTTCAGTAGGTGCCACGAACGCTGACGGATGATCACAAGGCTGTGCGCGAGGCAAAGTATCAGGCGATGTTGACGCGTGATTACGGCATGAATGGAACATCGATTACACGCTGTTCTTGTAATGAACATTTTAAGTATTGTAACAGGACCGCTGGAGCACCCTGTACCAGCTGCGAACGGAAGGCAGGGGGGAGGGCCGCGTTAGCCACACCTTCTCCTCGTTTGTCTTGTAGTGGTGACAGGCTTGTGGTTAGGGGAAAACATGACTGGTCGCCTGTTTTCTCTACACCTGTTTCTCGATCTTTCGTTTACTGGAACAGTCTCCTGGTCACTAGAAACCGGCGATATTCCGATATAAAGAGGGTTACAGACAGACAGAGTTAGTTAGTCAGTTGTTGGTTGAGTTGGTCAATCAGTTGGTTAGTGAGTGTGAGCGAGAAGACAGTCGCAGTTCTTGGTGTAAGGGTTAGTCAGTGACGTGTTAATGAACGAAAGGATTGTGCAACGGAAGACTGTACGAACTGTGTATGAGTATCGGAGTTTATATAATCGCGAGTACAAGTGAAGTTGTAACGGACGAACGGGTAAATTGTAATTGTGTGCAGCAAGTAATTTTGTGTAATTGGCAAGTGTTAAACTGTAAGTCGGTGGAAATAAAGAACATTGTTGAGTGGTGTAATTGGACTTTTTATTCCACGAACCCACAAAGTCACAGTATCACAAACAGTCCCAACTCTCGTCGCTACCACTATGCACTATTCAGTGCTGCCATCTGTGACACGCATTCGCAAAGGATCCACGTGTATTTAAACAAAAATATAAGAAGTTTGTCTGGTCCCAGTCCTGCAAAAAATAGGTGTTTAACTTGAACGCACCTCGTAAAACAATTTTTAATATTGGAAAGATAGAGTCAGACTAAAAATTCAATGCCATAGCCGGGTTTTGAACCACGAATCTTCTGGTTGCCATCCAGCCGCTCTAATCTTTGAGCTACTATGGCCAACGTGCCGATATGACATTAAATTCTCGTGTTTTTCCCGGTAAGTTTTAATATTTTTATAATTCTTTATTTAAATCTATATTTTCTAACATAACGGATAAAATTACGCATCGAAGTATGAAGGTTTGATGTTTATTATGCTCTTGAAATACAAGCACTCCGTGCTAACGCCTCGGGCGATAATTTTTTTTTTCACTAGCTAATATACATTATCTTACCTCGCAAGTCCCATAAATATGTGTCTTATTATAATGTTTAATTCTTATGTTCTTAGTTCATTGCGAATATTTAGGTTTGTCCTGGTTTTTGTATGCTGTTAAAGTCCCCAAAGTAAATATTCTTTTCCAGTTTTTACTTTGTATTTATGCTGTTTTGTACTGGTTCATTTTTCGGATCTATAAGTGATCGTACTTATTGAGATACATTTATACAGTTTAAGTATTAAGTCAGGCCTTGCCTTATGTTTTGATGTTATTCGTAACGTTCCTGTTATAAAGTAAAATTTGTTAATATTTTTGTTTATGTCTATATGGAAATATACCTAGAAAAAGTGTGTCTGGTTAACTGACATATCAATAGATTAAAAATCCTAGCCACAAACATTTTATTTTGACAAAACTGTGTTTCAACGAGATCTTAACAATATGTGTAGTGAGACTTTATGTATTTATTACGGTTTACCAATTGTGCAAAAATCATTCATAGGCCATTCCCAGAACACTAAGATGCACACTTTATTTGTCATGAACATGTTTTAAGCATAAAATAAGACCTGAAGCTTTCCTGGCGACGAATAAGCTCACTTTCTTCTCGTGCAGCCAGACAGGTGAAAAGATGATTAGATATCAACGTTTCGGGAGTGTGCATCTCTCCCATCATCAGGATATTTATAAAATGTTATAACCACAAATGAAATACTAGATATAACACAACTATAAAAAAAGACAAAACACTATCAAAATTCGCATTACTGAACAAAATACTGTTTTCAGTAAATTAAATGCCAGGTCAGGAGATGGCGTGAGTATAGGAAATTGTGTCAAAGAAACGTAACTACTTAACTTTATTATCAATCTGTATTGATATTTGCTTCTTTACTCTATGAATTTCCATTTTAAGGCCGGTTTCCAACAGGAGCTGGAAATCCAGCATCAGGATTAAGCGTGCTCCTTGCAGAGGAAATCGCCAAAGCCTCCTTAATTCTCCGCTCCCAGTAACTGTTGCATTTTGCCAAAATGGGCGTCTCCTGAAAATTGACTCTATGGTCGTTATAAAAACAATGCTCCGCCAGCCCAGACTTCTCAGGTTGCATTAAACGAATGCTGCGTTTACGTTCGATTATTCTAGTAGCGATGGTCCTTCCGGTTTGTCCTATATACCGATCTCAATCTGAACGCTCATAGTTTCCATCAGGTCTCAACGACTGGGAGTTCTCAATACACTGGCCCACAGAGCTTTGTCTATCTCTGATCCAAGCCACTTATAACAAGAAATACAGCACCTGAGACTCACTTTCCGTCAAAATGGCTACTCCGAATATGACGTTGAAGCCTCGATCACCAAAGCTAGGAAAGGGAAACGTGTAATACAGCAAGCGTCAAATAAGCCTACCGCTACAGCCTGCATTCCTTTTACCGGCAATCTATCTGGCAGAATCGGCAAAATTCTCGCCAAATACAATATCAGGACCATCCACAAGCCACCTCCAAAGGCTAAACATCTGTTGAGACCAGTGAAAAACAAACTGGACTTCCAAGTTCCGGGAGTGTACCGCATTCCCTGTGAATGTGGGACACCGTATATAGGACAAACCGGAAGGACAATCGCTACTAGAATAAACGAACATGAACGGAGCATTCGTTTAATGCAACATGAGAAGTCTGGACTGACACAGCATTGCTTTGATAATGACCATAGAGCCCATTTTCGGGAGAC
The DNA here is from genome assembly GCA_030765055.1 of Mantis religiosa. NCBI lineage: Eukaryota > Metazoa > Arthropoda > Insecta > Mantodea > Mantidae > Mantis > Mantis religiosa. The sequence goes on from CM060953.1 coordinate 174,330,229, forward strand.
GACCATCTTAGCAAATTGCAACAGTTACTAGGAGTGGAGAATTAAGGAGGCTTTGGCTATTTCCTCTGAAAAGAGCTCGCTTAATCCTAATGCTGGATTTCAGTTCAGCTCCTGTTGGAAACCGGCCTTAAAAATGGAAATCCGTAGAATTAAGAAGCAAAGATAAATACAAATTGATAATCAAGTTAAGTAGTTACGTTTCTTTGACACAATTTTCTATACTCACGCCATCTCCTGACCTGGCATTTAATTTACTGAAAACAGTCTTTTGTTCAGTGATGCGAATTTTGATAGTGTTTTGTCTTTGTTTATAGTTGTGTTATATCCAGTATTTCATTTGTGGTTATAATATTTTATAAATATCCTGATGATGGGAGAGATGCACACTCCAGAAACGTTGATATCTAATCATCTTTTCACCTGGCTGGCTGCCCGAGAAGAAAGTGAGCGTATTGTAAGCATGTTTGTAGTAGAGGATTCATTTGTTAATCTTCTTGTCACATCCTTGGAAGATGACGAGCTTAAATGCATAGTTACACTACACAGGTACAATTATGGTTGCGTATGAACGGTTTTATACATATACTTTTTTTGTATTTAGGGATCTGTAACAATCTATTTGCTACCAAAAATGTAGTTAGTACAGAAAAAAGAAAGACGAAAGTGACCGCTACCTGAGAAGCAGCTGTAGTTGGCATGGCAAGATTATTGGAGCGAACATGGTCGTGGAATTTGAGTTGGCAGTCATCATTAGCTAACTCGCTCTCCTTTTTCCCAATTAAGGAGCTAATTTACGATAGTGTCCCTGAGCTCTAGCTCATTCCATACGTTTGTTACACCCCTTTACATTCTCCGATAACAACAGTGGCCATCTTGGCGTCTTTATTCACCTTGGGGAATGTTCCATCTACTCTCTATGTACTCTTGGACTTTTATGAACAATGATGATACGCTCTATCTCAGTTACATTTCTGCACAGACACTTGAAATTTTACCTGGTATAATGGTAGCGTTACTTTGAATTTCTCCAGTAGCCACCCACCTTTACTTACAGAGCACCGTAGAGTAGCCGTACTTCCATAAAGTTCCTGCACTTAAAGTAGCTAAGCTTAGAGGCGAGTCCGATTTTACCACTTATACTCTTATAATTCAGAAATCATATTCAAATCATAAATAAAGTTAATAACTTTTGCTCTATTGATATTCCAATGAACACAAAATTTTCAAAAATTTTCGCGCAGTTTCTTATTTAGGTGGCCTTTTCTCCTAAACAGTTAAAGTAACAGATTTAAAACTTTGTAATAACTTTAAAAACATGATATTAAACATATCTGGTGAACCAATAAGACATTTTAATCAATAATAACAATTTGAAAAATAAATAATAATGTACTTCTTATTTTTTTAATTGTTTATGCATGAAAATATTTTTTTTTTTCAGAAATTTCATGAAGGTGTAACATATGAGGCTTTCATAAACTGTTTAGAGCAGTATATATTCTGCATATGCACAAAAATTCAAAGCTATATCTATTATAGTGTTCTATAAAAGCGTATATGAAGTTTAAAAAGTTAAGGTACAGTAAATGGCAAAAGAAGGTAATGTTGTGTTTTTATGTAAGATACCCAAAATTCAAGACATCCCTGGTCCATATTCCTCACTTAAGTTGTCTCAGCATCCTTTCTCCTCCTCTTTTAACCTCTCATCCTAATTCTTGCTTCCTAAGAAACTTTCTGCACTTTTTTTTAGTTAATTGATGGAAATTAATCATATCTCCACACAAGCCGTTTATAGGCTCAGGTTTTTGATGGATAGAGTCAAAATGAAAAATTCAATGCCATGGCCGGGATTTGAACCACGTATCTCCTGTTTTCGGTCCAGTCGCTCTAACCCATTGAGCTACAATGGCCAACGTGTCGTCATGACATTAAATTCTCCATTTGACTCTTATATTTCCCCAGGAGACCACTAGGGGCTCTCGCATCCGAGATACACCGTTTGTGGCGACTTACTATCGTAAGTACTTGAGTCCTGGGCTTCATCATTTAACTTTATTTTAGTTAATTGATGGAAATTAATCATTTCTCCACACTAGCCGCTTATAGGCTAAGGTTTTTGATGGATAGAGTCAACATGAAAAATTCAATGCAATGGCCAGAATTTGAACCACGTCCTGCACTTGTTTATCTGCTTCTTTTACTCTTGATGCATCAATGTTTTCAAAGGCACAGTCAAAATTAAAACCTGGTTCCAGTCCTATTCTCCTAAATACAGCTCCCCTTTAGTAGCAATGTCATTAGAAGACATCACAGCATCCATCACACTAAATTTAATAGTTTTACTACCAATATACATAGAGTTTTGAACTCTTTCTCAGATTAGATGATTGAAGCTCTCGTTTGGGTTTTGCATACGACTAAGTTCCCTTTCATATCATTTCTCTTTTCTCTAAGTCTTCTGCCCATTCATTTTGTACGTGTCCAACACACTCTAGCTTTTTCACTTGCACCCCTTGTCCATATACATTGGCTTCTTGCACCATTAGAGAACCTTTAGAGACCCCATCCCCTAAATAATTGTGCTTGTTATAAGTAGAAGAGAAAATGCAGAGTAAAAAATGGCGTGATGCCCTGGTCACCATACTTAAAACCCCATTTAAATACACTTAATTGTCACAAACACACAAAACCCTATAATGGGCATGTTCTCCAAACTATGTAGATTCATATTAATCAAAAAAACAGAAAATCCATATTTTTATCCAAAATCACTACCAAGTGTCAAGGTAGCTAAGCTTAAGAAGCAGGTCCATCCAGCTGTACGTCTTCTACCAGACCCTACTGTTTCCAGATTTCTCTTATTTCACCTCCCTCTTTTATGTTATTAATGGCCCCGGTGGCAGATGGCGCAGAGGCTTGCACCTTGGAACTTTCTTTTCGGCTCTACCGGAGGGTAGCTCCACTGCTGAGTCCAGGTTTACCCAGGTCTCGATACAGGAGATCTATGAGTCACACTCCGACGGTTTGGACAGGTCGCTGCGGGCACCTCCCAGTCTGTGCCACGTGCTTTCTCCATTTCTGTACACCATACGACACCTGCTGGTGCTTCAACTCATCCCTTCCTCCAAGGGGTGTATGTATCCCGTAGGGGAGGGGATCCGTCCCCTTCAGCTGCCGTGGTGCGGGTGCTGCGGAATCTTAGCACTCGTGGTGCCTCTGTACCTAGGAGTAAACTTGGACAGAGGTCTAACTTTTCGCCGACACATCAGCGACCTTTCGGCGAAGGTACAGGAAGCAATCGCTTCCCTGTACCCAATGCTGGGGTCGACCTCGATGCCAGTTGGCATGAAGTTGTGTCTCTTCCGAGCGCTGGTAATCCCGGTGATGCTATATGCCTGTGAGATCTGGGGCATGGCAGCAGACAGCTTAATAGCATGGCTTCAACGTGCACAGAATAGAGGACTAAGGTCTATGTATTCTGTGGGACGTTATTTCCCTACCAGGTTGCTCCACGAAGCATCGGGTCTTCCATACGTGGAGGATGAAATTAGGCGCCGGGCTTCAAAATTATACACAAGTTTACCATCTCACAGAACCGCCCTTGTTAGATCATTGGGAGATTATGACCCCACTAGACGCCGATTTAGACTGCACCGGGTCCCCCGTATGGCATGTGGGCACACTAGATAACCCAGGAGCTAATCCTATCAGCAGCTAAAGCTGAGCTCCCCATAATTCTTCTAAGCTGTTTGGCATCTAAATTTTCCCCCAACTAATAATCAAACAAACATAAAGATTTGGGTGAAAAGTACTGCATCCTCCCCTTCAACCCGAAGGTACTTTCTGTAACCTCTAAATTAACTCCTAACCAAAAGACCTACACCGCCTTCATCCTACAAATTTCAATTCTAAATCCTACCTGCGGTAAAACCCTTAACGGGTGGGCATGCAGCAAAAAACTTCTGGTTTATACAGCCAGTCAGCACGAGCGAGCGAGCAAGCGACGTTACTAGAGGAACCTCGGGCCGACATGCCGAGCCCCTCCCGTCGGGGAGTTTGGATTGGGTTGGACTCGAGTGGACAGTGAGTTCTCGACACCCACGGGTAATTGGGTACCTCTGACCAGGCTACGGCCGCCCGGAGGTGGTAGAGGGTTGCCTCATAAGTCCCGGGTACTAGCCTGCAGGGCTAGTAGAAGGTGTGCTAGATCACCAGGCGGCCCCACCGAGGTTTTTCGGTAGTCTTCCCTGCGGAGTTGACGCGCGTAAGTGGCGTATCGGTTTCCGTCTCGTATTGACATTGTTGTCAACGGTGGGGGGGGAGGCTTTTTAATAAATCAGGTATTTCCCTAAGGAAGGAGCCCCGGATTATCCATCGCTCCCGGGTTGAAGGAGGCCAGGGTCTTTGAACCTACGTGTCCTGGACTGATTGGGTAAGGCCTTTGCACTTAACTAAAAGGGGTGTACGTAAAGAAGATCAACATTCCCATATGATATTTATGATTGCTTTTAATTCTAAAATATTCTGCTTTTTATTCATAATATTTCATTAATTCTAGAACACTACACAAATGTTTGCAAGATTAGAACAGATGTAGATGAATAATTTCTGTTTTCATAGTTGCCACCTACATTTGAATAACGATAATTGTGTATTGATCAGTGAGCTTCAGTGTAGCGTAATGGTTATGATACGGTTTCTAATCTTCTAAAGAGCACGGTGTAGTAAGCGCTCTATTAAGGACGACTATTTTGGTTCCTTTTCCATGGAAGCTTTTCCTGAAAAGAAGCAAATGTAAAGGAACATCTGCTATGAAAACATTCTTCCTCTGATGCTGTATGACAGTGAACCATCCAGGCAGAAATGTTTCAGTACTCCTACGTTCTCTTCTCGATTCCTTTTTGCAGCTCACTTTACTGCTTTATCCGATCATTTGGAACGCTTCTTTTTGCATAATTAAGCGTGAAACTTTGCCCGCAATTCCGATTCAATTTCTGTTTGCGGTACCGTAAATGCGATTACTGTGCTTTACGCTTTGTGATCATTCATTTACTGCGGAGAGAGAGAGAGTGCCTCATCAAGTGTGCAAAATATTCTGAGGCAAAACAGTTCTTTCACCTGAACTGTAGAGCATCCAGCCTGCTTTGTACACTAAAGAATTTGAATAACGTTTTCTTTGCTTTTAAAGGAAACCAAATATTACTAAATAGATGAATTACTCGGTACAGTGATACGCAGTGTTAGGCTTGGAAATGTGACACCTAACGCACCTAAAATAAGCTATAAGTTAATGAACAGGTACTAAATTAGCCATATTTATAATTAACCTTAACCTAAATGTAACATCCCATATTTCAAACTAGAAAATACATTAAAATACATCTTCAGGTCTCTTCTGTAGCATAGGTAGTATTGTGTCTGCCTCTGGTTCAACAAGTCCTCAGTCAAGGTGAATTTCTTTCCGGGGTTTTACGTTATACTGAAAGAAGAATGTCGGTGACTAAGCTCTATGGATCATAGCCATCTTTATAGATGGCTTTGAAAGTATTATCTTTATATGAACATGGAAAAAGGAGGAAATGAAAATAAATGAAGAACTATTCCCATTTTAGAAAGGTATAAAGTATTAGAAAATTCAAAACAGCAATAAAGAATATCCCTCAAAAGTTTAAGCTTGCAATTTTCTAATTTGATATAAATTGTGTACATTTTTATGAGTAAAGTTTTTGTCAGTTACTCAGAACAAGAACAACTCAAAAGCTATTTACAGATTACTGGTGATGCTTATCTCATTTCTTATGCAAATAAATTAAGCATATGGTATTATAAACATTCTTTGAAGCAATTTTTAGATAATAAAAATGATGATTACTTTTCTATATAAATATAACTTATACATTCTATTCAATGTTTAATCTACATTTGCTGTTTTACTTACTATGTTTACTTCGTGGCCTTTTCTGTATGTTTGCTCATAAGAGCCCATAGTCCATAGAGAAAATAGAATTATCCGACTTTCACTTTTAGGATAAGGAATACCCTGGAAGAAACCTTAATCAGATTAACTTACCCTCACCGAGATTCAAACTCGGAACCTCCTGAACGTGATACACACACGCTACATCAACACTATTACTGGAGGGCTGTACTGGAATACCTGAGACCTGCCTTCTCTGATCGCGTTAGGCAGGAGGATCGTCGATACTTTCGGCGAACCCCGGCTGAGGCGGACAGACTCCCCGTTATAAGACCTAGTGAGTTCCAGGGCGTACTCCGGCGTCTCAACCCCAAAAAGGTGGCGGGACCTGATGGCATAACGCCAATCATGCTCCGTCACCTTCCCTTCAGGGCCGTGTTACTTCTCACAAGAGTCTTCGCTCTGTGTCACTTTCCGCGTAGCTGGAAAGAGGCTCGGGTGATAAGCATTTTGAAGCCAGGGAAAGACCCGGTTGATCCTACCAACTACCACTCTACCAGCCTCCTTTCTGTTCTCTCGAAAGTTTTCGAGAGGCTTTTCTTAGCCCGCTTGTCCCCCCTTCTGCGAGACATTCAAGCCATCCCTCCTCGCTAGTTTGGCTTTCGTCCTGGGCAATCTACGTCACAGCATTTGCTGCGCGTGTTGGAGGCTGCAGCCCTGAGTTTCCAGGACAAGGCATTCACCTCAGTGGTTTCTCTGGACGTGGAAAGGGCCTTCTCTACGACCTGGCAAGCGGGTCTTCTATACAAATTTATCCAACTGGAGCTACCCACTCACGTCATACATCTTCCACATTCTTTCCTAAAACATAGATTCTTCAAAGTTACAGTGGTGGGAAAAATATATACACGAAGGTCTATCCGCGGCGGAGTCCCCGAAGGTTCTGTGTTATCACCGACGGTCTATAGCGTCTACGTGGCTGATCTTCCCACTGAACAGCACGTCAACATAGCGCAATATGCTGACGACGTGCTGCTATTTTCCACAACCCACGGAGAACCTTAAACCCCATTCAACGATATTTAAACCTCCTACAGGATTGGTGCACGCTTTGGCGATTGTCCATTAACACGGAGAAAAGCCAAGCGATACTGTTCACCTAGCGCCGCTTTCCCGCCAACTTTCCCAAATTCACCTACTTTGGGCAAGGGATTAGGTGGGAGAATTCCATCAAATACTTGGGAGTCAAGCTGGACAAGGGCCTAACTTTTCGGGAACACATCCAGGAGCAAGCGCATCGGTCGTGTGTTGCCGTGGCATCACTATACCCTGTGCTTAGGTCTGCGATGTCTGTTTCCCTAAAGTTGCGCCTCTTTATGGCTCTGGTCCTCCCTATCATGCTCTATGCGTGCGAAGTCTGGGGTATGGCCGCAGGCTCAAACCTGGTACTGCTCCAACGTGCACAGAATAAATGTCTTCAGATTATCTAATCTGTATGCACAAGGTTCCCCGTGAGACTACTTCACGAGGCTTCATCCCTCCGCTATGTAGAGGATGAAATTTGTGTATTGTGCCTATGCACTAGAGAGAAGAAAGAATGAGGCGAGAGGAGACAGGGCGGCGTCCCAAAGAGCTACGAGGTACAGAGGGCAGGTTCTCCACACTACTAGTTGGAGACTGCCCTGCAGGCCGCTATAACCCGGCATTCCACCCTACTGTAGCCCAGAAACGGCCCCACTAGCACAGGTTCGGAGATTGGTGACCGTCCTACTGGAGGAGGAATTGCTTTAATCCGAGTATACCATCCTGCCATGCAATGTCAAGACACCCGCCGACACTTCTACCCTGAACGAGACAATCAGAGGAGAGATAATGTGAAATGATAATGGAGATGAAATGAGGCACAAAAAATTCGGGGGATTGTAACCTAACCGCAATTCGCCTAGAATACCCGGAAAATGCCGAAAAACCCATAGTTCAGGCAGATCGGCACGAGGATTTAACCCGGACCTTCCGAATGGGGACCACAGTTGAAACCACCTGAGTTATCCCACTCAGAATTTCTGGAGGGTGCAGGTTCCTTAAAATAAGACAGCTACCCTAAAGATTGAGGGTGCTATTTTTGAGGGGGGGGGGACGGGAGAATTTAGGTGAATTTGGCATATGTCGTTATTAACTACGACACATTCTATCTGCTGATAAGAATGTTATCAGCTCCTTATGTTGACACCAAATTTAATGACTGCGTAAGTACAACTGGTCTCTTGCTGATTGTGGTATGTTGGCATCACAAGAGACTGTTGTATCCACCGAGCTTTTCCCACAGAACTCGGTTTTTATTACCACTGTAAAACCTCTGTGCATTTCATGACAAAAACAAACGCGAAGCGCTTCGCTGCTTGCAATGAACAGTTGAAATTTATATACCCCATGCTCTGGACAGCCCGTATCACACAATATCTCCCTATTGCCATACGCTGCTGACATTTGCATGTCTGATGCAAGGTGCATACCAACATAACAAAATAAAACAATTGTAGGACCATGGGAAGTTAGTGTATCTTTTTTCTCTTTAGCGACTTTATTACTTTATTTTATGCGATTTTAGGCGCATTATTAACTTTTAAATGTTTAATGGTCTGTACACAGTTCAGCACAACCAAAATATATTTTCAAAAATATATTTATATTTTTATAAAGTGCGATATATATTTTAGCAGCGGGAATGTATTCTGATCCGCTTTCGTGCATGACGTCGTGACTGAAAATTGAATTTTCTGTTTTCATAGCTCGTAAGCAAACCTACAAAATAAATTAGAACAGACAACTTGAGAAATTATTTAAAAAAATAAATAACAGTACTCCAGTGTTAGTGACGTAACCTATAAAATAAATCAGGAGAATATAAATCATGAGGAAATATTTGCAAGCGTTTGCATGAACTTATTAAATGTTTTAACTTTTGATGTGTCTATAATTGCTGGCACGGAATGTTGGGCTTTCACTATTTAAATCTTACTTAAGATATTTTTTTTTCGTTTTTATTTGTTAGTAAAATTAAGATTTCTCAGGACAGGAGCTGAAAGGTAATTGATTTCCTTTTAAGTCCACTTTCAGGCTGGCCACCATGTTAATATTACTAATCTTAGTACTACCGACGTGCACAAAAAATATTAGTAAACTACTAATTTTATTTTCAGATAAGTGCCTATTACTTTATTGCTCCATTTATACTCCTAATATAACTGTCGTAACAATATAAGTGGAATATATTACCTATCGTCAATAACGTTAACTGGTATACGTTGAATTTCTGCTGTTTCTTTTGGGTTTATACATTAGTTCACATAAGTATTCATATTTTCATTCACAGGGGTTAGTCTTGACTAGAGAAAAATTTCCACCAACTACCGGAAATCGATCCCGGGACACCTCCTGGAGCAAGCAAAGGCTTTAGCGAAGGCAGTCACTTGTCACTGAAGGCCAGAGGCGTTTGTGTTTCTGCATAGGTATACTCCACAGGGACTGTACGGTTATCCCTCGCGCATGTAAACAACAGAAGTGAGATACAGCCTGACCATGACGGGTACAGCGAGAAGAAACAAAAGAGTCGCGTTATACTACACCTTGATCTTGCGTCGGCATACACTTGCAAGGCAATACTTCACTAGTTCCTGCGTTACGCTGTTTTGGACGTTTGCTTCCAGTGGCAGTTGTTTGTATATCTGACTGTACATCTGACGTCATTCATACTCTGTATCAGCTAACTTGTATCGCCTTTACTTAACATACTTCTCACAGAATATACTTTGTTTCATTATTTGCTATTTTCTAAAGTTTATGAAAAGTTGACCGTTCATTTGTTCAAGTTGTATATCGAAAGAGTATTATGCAGAAAATTCACACTGTTTAATACAAACATATGAAGGTTTTCATAGTCATATATGTCAGATTATTCACAGCCTAATGTTAAACCTCCGGCATTCACCGGTATTTTTAATTAATTCCTATGTAGACGTCATTGAAAATTAATAAACTTTTTTAAAACATACAGCTTTCCTTTGAGCATGGAAATAAAAGTAATTATTATCTGATCGTATAGTATAGCATGACAGTTCAAGGATAAAATCATAATTATGACATTCAGCTCACAGCGAAATAATAAGATAGACTCTGTATTCCTAATAACAAATTTCAAAAAAGCAATTCATCCTGTGAAAGTTCCCAACACATCTAATTGTTCTTCGTTTAGAATTCTTTGCCTCTTTTTTCTGTTGCCAATATGCACCCAATTTGTTCAAGCAATTTTAAGAACCTGCAGATTGAGATTTTTTTTTTTTATTTTTACACAGGAAAAGGTAGTGGTGCTTTTGATTAATATAACAAAGTTAAATTTTTTTAAAGAAATTGATCGTTCTTCCACACTAGAAGTGCAGAGTCACACTGAAAAATTCAATGCCATAGCTGGGTTTTGAACCACAAATCTCCCGGTTTGAGTCGGTTGCTCTTAACCACTGAGCTACCATGGCAAACATTCCAACATGACATTAAGTTCTCCAACTGACTCATTTTTCTGGATAAACGATATACAATGAGATACGCAACGTTTGTGGTGACTTACTATGCTGTAAGTACTTACCTAAGCTTTTGGTTAAACCACAATTAGGTTAATTTATGGAAACATAGAGTAAAACTGAAAAATTTAATGCCATGGCCGGGATTTGAACCACGCATCTCCTGGTTTCCATTTAGTTGCTCTTATCCTTGAGCTACCATGGCCAACGTGCCGCCACGACACCAAATTCTCCAACTGACTCATACTTTCCTGGTAAAACACTAGCGGCTCTTGTATTCAAGATACACTGTAAAGACTTACTATTTTTAAGAACTTGAGTACTAGCCTTCATCGTTAAACTCTTATTATTTAAGTTAATTCATGTAAATTAATCATTTCTTTACACTAGTTGTGTAAAGTCTAAGCTTTTCGCTAGAAAGAGTCGAACTGAAAAATTCAATGCCAAGGCGGGATATGAACCACGGATCTCCTAGTTTCCGTCCAGTCGCTCTTACCCATTGATCTACCAAGGCCAACGTGCCATCATAACATTAAATTCTCCAATTGACTCATATTTTCCCAGTAAACCACCAGGGGCTATCGTATTCGAGATACAACGTTCGTGGCGACGGAAACCAGAAGATCTGTGGTTGAAATCCCTGCATGACATTGAATTTTTCAGTTTGACTCTATCAAAACCTTATCCTATACACCGTTAGGGTGAAGAAATGAGTAATTTCCATAAATGAACTTAAATATTTGATGAAAGTTTACCATTTTTCCACACTAGCCGTGTATAGGCTAAGGTTTTGGATAGATAAGAGTCACACTGAAAAATGTCAACATTCCAGCATGACATTAAATTTTCCGGAAAAAATACGAGTCGGTTGGAGAATTTAATCTTGTACTGCCATATTGGCCCGTGTAGCTCAATGGTTAAGAGCAGCCGATGGGGAGCGGAAGAACCGTGGTTCAAATCTCGACTTGAATTTTTCAGTCTGATTATTTAAACTAGGTATATTGTTAAGGCCGCGCTGTGGCCGAGTGGCTGGATAGCTGTACTCTCTTTAAGGTGGCACGAGTTCGATCCCAGGCGAGCGCAAAATGAGATTTGTGGTGGACAAGTCTTGAGGTGGGTTTTCTCTTGTTCCTCCGGTTTCCTCCTCCACTATTCAACCATTACTCTCCATCAGCAATCTTTTCTATCAGTCATTTCATCTGGTTCTCATTCCACACATTGGGCTGGGCTCTTAACCCAGTGCCTCGAAAATCCGAGCTAGTCGCCCGGAGTTTCTTGCTACTTTTAAAACTGTAAGAAAGGAAATATTTCCTGTGGGTGTCTTTAGCAGCGTTTATTAACGAGGTTAAGGAAACGTCTCGATGTGGACGTAGCATTAAGGTGAAGCTTTGCCATTTGCCCACATTTAGTATTCATCATGGATACTGGGTTCGTGATCCTGACTTTCCCTCTTCCGAGTGTAACAAAGGCTGGCGCACTTCATGGCGCCTGATTCATTAATCAGTTTTGGTTAGCGACATAAAAGCTTCATTCTCGTGGAGTAGGAAACTGAAAGAGTGTGAGTAATTAATAGAAGGGCTGTTCTTCCTAACCATCACGGTATGCATGAGGTGAAAGGGAAGTGCAAAAAGTCGAGACGTTGAAAAGGGAAGGCTTAAAAACCTATCTACACTGAGCAACACAATGGGGTAGAAGGAACAGCCCTTCAGATTCATTCATGAGCAGAGCAAATGTAACCTTACCCTTTAAACCCAATTCATTTTTCAGCACATGGTACGTATACTTGCTTCTCTTTTCACTTGTACTGCGGCAGGATGCTTAGAAAATGCATCAAACAAAACTCTGCATAAAAGATAAGATTTAGTAAACCTGAGAATCGATTTTGTGGAGAGCTCTTTCTGCAGACAATCCCACTTTCTCTCTCACTCTCTTCCTCTTTCGGCCATTCTGGAGTTGAAAATTCCCTTTACCAAAAGTACTTGCATTTCTCACTGATGAAAGCTCCATAGTTTGTTTATATCAGCTGCTAGGTTACAGAATAAAGGTTATAAACAAAATTGGCAGCGTTTTATCCTGGCCAGCATACTGACATTCGTAACTTGCAGGTAGAGGAAGTATCGTGTTCAAACCGAGAGAGAATGCCCGCCTCGGCAGCGTGGCGGTAGCATGTCTTCCTCACGTTCAAGAGGTCCCCAGTTCGAATCTCGTTCAGGGTGAGTTACCTGGATAAGGTTTTACTTGGTGTTTCCCTTATCCTGAAAGACGAGTGTCGGATAACTCTAAACTCTATGGACACCGGGCTCATTTGAACATCATTTCACCAATTCCATTCATCGTCCGATATGACTTAACGTTGGAGGACGTAAATTACAAAAAAGTAGAAAGTGCCGCAGCCTCGGCGTTGCATGACACTCACTGGTCTGCTGGAGCGTTTTGGTCAATAGTAGGGACTCTACCCTCTGATCTGTCGTGACTCTTTGGGACGCCACCCTCTGTCTCCTCACACTTCATCCGTCCTCCCGGGATGCCCCACTTTGGGCAGAGGTACAATAGTTCAACTGGTCACAGCGCCAATTCCCTCCGTATCCTATCTTATAACCACTAAAGCAGTATTTTGTTTTCTTGGTCAGCATACTTTCTTAACTTGTAGATAGAAGAACTATTGCATTTCAACTCAAAAACTCGAAGCAGAAATTGGAAGCCCATTAATCCCAAAAGTCTGATCTAATGCACTGATTCCTGTACTCTCTAAGGAGACAGACAGGAAATTAGCTGGTTCTTCTAGTACAGCCATGGGCCAATTGCTGTTGCTTAATAGTTCCATAATCTAAACAAGCAAATATATTACCGAGAGTACATCTGGCAGCTCCATTAGCAGGTCATATTTTATACACATCTCTGTGATGAAGGAATTGCAGGAGATGCATGAGTTCCAGGTGACGAGTTCTCTTAAAGTTAAAGGTTTTACCAACCGGCTGGGAGACGCTTAGAGACAACCCGCCCAAGTCACTGGACGATAGCTTCCAGACCCACTTCCAGCAGGAACAGGGAAAAGCTCGATCCACAATTGTAGGCTCAAGCAGTTCTATCTGTCGGACCTGAAAATAATTTCAAATCGCAACCTTCTGCACCATCTGCCGGCATTCAATCGACATACAGTCCTCTGACGTAAAAGAGAGAATGAAATAGAAAGAAATGGGAGATAAGAGATCTAGGGTAGAAAATGCCATCCCAGCGTTCACTCTGACACCGGAAAAGAGAATAGAATCAATGTTCAGTTTGGTCACTTCAACAAATCGAACCGGGACTTCCGGAATTTGAACCTCGAGAATTACCGCGAGGTCTTCTGTCTCCCATTCACGTCTTAACCTCTCTACTAGCCACGTCTCTTATTATTCCTTTATCTACTTCATCTATAATTATATAAACATTGCATAAATTGTCTTACTGCGTACTTTCTTGTAGGTTCAAGGACAATAAGAGAATACAGTGGACCTTAAGCAATAGTCAAATATTTTAAGAGGTGTTCGCCATATGTTGTATTGCAACCTTGTTCATTTTTATGGCTAAGAGATTAAAAAGAGAATAACGATTGCATACTTTTGTGGAGTACAATTTTTTATGACTCTAGGCTTTAGCAGTTATGCAGAAGTCATTAAGAAGGAATGACAATAACCAAAAATCTCATATATTATTTCATTTGTCATGAAATTATCTTAAAGTTATAGTATTTAATCAAAATATTAAACAGCTTTACAGAAAATAAAACAAAAAGAAATCGACATGATTGCATAGGGTGAAAGAAATTTGTTTTTTGAAAACATCATATTATATTTACGGAATATGCTGACCTTAAATACCATCTTACTAGATGGCAAAGCGAGAAGGTGTACCGGGAAAAATTCGCAATACAGAGATGTTTACCTCAGCCTATCGTACATACACGGCGAGTCCAGTGTATGTATAGTCTGTTCAGATATAATCATGTCTTCAGGAAAGCAATGTGTCATACATCAGCAGACGCGAGAAAATATATCATATAGACACACGAAGCTTCCAATCGCTCTGTTTGTGTTTCGTAACTTACTGTGCGTCAAATTACTAATATTTCACTCTTCTAATCGACCAAATAAGAGACGATCACAGCGCTAGTCACCTGAAGATCAATACGCTTCAACGCTCTGTCGAATAATACTTCGCCAAAAATGTATTAAGCACAAAAATTATATGAAACATTTTTCCTGTAGAATTCACCACTTTCGGGGTATACCTTTTTAATTATTTCTTTAAAATTTCTTTCTTTATACAACTATTCTGAAATGTCGTTTAAATATAATAATGGCAAATATAATTATGTAAGTGCAAAATGGATTCAGGAAAGGAAGAACTTCTTCTGACTGTATGTTTATTGTTAATCAGATAATTGAAAAACAGAGTTCAATATATTAACCTATATAACACATAGATTTCGAGAAGGCCTTTGACAAGATAAATAGAAGTAAATTATGGAGTATTATGAAACAGAAAGGTGCACCCCAACATTTGATAACAGCGACAATAACTTTATATATAGAAAATAATATCATGAGAGAAACTGGAATGAAGACAATAATAATGACAACAATAAATAAATGAGTAAGACATGGATGTCAACTTTCACCGTCAGTTTTTAATATTTATATTAAAGATGCCATATCTGATTAGCAGACAAAATTAGATTCGCATTTTATAACTAGAAATAAATATTTAGATATTTTATTACTTAAGACGACAAAGTTCTCATATCTAGTTCAGAAAATGACCTACAAAAAGCGTTACATATATTAAATAACATTGTCTGTTAATATAGTTTAACAATATCTATAAAAAAAACTTAAGTTTTAGCCTTCAAGAGATCCAATACAATAAGAGCCAAACTACAGGGTGTCTCTAAAGTCACTAACCATTGCAATGAAAACGCAATATTTTGTTTCTTTTCTTTTCAGATACTGGTATCTTAGTGCAAGATGTTTAGCACAGAAGAACGCGTTGCCATTGTTTGTACACGAGTACGCGAATTGTCACATGAAGACGCCACAGCGGAATTTACCCGTAAATTCCACAAACCAGCCCCATCAAGGGCACATATTCGTCTGCTTGTGAACAAATTTAAGAGTACTGGCAGTGTGTGTGATGACACACGTCCTGGACGACCACACGTCTTGGCAGAAACAGTGCAGCAGGTTCAAATTGCCAATGATAGGAGTCCGAAGGCATCAATTCGACGCCTCAGTAGGGAATTGAACGTCCCTCGTGTCACAGTGTGGAAAATTCTACGTTTGACTCTACGCAAACGTCCGTATCACATTCAAGTTCTGCACCATCTTGAGGACGAAGATTTCGCCTGTCTTCGGGCAATGTGTTATGACCTCCTGGAATGTGTAGAGAGTGAGACTTTAATGGACAACATTTTATTCTCCGATGAAGCCACTTTCCATGTTTGTGGGAAAGTGCACAGACACAACAGCCGAATATGGGCATATGAAGAACCACATGAGGTATCGGAGTGGGAACGTGATACACCGAAAGTCAATGTTTGGTTGGGTATGGCAAACGCAAAACTTTATGGCCCAGTTTTCTTTGCCGAAAGGCCAATAACAGGTAACATCTACATCAACATGTTAGAACTGTTCCTTGAACCGCATCTTCAAGAGCATGGCATACTGATACAGTTGTGTATCAGCAAGATGGTGCGCCTAAACATATTGCAAACATCGTCCGTGATTAGCTGAACAGAACTTTTCCAGGGAGATGGAAAGGCAGAGATTCACTTCGGCTGTGGGCTTCCCGTTCACCGGACCTTACTCCTTTAGACCTTTTTGCATGGGGGTACATCAAATCTAAAGTGTACACTAGCAAAGTGAATGGTCTGCCTGAGTTACGGAATCGTATCAGGGAAGCAGCAAGTCGAATTACGGTTGACATGTTACAGTCTACATATCGTTCCACTACTGAAAGATGGCGTATGCGTTTTAAGCTAGATGGAGGTCATGTAGTAGGGCAGTAGAATATGTGTAACACTTCAAAATAATATTGATTTTTCAATCACTGTCTTTCTTCATTGAAATGGATAGTGACTTTAGAGGCACCCTGAAATTATTAGAAGAAAAACCTGATGAACAAGTCAACTTCTTTAATTATCTTGGTTGCAATATCTCTTATTTAAAAACAGTGGCATTTTAATAAAATCAACAAATTTAATGGTATATGTGACACCATAAAAATAACCTTAAGAAATACGAGAATAAAGACTAAATTATAGTTTTGTAAAGTAGTGGCAGTTCCTATATTATTATATGGCAGTGAATTTTGGACTTTAACAAAAAATAAGAAATGATTGAACCAGGGGAAATTAAGCTTTTAGGAAATATAGCAGATATAATCCTCGAGATAAGCAAGGAGGTGAGGAAATTCGAAAAGAAGTGAATATTTTTAAGCTAAAAGGTAGAATTAAACAATATAGAAATAACTGGAAGGAACATGTAGACAGAATGAATGATAGCTGCATTCAAATATTAGTTTCAGATTACAAATTATAAGGTAGAAGAGATATTGGTAGACAAAGGAAAACATGGATGCAACCCTTTTAATTTAAAATTTATGAGAACCGGAACGCGCCTTGATGGCTTAAACTGTAAAAAGTTGTTGTTGATGATGCTGATGATGATGGTAAAGTGTCTATACTTTTCTCTAATAAAAAATCAAAGCCATTATTTAGCGTCCTAAAACGAAGCCTGAGGGTTTATCTATATTGAAAACAAATGAAGTATTAAGATTTTGTAAGTATAGTGAGCAAGGAAAGGCATGCGTGTGCGAACATCATATTAATAAAAATGTAACCCATTGTCTGACATAACTGTGCAGCAATACCAAGTTGTGACGTTGTTTTACATTGCAGGTTTCGCGTGAACTAGATTTTCGTAAGAGTACGGAATGCACGTGGTACAGCAGTCGAATGTATGCACATAAAATAAATTGAGCGAATAAACTAAATTATCGTGGTTGCTAATGTAAGCACTTGAAATTTGTGGTGCAGAAAAGTTCCTTAAACTGTAGTCAAGTAGAACTTTGTGGAGTCAGGAGCAGCACGTGTTGAAGTTTCTTTGTTGAAGAGAAATGTCCCCAACTGGAGGTCAGACAAAGTTTGCAGCTAAGTTGTTAAACGTCAGCTGTAAGTTTACAGCCTTTTGGCAGTTGCGGCTCTGGGTAAACACACCGCTACTTTACTCTGGTAAAAGTTAAACCATTGTTATGGCCATAGAAGTAGCGAGATACTCTGTACAACTGCTTTATCTAAGGCTGTTCTAAGGAACAACACTTGCTATACTTGAACAAATATCTTAAGTCTAGCATCTCATGACATTCTCTACCCACAGTTCATAGTTGCTCCTTAGATGTTATACCACTCGCATAAGACTAAATGTTCCATGCAGATCAGAATGTCGACACATACTGACTTTCAGTGGCGAGCGCTAAATTCATTTATGTTGTTTACTGGAAGAGCAAAGTATTAGTATTGTCGTGCAGCCCAAACTGCTACCATGGATTTATCTTTACTAATAGAAACCTCTCAGATAACACGCTAATTTATCACTGGGCCACAAAAAATATTTTGAGTGTTTCGAGCACTTCATGGGGCAATTCCTACCAAATTTGGGTTGAGAAAAACAAATATGACAATGAAAAGTTTTTACTAGCTCTAGTTTCTATTATATACACAAGGCGGAAGTATTACATATTAACGGATTGAGAGAAAAGGATACATTTTAATTACATATACATGCTAACAACAATGAAAGTGCATTTGAGCGTTTTAACTGGTAATTACATGTTAAGAGTTCTAAATTGATGGAAAAATACTTCGCAAATAGTCGTGTCTGAAGAGAATCATGTGGTGGCCTATTGACTTCGTCGTCGTTTAGCTTGCCTCTTGTGATGGACTTCCGCAGAATCCCTATACAAAACCAGCAGTAATCCGCAAGCATTTCTTCATTCCAACGGCCCTGATATCTTTGTCACAAAACAGAAATGCCCTGATGGAATCTCTCCCCATGTTCATCACTAACAGCTCCACAACTAGGAGGGAAAAAGTCAAGGTGGGAGTGGAGAAAATGGATCTTAAGGGACATGTTGGATCCAAGGTTAAGGTATTTTATTATTATATGTAAATATAAGTTTCCATTGTAGCCGCTTAACCCAAAGGGATTTTGATTCCTTGTTACAATACACAATTATGTTATATATGATTTCTCGCGCCTTACAATGTACGACGTGTTTCTGTCCAGAAGACACGATTGCATCTGAACAGAGTGTGCATTCACTAACTGGCTGTGTATAGGCTTGCGAAAACAAGTTGTTTGCATATTTTCAGATACACTTTGCCATATAGTACATTCGAGATAGTAAAGCAACGATCAGGACGTTTCTAGCTCTGTAGTGATAGCGCTTATGGTGTTTACTTCAGGCCAGCGCGCAGCTTATCTTGTTTTTCTTAGCCAACCTTGCAATACATTGTTCATGATGTATACTTTAAGAGGAAAATCGGGTATTGCACTCTTTCTTTTTATCAAACTTCAGCGCCAGAGGGAACTGAAATGAAAATGAAAATGTGGGAAAGTAAATCGTTGTGAATGAGAAACACAACAGGAATTAGTCTATCGATCAGGGAACAATGAAAAATTTGAAGACGGGATGGACACTCTACGGGAAACGAATCCGAGACTTACCTAAAGCAAAACCCATGTGTTACCGCGGTTGAGACAACGATTAAGTGCACTAAACATGCCTTGAGGTCTTTATTTCGTTCTAAAGGCCTACGTTCTTTAAGTACCTCAACTTATTAAACACCTGGCTGAAAAGTTACAACAATACTTTTCGTAACCACGACCGGCCCGGTGGCCTACTCTAGTAGATCTCTACAAGAAGTATGTCCTTAATTATCCCCAGGTAGATAAAAATGCAGTCAACAAACAAACAACAAACGAAATGCAGTGTGCGCATGCCCAAGGAGAACCTTCTCCTCTTCTCGCCATGCAAGCATCACATGACTCCCACCCTCCCTTCCTGCATACGACAAACCACATAAAAACGCGTGTATTTTAATACTCTTTTGATTTTTAAAGTTAACAGAAAATAATTGCCTCGGACATGACCTCACAATTTATAAACAAATAGGTAGAATCATAGTTTCTTTAAACCCCGAGGAACTAACCAGTGATTTGGCAAAAAATAAAAAGAGTTAATGTAACAGTGAATGCGAAATCGAGTGAAACAGATGAACAGTGCAGCCCACGCGATGGAGGAGAGGCAATCTGAAATGACGGTAGAGGGGGAAAGCTAGAGGATTCCAGGGTTGGTAAACCACGCCTACAGCAGCATTTTGTTCGCAGGCATACTGTCCTACATCTACAATGTTATTGCTATGTAATTATTTTGTTAAAAGAACAGATACGGCCAGTTTGAGTTGCTAGTGTTTTATCGATCTAGATTCATGACTTGGCAACTCAAATATTTTGTCACTCGGTATTTGGGCTTCGTTCTTAGCGCCTGGATGCTGTAATATCTGCCTAGAATACTGGAAGCTGAAGAGAGTTTAATCATTAAAAAGGGATCGCTATATGTCAGATTTGAAAACTGCACACTCCTTCCACGATGTGACAAACAATAGATTTATAACATTTAAGGATGGCAATTAAATTAAAGCCAACAACAACGAATATCTCGGAAATATTTTTTTAACATGAGAGTGATTTAAATACATTTACTTATATTGTTTAACAAATTTAATCTGTCCTCTATTATTCAGTATAATACAGATTTATAGCAAATAAATTCCAAACAAAAAATGGACTTCGTAAGTTATTAAAGGTGTTATATTTTATTACTTATGCAAATTCCTTAAAAAAAACGTGGCACTTTAATCAAAAGAGATTACCTTTTTTCCTTTTAATGTGAGGCAAGTCTGTAGTTATGTACATACACTAACACAAGTAGCTTCTCTTTAAGTAGTTTGGATATACCGTTACGTAACTACTGCACTGTTGAAAAATTCCAAGCAATATAAAATTAATTTTAAATAAAAAGTAAATGAATTTAAAATCAGACCATAGTTTAATTTCTTCACCCAATATTTCTTAGAAATAGCAGGTATACCACGACAATATTCAGTTTATTCTGATGCTAACAATTTTGTTTGATTTGTATTAGCCGATTATACTTTATTCACAGTGGGGTACACCTCGCACGCTAAAACCTACATTAATTAGGCTACTAGCCTCCATGAGGACAACAGAAGGCTAAATGTAGCACGTAGAAGGCCACACAGACTCGAAGATGGATCTGTGTAAAAAGATACTGTAGTGTCCTGTACTGTCCAGGGAATGAAAGGGAAATTATGAAAAGTACATCGTGTTATATGAAAAAATACTCTAGCATTTGTCTACCGACCGCAGAAGCAGACGAAATGCTCAAGTTACATTGGGCAATGGGCAGGAATCGGACCTGGGATCTCTCTCTCTCTCTCTCTCTCTCTCTCTCTCTCTCTCTCTCTCTCTCTCTCTCTCTCTCTCTTGTAATTTTATGTCCTTCAATGTTAAGTTATATCGTACGGTGAATCAGATGGGTGAAATGACGCTCACATGTGTCCAGGGTCCATGGAGCTTAGAGTTACCTGACATTCGTCTATCAGGATAAGGGAAAACCCCGGAAAAAGCCGTATCCAGGTAACTCACCCTGAGCGAGATTCGAACTCGGGACCTCTCGAACGTGAGGCAGACATGCTACCATCTACGCTACCGAGCCGGGCGAGGGATCTCTCGAATACAAACTTCACGTGTTACTGCGGACCTATATTGTTGTACTCTACCAGATAGGCAATCCTATACACGCCAGCACAAACTGTGGGAACATTAGTATATAAAATGCAGTTTTATTAGTAAGTACAAACTATATGCAACAAAGGCTCTGTAACATAGTTGAAACAATTATCTTAGAAGAGCAGACAGTATTTCGGATACGAAGATCATACATCGATAATATTTTTACGATTAAACAAATAATAGAAGAAAAGGAGAGAATTTAATTGCTGAACTTATATAACATTAGTAGACTTTATAAAGACATTTGATAAAGTAATAAGAAACGTATTATGGGATATAATCACTATCAGAAGAATATCAAATTATATTATTGAAATATTTAAATATTTACGAATATCTGTGGAAGAAATAATTTGTATTTTAAGACAGCAGCTAGTAATATCGGAGAAAAACAAGGGTGTTGTACATTACCCATTTATTTCATTTATAATTAGACAATGCGATCCGAGAATGTAAACAGTGGCAAAATATTTTAAATATAATTTCTTATATCTGAGTTATTTTAGAATGAAACTCCTATATGCAGATGACCAAGTCATTATTATTTCTGATAATGATGGTACGCCACAAAGAAAATTATTTGAGCTGCCTGAAATAATTCTTAGTTACTATTTTGATATCTCAAAAAGTAAAAATAAATCCATGGCATTTTAAGGAACTCGTCCATTTCGATATAAAATTTTATTAGAATAACATAATTTAACAAGTAAATACACTTACATTTTTACAGCGCACAGTATCATACATTAAAGATGTAGATATTGGAGTAAAAGTTACAAGTTTTTTAAAAATATGTGGAACAATTAATATAATATGTAAAGAGATTATAATGGGAGTAATTGAAATGTGAATAATATTATGACACGAGAGTTTTAGTTACCATTATAGTCAAGGTTCATACAACTGTTCATGCTCAACTGTGTATCAAAATTAATGGTTTCATTTCAAAGTATTCATTTCTGCTATGACTGATATGTTACAACCGTTTTTGTTTTGTCTAAAGTAAGACGTAGTACGTAGTACGCAGGCGCAGAAATGTCGATTACTTCCCTATAAACTGCTGTTCACGTGTGACACTGTTTAACCTAAAAGCATCAAAACAAAACATTGGTAACATTACATTTTACATTGAAATATTTAACATAAGGTGCTTCATTTATAAACGTTTTCAACGCATCAGGCTCTTTTCCCTTTGTGTCCTTATGATTTTCGTTTTAGTAATCTGTTCAGTTTTGAGTATTTAGATAAGTCAATTTGGTGTCTAATATTCAGTGTCAGATTCAAAATAGAATAGTCAGTCCACAAGGTCGATAATTTCATATTTTGAGACAGTAATTCGAAATAGACTAATCCTTGTTTCACATAAGCTTGCCCTGTATCTCTTAACGTCACGTGATCTTATCACCTCTCATTGGCTGGTGTTGTGGTGCAAACTGTTGTGCGGTAAAAATTAGTTCGTTATTTAACATGGTGATATGTCTTTATATGTTGGAAGAGAATTGTCAATTTTATATTTTCGTAAATGTTTTAATGAAATATATTACACAACAGAGTTGATTTATCTGAAATGCATGTTAATTCTTAAACGAAGTAAAGAGAAGGTTCCTTTGCTCTCAAGCACATGATACAATAGCACGTGATTTAGCGGCAGTGATGACATATTTGTTTATATGACTCTTATCACTTACCTTGTTTTGAACAGGATTAGTCATATATCGCCATTCGACGGCGTGCTATGCCGAATACGAGAGCTAAATTATTTTATTGATCGTTTATTGCACGTATACTTATTATATGTATAATGACAGAGTCTAGCGCCAGTTTTTCGCTGAAGCATCGCAAGGGAAAACCTTTACAAAACGGCGAAAAAGGAATTGTGGTGCATGTGTTTAATGCACTCACAGAGAAGAATCCGTCTTTGTCAGTGAGAGAAGTCGAACAGTTGTGCTCTGAACTTACAGGTGTGATAGATGCGTAGTAACATCGCGACATGAAATTGAGACAACAGGAAAACTCACCACTCCAGGGGCGATATTGCTCTGTGGCGAAGACGATATTGAAGGAGAATGAGACTGTACCGAGATACAAGTTGCAAAATATACTACCTTGACGAGACTTGGGTGAATGAACAATACACGGCAAGTATGGCGTGACACGACTTTTAAGACTGAAAGACAAGCAAGGTATGTGTGCTGGTTTTAAAAAATCCCAGTGGAAAAGGTCGAACGCCTTTCATTATAAACTTGTTTCAGTTTCATTGTTCATTCATTCAGTTTCAACTTGCTCAGTTTTATTATAAACTTTATTTTTGCATGCCTTCATATTCTTATTTGTAGATATGATTTTATCTATCTTGTTGGCAATTAGTATGATGTTTACTGCAGGTTTAAATGTGACGGGAAGGCAACTCCTATGGCCTCTGGTGCGAAAGCATTAGCCAATTAGGATGAGGGGGTAGGTAGTTGCACGCGGAGTGATACATGTCAGCGGGGCAAGGTTATATGAAACAGAGATTAGAAATACATTTTCTGAGAACGAATTTATACCTTTTAAATTTTCCAGTCCATGAACTGTGAATAAAATTTCTCGTACATTTTTTATTTTCTTTTGTGGCTACAAGTTATTGGTAAAATTGAGTGCGTTTGTAATAATTTCTAGGGGTGTAAGTTCAATGAGACTGTTACTAGTGTCAGACATTTTGACTTTTTTGTAAACTGGTTTTAAGTTTTGCGTGGTCGAGCATAAAAGAATCTTAAAAATTAAAGTAAGAAAGGACAAAGAGGTGAAATATTACAAAACAATGGACGTTCCAATGGCTCTATACAGTAGAAATACTTGGACAATAACAAACATAAAAGCAGATTACGGCGGAAGAAATGTGATTTTAAAGTTCAGTTTTGGGAATTACTAGAAGTTACAGAATGAATAATGACGATAGATATAAGAAATCAATTACAGATCTTTAAACGAAGAAATTGTTTATAACAGACAAAATTAGCTAGAACATGTAGAGGGAATGAATGAGGAACGATACCCGAAGAAAGTATTGAATTACAGAGCTAAAGGATAACAACGAAACATCGGCAGCCGCAAAAAGTGATGATCAAGCCTTTGGAGGTTCAATGCTTGAAAGTGAAGAACAAGAATACAACATTATTATAATCTTACTTTTGAACTAAGGGCTAACTATATTATGATTTAAGACAAAGTGTAGTAAAGAAGGCCATGGAGGTGAACATATGCTTATGGAGTTATCTGTCTGTACCCATTTAATTAACACTGTGTAGGTACGACAGCTCTGGTGCCCCTTTCCTGCACACCAAAAGTACAGCTACGTTGATACATTTTGAAAGCATGAAAAGATCTTAGTGTTTACCATTTTGAATTATTTGGTGGTACTATTTTGCTTCACTGCTCACGCAGCACCAGCTGCCGCTACCTTCCCACCGTCTTGCTATTAAACTTTAAAGACATCAAAAGAGATACAAGAAGCTTACTTGTAAAGCCCCAAAAAAGGAGGCAAAAGTTTTACAAAGTAGGTTGCTATTACGAAAAGTGTTTCCAAGTGTAACTAACATCTTCCTACGACAAATGTCTTTGAGAATCTTATACATTTTCCTTTAAATACGGTCCTTTTGACCAAATGAGGGTAGATGTGTTCATAACGAAGACGCTAGCAAATCTATACAAGAGTTTCTTTTTATTAACTAAAAAGATTCAAAGCTTTAGTCTTCGTTCCGAGACATATGTTCGTGTAGAATTTTACAGGGAATTGAACAGATATTATACTTTTTCAAACGGAAACAGTTCTCGTCTACAGCGAATGAGATGCGTTTGCTTGCTTGCGTTGCCACCTCGTTACCCACAAATTTTACAGATTTCTCTCTGTCGCAATTAACCTAGAGCATGAACATATGTTTTAATGAAAGAATTAATTATCTATATGGTAATCTGTCCAGCTCCATGCAGGATAAACTTCATGACCTTATTTAGTTTATCCTTCCGGAGTGACTTGGTGGATTGCGTCATGGTGAAGGATCAAGATAGCGGAGTCTCCATTCGGAAATGACGGTACTTCCCCCTTTGACGTATTTCTGGTCTCTTATGCTGCTCAAAAGCAAGTTTTGGACAAGTGAAGCTAAAATGTGATCGAAATATTTTCGGGAAACAAGCCAGGTGTAAAGACGATTAGAAATCGACGTTTCGGGAGCGAACATCTCGGCCAGCATCAGCATATTTTAATAAATGTTATAACTCATTTCTAATCGTCTTTTCACCTGGCTTGTTTCCCCAGAACATCTCGAACATATTCGTTGCCAGGAAAGCTTCAGGTCTTATCTTTATTTTAAAATAAGATATCCAAATTGTGCACTGTGAAGTTTCAGTTCACCGCTGCCATCGTTGCCGCCTAAGGAGACTTCCGTCATATAATAATATTGTTGGAAAAATCAGTCCCAATAGCTGTGTACACACTTGTATTATACATTCGTCCAGCTTTGATTGTTGGAAAATTCTCCGAGGATTTATCAAACTAAAGCTGCAATATTTTGGATACCCAAGCATTACTACTGCTACTGCTACTACTACTGCTACTACTAAAGGGGGATTTTAGGGCTTATTTCGCCCGTGGGTTTATTTCATCCTATGGCTGCTTCAGGGGTGTACCCTCTTCAGCCTTGCCTTTATTTGGAGTTGAGGGAGGACGGTTTTTTTTTTTTTTTTCTTTATTAGGTTATGTATGTGTGTATGCATGTGTTAACAATTTGTCACACGTCGTTATTGGCTAATTGCAATACTGTTAGTATTTGTGATATTTATATTTTATTTATTCAATATCATATATATTTCTTTTCTTTAATATATTCTTTTCTTTATTTTATTATATATTTATTTTTTGTCTTTTTTAAGTTATCGTTATTATTTTTTATTTTTTTACTTTTTATTTTTTCATATATTTAGTTTCGTCTTGTTTTTAGTAGTAGTTTTTTTATTTTTGTACTTTTTTTTTAATAATTCTTTTAATTTAACAATCTTTGTGGTATGTGTACAGTTATGGTATGTGTACACAATCGTCATTTTTCAAAAAGTATTCGGAGATGTTCTTGGATCTCGTTTTCCTCGGCTTCCTTGATCCTGGCGTGGTGTTGTATCAGGGTGACGATTGGTGGGGCCGTGGTCTCCATCTTCTTATAGCTTTCTGCTGCTGCAATCAGCTGCCTCCTGTACGGTCTCTCGGACGCGTTCGCGATGTACCTGTACACGGTACTTAAAATCCCATGGGTGAGGGTCGAACCCGGGCTACATTCCGTGGCCAGGGGCCGAGGCATGCTGAATCAGCTCGCTACGCCACGGCGCAGGACGTGCCCACAACTTGCTCGAGCATAATTTAGGAAGCCTTACGTAGATGTCAGAGCTGTTGATTATTTTTAATGTAAAGTTTATTCAAATGTTCATTTTTGTGATCAAATTATGCTTTACTAATTTAGCTTTGATCTTTATGCAATCGAAGTAACATACTTTTTTTTCTTCATAGAAGTGGAATCGTAACCTCCTTTTCATTTAATATCTTTTATAACATCCTTCATTTGTTAATTTTTGTGTTCTTAAATGAGTTTCCAAAGCCAATCACATCAGAAGTATGACCGCCAGTGTAGAGTCAAGGGTTGATAACATGAAAGTAGAAATCTTGCAGGAAAAATAATTCACTATTACAATATAGGACAATGAGCCAATTTTTATGAAACTCAGTGTACCTTTTAAGCTTTTATAAATATCAGTGTGTTAAAATTCTTTAATCTAAGCCTACCTTTTAAACTTTGTGACATCTTTAAATGGGATTTTTGTACCTTTGATTTCTTAGATTATTTGTACGATTAATAAAAAACAATCTAAATTCTGTATTGGTATCATTTTAAGGTACATGAATTTTTTTTCTAAGGACATTAAATAAATGGGTGTCTTCTAAAGTTCTTTCATTTTCTTCCTAATGATTCTGTTGTCGTTTTCACACACGCCTTTACCCAGTCTCGAATACGCAGTGCCTGTGTCAAAGACCAAAGTTAAGAGCCATAGAATCGTATGCATGATTAATTTAATTTATTTGAATTTTCGTTGCCAATATCCCGCAGATTTTCGTTAAAGCTACTGTAATTCCGCCAATTTCAAATATCTTCATTGTCATATATATTGTTTAGAATTATTCATCCTAATTAAAAACAGAGTTTGGAATCGCCTACATAAAATAAAACAAATGTAAGAAATCATATATAAAAATGAAAGTTTTTGTTATAGTAATGATTACTAAGAATAACTTAATAAAGAACAGACTGAGATTTCTGTATTTCTTTCTACATTGAAAATGAGGCAGCAGTTTTAGAATGAAAACAAAAACAGAGGTAAAAGATTGCTGCACATTATCAACTAATTTTATGCTTAGTGAACAAAGTTCAGTCTCTCAGGAATTCCTCTAGAAGCTTCCCTCTCTGTTCTTTGCTTTAGAAGAGAAAGACTCATAATTTCTTTCTGCGACGAAGAGGGCAGATCTCGTAATAGTTACATAGCATGTAAGGCTATTTTAGATATAGAAAGGATTCAGTGATGTATTCCCTACATCCATCAGGACATTTCTGTTATGGAACAAAGATATCAGGGCCGTTGGAATAAAGAAATGCTTGCGGATTACTGTTGGTCTTTGTATAGGGATTCTGCGGAACTCCATCACAAGAGACAAGCTAAATGACGACGAAGTCAATAGGCCACCACATGATTCTCTTCAGATACGACTATCTACGAAGTATTTTTCCAGCAATTTAGAACTCTTAGCATGTAATTACCAGTTAAAAAATTTAATGCACTTTCATTGTTGTTAGCATGTATGTAATTAAAATGCATCCTTTTCTTTCAATCCGTTAATATGTAATACTTCCACCTTGTGTATATCATAGAAACAGAAGGTAATAAAAATTTTTCATTGTCATATTTGTTTTTCTCAACCCAAAATTAGTACGAAATGCCTCATGAACTGCTCGAAACATTCAAAATTTATTTTTTGTTGCCAAGTGAAATCACAGAGAAGCTGTAGATCCATACCTCACGAACTGACAGCTCAACAGGCTGAACGTTTTGTCAGTTTATCCGTAATCCCATAGATGATAGATTTCTCAGGCGAGAATTAAATGATGAAGCCTGGGACTCAACTGATTACGATAGTAAGTCGCCACAAACGGTGTATCTCGGTAGCGAGAGCCCCTGGTGGTATACCGGGGAAATATACGAGTCAAATGGAGAATTTCATGTCAGGACGGCACGTTGGCCATGGTAGCTCAAAGGTTAAGAGCGACTGGACAGAAACCAAGAGATCCGTGGTTCAAATCCCGGCCATGGCATTGAATTTTTCATGTTGACTCTATCCAGCAGTTAGTTTGTTTCTCTGTTCAGCTTGAGATTCAGCAATATAAAAAATATAGTATAAATCAGGCCAGATGAATAGTTAACAAGATTATGGCAACGGGATCACTAAATCTAAGAAACTGAGAAGAAAAGTATCTAATGGAGGAAATCTTTGACGAAACATTGTATCATTCCAGCGCCCTACGTACGGCAAGTAGGTAGCTGTTTCAAAAATGTCGTTCATATACACAGCTGCTCAACTTTTAAAATTGAAACCCTATAAATTATTACTAAATTAAAACCTGAGGATATAATATAATAAGTACAGGTCACTGAAGAGGGTGGCAATGCCTTAGAGTGAATGTTGGCGTTGGTGCAGTGTTATCGGACGTAAACCAGGAGTACTACAGTGACGTCCACGGCATTATATAGCACTCCGTCTCCCGGCTTCAGCAGAGGAAGACTTAGTGAGGTTCTCGGTTTACAAAGGTGGGAATGTGAGGGTGAGGGCAGCTTTGGTGTTATGCAGTTTAAGTGTTCGGCAAGAGTGCCGGCGAAGATGCAGCATTGTAAGTAGAAGCTGAGGTCCTATTGTGGACAGCGCTGAGAAAGGAGCTGTTATCGGGGTGTAGGTAACAATAAAAGCGGAGCTGGCGGCGACTGGCGTATCAGAGGCGTCAGTACAGCTTCTTACACTTCCTAGATCCAAAGGGCCGCCTAGGTAGCGTAGATGGTAGCGTGTCTGCCTCACGTTCAAGAGGTCCCCAGTTCGAATCTAGGTCAGGGCGAGTTACCTGGATAAGATTTTCCCGGGGTTTTCCCATATCCTGATAGATGAATGTCTGGTAATTCTTAAACGTCATTCTCTGCTCTGCTATGGTCATATGCAGGAGGTTTGACGCGGGCAATAGGCTACATTAATCGTCATAAATACCTTGTCAGGAAGTGGGCAGTATTTTTTTTAACTTAAATGCCAGTTAGAAATCTTCTCGGGAAGCAAGTCAAGGAAAAGACGATCAGAAATCGACAATTCGGAAGCGTACATCTCTCCCATTATCAGCATTTTTTTAAGAAATGCTATAACTACAAATGTATAACTGAATATAACAAAAATATATAAGTCCAGTTTGCCTGTCATCGGTCTCAACAGATGTGTCATCTTCGGAGGTGACCTGTGGATGGTCGTGATGTTTCTTGATTATCCTTCCAAGTTCCGGGAGTGTACCGCATTCCCTGTGAATGTGACACGCCGTATATAGAAAAAACCGGAAGGACCATCGCTACCAGAATAAACGGACATGAGCATAGCATTCGTTTAATGCAAACTGAGAAGTCTGGACTGGCAGAACCTTGTTTTGACAATGACCATTGAGCCAACTTTCGAGAGACAACCATCTTGGCGCCCGCCTCGGTAGCATAGATGGTTGCATGTCTGCCTCACGTTCAATAGGTCCCGAGTTCGAATCTTGGTCAGGGCGAGTTACCTGAATAAGGTTTATCCTGGGCTTTCCCTTATGCTAAAAGACGAATGTCGGTTAACTCTAAGCTCTATGGATCCGAACACATTGGAGCATCAATTATCCATTGCATTCATCGTCCGATATGACTAAATGTTGGAGGACATAAATTAAGAAAAAATGAGTACCCCTTTTGTGTAATTTACGTCCTCTAACATTTAGTCATATCGGACGATGAATGCAATGGGTGAAATGATGCTCAATGCGTCCGGGGTCCATGACATTCGTCTTTCAGCATAAGGGAAATTCCGGAAAAAACCTTATCCAAGTAACTCACCCTGACCGAGATTCGAACTTGAGACGTCTTGAACGTGAGGCAGACACGCTACCATCTACGCTACTGAGGCGGGCAAGAACATCTTGGCAAAGTGCAAGTTACTGGGAACGGAGATTTAAGGAGGCTTTGGCCATTTCATCTGAGAGGCGCACGCCTAATCGTGATACTGGATTTCAGTTCAGCTACTCTTGGAAACCGGCCTTAAAAATGGAAATTCGTCGAGTTAAGGAGCACAGATCTATACAGCTTAGTAATCGAGTTAAGTAGTTACACTTCCTTGACCCACTTAATTTTCTATAGTCACGCTATCTCCTGAACTGACATTTAATTGACTGAAAACAGTCTTTTGTTCAGTGATGCGAGTACTGATAGTGTTTTATCTTTTCTGATATATGTGCTATACCTAGTTATACATTTGTGGTTATAACATTTATTAAAATATCCTGATGATGGCAGGAATATACGTTCCCAAAACGTCGATTTCTAATCGTCTTTTCAGCTGGTTTGCTTCCCGAGAAGAGTCCGAACATTCTCGTCGAGAGGAAGGATTCAGGTCTTATTTTAAAGACTAGTTTTTTATGGTTCCTTTGACGCAAAGTTCCTATTGGCAGCCGTTCTCTTTTGGAAGATATCGTATATCTTTTAATCATTAGATCAGGCACACATTAGCACTCTCATTCATACTTCCAGACTCTGGAGAAGATGGGGAATCATCCTGGTAGGACAATAGTCCCCACCCCAGCCAGGAATCGAACCCGGGAGCCCTCACACGGCAGCCAGGTGCTCTTCCAACTGAGCTGCGGGGTCAGCCTTAAAGATTATTGTTTGCCTCCCTTAATGATGCTTTACAGAGGTTACAAATTGAAAGAAAGGGAGAGAAAGGGAGGTATGGGGAGATAGGGAGGGAGGGGGAGAGAGGGAGGGGAGATAGAATACATTTCTTATCATTGAAGCTCCTAAATAATAATTTGGATTGGGAATTTAGTCTGCAGGTAACTGTAAACAGAAATCTGATTTAGGAAAACATCTCTCGTTCCAGAATCTATATGGTGTAAATGCATACTACTTGTCTTTGTTTTAAAATGACGTATAATCTGTTTTTATCTATTTCCCCATAGCAATAAAGCGAACTTCTTGCAGGTTTAATAAAGCATTATATTATGAATATGTCGTTCGATTTATGGTACTATTCACCCAGAACCTTTAATCCTTATTACCAATAGATGGGATTTTAAAGGTCATTAATTTTGGATTGAAAATGCGCAACTGTTTGCATGCGCTTCAGCTGCCGTTCACGCAATCAGTGAAGCTATGAATATTGCATACAGAGCAATGGATAAACGCTTGCATTTGATTTAGTGAAAGCGCGACTTTCATCAACATTTTGTGATAAATATTATACTTGCAGTTTGGTGTTAGCGTTATGACGAGCTTACAAAACCTTCCGTAATCAACCAGCTTATTTTATATAAATGTGATGTAAAATCAAGAACTCACGTATCGTTCGATACCTGCCATTTAAACCAACACAGCAGGTGGATAAATTTATTCTAATTTTTCCCTAAGTGATATCTCTGCTTTCCACTAAACACCGTTATCTTTAACGTATAAGTAAACATACCGTTAACTTAGTTGTACTAGTGGTGGCTCGTGAGTATTATTCTACTGCCAACAGAATGACATTACAATTAAGCAGATCTATAGTACAGAGGGCTGTTCAATAAAGAATTATCACAACTTTTTTTGACAATGTAACTTTACTCAACCTCATAATTTTGATGGTCCTTCTCAAAATAGTCTCCCCTGAATGCGATGCACTAGTCCCAGCGTTTCTGCCAGTCTTCAAAGACATGCTGGAAACCATTTTTGAGAGATCCTTCAAAATCTCCGCCACAGCCTTCACCACTGCTTCTCATGATGGTTAACACCTCCCACGGAGGCATTTATTCAAGTTAGGGAATAGGAAAAAGTCACATGGGGCTAAACCCAGACTATAGAGAGGGTAAGGGACGCACTTCAGGTTGATTTTTGCAAGATGTTCAACAGCAACATTGGCAATATGCGGCCGCGCATTATCGTGGTGCAGCATCCAGCCTGCTTCACGGAAATGTGGTCTGTTGCACCTGATATGGACTTTCAATGTTTTCAGGACATCCCTGTAATATTGTCCAGTTACTGATGTATGTGCAGGTACAACATACTGATAAAACATTCCATGAATATAACAGAATGAGATAACTATAACTTTCCCAGCAGAAGGAACCACTTTTGCCTTTTTGTGGAGATTGGTGATGAAGGATATTTCCACATTGAGCTTTGCTGTTTGCTCTTAGGATCAAAATGATGTAGCCAAGTTTCATCAGCAGTGATTATGTTTGAAAGAAACTCCGGATCTTCATCTAACATCAACTTCAACTGCATGCAGACCTACATGCCAATGAACTTTTGTTTGGGAATCAACAGTTTTGGAACCCATCACACACAAACATGTCTCATGTGTAATGTTTCTGTCACCAACGTGTGGGTGGCACCCAGTGAAATGTTCAGTATTGGAGAAAGTGATATTAAGGTAATTCGTCGATCCTCTCTCACAGTGGCAGCAGCAGTGTTGATGTTTTCTTCCGTAAGAACAGTAACTGGAGTACCGGGTCCACCTTCCTTTGAAATTGATTGTCTCCCTCTTTAAACATTCTAAACCACTTCGATCTGTACTGTAAGGAAGAACAGACTCTCCATAGACCTCCTTGTGTTACCTCCATTGCAGCGGTAGGTGATACTGAACATGTCTGAACTTGTTGATTATGGCTTCACGGGTGATCAGCCGCGTCAAATTTAAGAAAATCGAGCTTTCGGTCATTTTACACTCTATGGCCGAAAGCTCGGTCTTCTTAAATTTTATGCGGCTGATCACCCGTGAAGCGTTCGCCGCGAAAGTTTCAAGTCTTACATGTATGGACGTGCCTGGTTCTCACAGGCGGGAACCAGGAGTACCAACAGTGAAACTACTACGGCGTGTTTGTTTCACATTAAGCTAACAGAATATAATAAGATTGAATTTTAATGCGAAAAATTATGACCGTAAAAGTTATGATCATTCTTTATTGAACAGCCTTCGTATATAACGAGAATTGAAAAGTAAAACATTAAAACCAACTCAATTAAAACTCTACAAAACTATGGCAGTTTCCATAGTATGCTTGTGAGAACTGGGCACTAACAAGAACAGATAGGATCAGCCGGAATGAAATTCATATAATAGAATGAATACTTCAATACCAAACTAAAGGTAGAAGAGGTGGATGACAATGAGCCAGATGCTGGCTGTAGCGTTCTTCAGTTACGTTACCTCTGGTGTTGATTTTAGCAACTTGAAGCTCGGAGCATTTTCTTAGAGGTAAATACATGACTCTTCACTCCTGTTTCTTTATGCAAATTTTCTCTCAAATGCACAACAACTCGTTAACATTGTTTAGGTATTTCTTTTACCAAATGTGGATGATTACGCCATTGTGAAAACCAGTCACTTGGAAGATGTACTAAACCTGTTGAATATTCAACATAGTAACATCAGATTCACGCTGGAGAAGAAAACCAACAGTTGGTCCCTTTCTAGGCTCACCATTTTACTGAAAGCGAAACTGGCGGTAATTTGACGTACATCAAAGCAGATATAGAGAAATTTACATTAAGGAAAACAGACTGATATTTGTAATTATTGGCAAGTGTAATTAATAGTATTATAAATAAATGATTTAAAGAAGTAAAATAAAGGATTTTATATATACTCTAAAATCAATGTATAATACGAAGCAAGCTCTACAATTTTGTCAATTGTACGAGAGATTTAACAATTTGAGGAAATGTCATTAGTTTTAAGCCAGTTTAAAACAATTGGCGCGCCGTGGTTCGATCCCAGACAACCGCAAAGTGAGATATGTGCTGGAAAATACGGCGTCGGAGCAGGTTTTCTCCGGAATCTCCGGTTTCTCCCGCCATCATTCCAACAATTGCTTCATTATTACCTTTCGTATCATTCAACTCGCCCCCATATAATCATCCACTTCTGTCACCTTCACATCAGGTATCGTGGTGATCAGCTATCCTAGTTCTCTATCAGATCCAAACTTTGGTTACTCAGACCCGACCTTAAAAGATAGAGGAACAAGGATCCCCTAACTTACCTAGCGGGATGGCTCAGGCGGTTTCGTCTGTGGTCCGCATTCGGGAGGCCCGGGTTCGATTCCCGTGGCCGACGTACCTGACCCGTGGGTTTTTTGGGGGTTTCCCGGGTCCTTAGGAGAATGCTGGGTAGGTTAGTTACATCCCCGAATTTCCTGTCCCTCAATTTCATCTCTATTATGATTTCGTATCATCTCCCATCTGGTGGTCTCTTTCAGGGTAAAGGTGTCGGCAGGAGTCTCGGCGGTGCCTGGCATGATGATATCCTTTGAGGAAAAATACTTCCTCCTCCAGTAGGTCAGTCGCCGTTCTCCGCTCCTCTGCTGGGACCATTTCGTGACCTCCAGCCAGGGATCTTTGCGGCTCGGATCGCCTGCCTTAGTACCATTAACGCTCGGCTGTTGGGTTTGTTGCCGTTCCGCTGTGGGGGAACGAGTTCATTTTCCTGGCCTGTCAGGGGAAGTATCTATCCAAGTAAGCTGTAGGGTCCTTGCCCTCTGTACTCCCGTGGCTCCTTGGGTCGGCCGCGCTCTGCCTCCTTCACCTCATCCTTCCTCCCGGGGGTGCCCCTCTTCGCGAATAGGAACAATGGCCCCAGCATGGTGGTCTACGTAACGAATCCCCTCCGTAATGAAATCCCAATCCCAATCCCCTAACCCCACGAGAATTCGCATATTAGGGATAAAGTGAAGAAGTAAGGCAATTTCTATTTCATTAAACTCATAAAAATTCCAATAGCTCAGGATTTGGGTGATAATAAGACGGAGTATCTTTATTCCCGAAGCATTCGGAAGCTTATCGGTTAGTACTGCCTGGAAGGCGGGGGTCGAACTCCAAAGCTGAGTGCACGCATCGCGAAGCTATGGAGTGTATTTCATTAACGGAACATGACAAATGCAATTGCTACTAAATTTATACTTTCTGCTCACTAAATAATTAAACATATAAACACACTAACTTTCTCATTCAGAGCATAAGACAAAACATTATAGTGCTTATAACACATGAAATATACTATGTATAAAATAACAGAACATCGAAAAATCGCTCCGCACCTCCCGTGTAACCAAGATTCCCACAGAGTCGGGAATTGCGGTGGCAGCAGTGGATACCGTGAGGTTCAAATATGACATACATACAAGATAATACAGAAAAACAATATGCAACTAACCTGTTTAAAGAAGATGTTGAAAATTCTTTCGTTCCATTACATCCATGTGCTCTAAGTGTTCTTATCACCCAAAAATGGATATTGTACGTGTATAGAATTTGTTCTCTGACTTTCTAACTTCAGCCTCTAGCCCTTGACCTTAAGCCCTTTGTTCACTTCTTGATTGCATTGTGTATACATTATTTACGTAGTCACAATAAGCTCTACCCACAAATTTGATACCAAAAGTAAAGCTTTGGTAATCCTTGAATGAAAAAGAAAATTTTTAAAAATGTGTCTGCGTGGTTCTTTTGAACACCTTAACTAAACAATTAAATTGTTATTTAGGTTCATATGTTGCAATTAAGCGAACAAAAATGTTGAAGCAAATCGAACTTCTCCAAAGAACCGTTTACAGGAATACTTCTCTGAAAATTTGTTCTTTTTTCCTTCCTTCAAAACATTTGTAACAATTTTGATTAACATATACGTTTATTTATGCTAAGATAATTAAATTTGAATATAACATGCTATACGCCAAGCTAATCGCCAATTATATCCTGTTTACATTTAAACATACATATTTTTAAAATCCTTTTTTTGTATAGCACAGCTTTTCTCAATACGTTTGTCCCTTCGTTTTTAAATACAATATTGTGACTTTGTGGGTTCGTGAAATTAAAAGTTCAATTGCAAAAACTCAAAATGTTCTTTATTACAACCGAATTACAGTTGGAACACTTGCCGATTACACAGAATTACGTAGCGCACACAATTACAATTCGCCAGTTCGTCTGTCACAGGTCCACTCTACACTCACAATTACATGCAACTTATCTGATACACGTACACAGTCTTCCGGTCCGTTCACTCACTCGGCGCTCCTCACGGCTGCTCGCCAAGAACTGGAATGAACTCGCCCACTGCAGGACTTATATAGGAATGTCACTGTTTCTGGAAGTTTGGCGGTTCAGATAATAATCCCGAAGGTTACAGACGTCAGGGAAAGGGAAAGAGATGGCTAGTGATGTTTTTCCAACCATCCCCTCGTTAGCGCTACAAGATAAATGGGTTGACGTGGTCGAATGGTTCCCGTCACTCACTCAGCCGTCAGTTGGTCGTGCCTTCCTATAACTGGGTGACAATATACTCAATATCCTTAGTATCATATAAGGGACATTGAATTCAACTGTACATTTTTCTAAGAAGTTTTATATACATACATCAGTGCAGAATCAAAAAAAAAATCCATTTATTTAATTTTGTGGGAATAATCTCTGAAGTACTCTTCATTATGATAAACTATAATTGAAAAACAAATTCCTACTAAAATGTAGATATATTAAATTATACTATTTATGCTAAATAACTTCTTTTTGTGGAGAAGATTTCTCGTGTCCTCCCTGGACGAGGCAAAAGTAAGAGAATTTCTAAGGCAGGCCTGAAAACAATGGACTGTCATGCACTCCCATTATACTAACAAGTAAATGTGATATAACAGCAATTCTATTCAAGTTTATTTTAATTATTTTCAACTAAATATAACGGTTTCTTGTAAGAATATTTGTTGAAGAATGCTTGGAGACTAGAGAGGAAAAAATTAAGTGTGGCAGATCAGGTTTTTACACAAAAAATATTAACCTTAAATATAAAAAAAATTAAAGAAGAAATTCTAATTCATAAGGCTTTTACTTAATTATTTCTAAAGCACTGTTCCTATTCGTGTTGAACGATCATGTATGATTAACGCTGTCGGTAATTGAGACTCATTTACCTTTGGTTTGCTTTTGAGGCGTGACGTTTTGTTGTCTATTTGCATTGCGGTAATGTTATTAGCCAGCGAATCTCTGGCATGGACAGCATCATCGGCGATGTGATATTTATGCCCTGGGCTGGACGTCCACAGCACATGCATAAACCACACTAATTAAAATTTCAGCAACTTCTCCGTGTGACATCACACAACATGTGTGCGTGAGTACAGGATTCGTCCTTCAATGTGTAATCCCTTGGCACATGAGATTTATTGCATTTATATTGCGTGCGGCGAGTTATTTATATGGCACAGCTCACATTTTTAACTTAATGGATATACATATATAGTCCAGGAATGGCGATCAGCTGGCGCAGGCGGTAGAGTGTGATTTGCATTTAGAAGATCGTGAGTTCAATCATCCGCGTGGACAAGTGTCTGGGAAATGCATGGTAAGGAAAAAGATAGCTCTGTGTATAACTTCGTCCTCCAGCGGTGAACTATTCCGAGCCATTCCTTCCCCCTGTGGGATACACAAGCCTCTAGAGAGGTGGTGGTTGTAATAGACCCCAATAGAGGGGCTGGGTCTTGTTGGTTCCTGCATTCCCTCGTACAAACGGCTCGTGCCGCAGTCCCACTTCGCCGTTCTTGCGATTTTTACACTGGTGAATCACATACTCCTCAGGTCAGTTATTGATATTTGTATGCGGGAAACAGAGTTTGCGTAGTTGCGCTGTGTATTGTTAGCCTACTCAGTTAAAACACAATTAAAATACGTTTTTATGGAAGCAAGACGTAGTGGCGGTAGGATTAGAGGTGGAGCAAGGAATCATAGCCCAAGGCAAAGATCAGCTTACGGTCAGGTTGTTACATTGCATAGTCAAGCTAGAGAATTTGTCTGTTCTCTTAGAGAATTCTTACCACAGGAAGACGAGAGTTTGGTCCTTATCAATGAACAGCTTATTCCTTTTATCCAAAAGTGGAGTCCCATGTCAGTAGATACGTAAAATAATTCCTGTGGACCAACGCTCATGGTTCATCCGTAATCAGCAGCTCCATCACGAACTAGGACTGTTACCTCTTCACGACTACATTCGCAGGATCGCTCGTCGTTTCTTTTCCACGCTGCAAGAAGTTCCAGGAACTTTGCAATATAACATCGGCGTCCGCACGCGCCAGTCCTCACGCTTGAATAGGAGACTACCAGGACCTGCTTCTAAGTGATACATCTGATTCGAGTGATGCTAGTGCTTGATGTCTGTCTTTCATCTTCAGTATTGACATAATTTCTCAGAGAGTATTATTGGAGTTCTAACTTAATGTAGCTAGGTGGCGGCCTGTTAGCTTACCCCTGAGTGTTATTGTTCTTATTGTACTGTTACCTTCTTTTCACTCTGATCTGTAAAGCATTGTACTGCTGATCGATCAATAAAAAAAAAAAAAAAAAAAAAAAAAAAAAAAAAAAATTCCTGTAGGTCAAAATTCCGGCATATCCGCGACCTCTAGATATGAACATATCAAATAACAAAGTCGTTAATAACAGTATATATGCGATATTAATGTATACGGAACGAGGAAATGTTTGGAAAAAAAAAACGAGGCGCTTTTCAACTCTCGAGATTCCATTATGTGCTTACCACATATGTGTTGCACATTACTTTTTGTACTATGTGTATTTATATAAATCTGAATTTTAGTAGTTAAGGTATTAGCTGAAATATTAATAAATATAATTGAAGATAAATGTTAGAACTTAGAACTACATCGCCTAAATGTGTTTCTATGGAGAAATACTTACCGCACTGTTGCGGGAATATCAAATTACGATGTATAGCAACAATAACGGTATGTATGGAATATTAGTTACATTACAAACAGTTATTTAAAAGAACTTACACACGTGAAGACCCTAAAACTTAGTGAATGTGTGAACAACTTGTTTCTGTTTTTAAGTGGGCCAATACAGATTAACTTATGTTTCGAGCGTTGAGAGGATAATGAAAGGGAATCTAGTGAGCAACATTGCACTATCCATGTGGAGAAACATGACCTTCACGTATCTTCTTTTAAAATCAGACTGTGCCCTTAGGATCCGTGGACAATGCTCACCAGTCAACAACAAAGTAATAAAATTTCCCCTTACAAGAACTTAAGGATGCCTCCATTCACTGAACTGTCCAACAAGCCAAGAACAATTTACATGTGTACATATAATAAAAACAATTTAATCATACATAATAATTTTTTTTCGGGGTGTATAGAAGCTTCTCTCTCAAGAGCAATCGAACCAGGTAATTCCCGAATGCGAGCAGCCCACGTTATCTTTCTACAGAATGTGTGAAACCCACGTCTATATGTGCATCCGTGCTCTGCAAGACTAAGTAAACGTGTGATGCTGCAAAAACTACTTTTTCATCATTAAATTATCAAGGAGTAGCATTTATACTCAAGAAATATCCCTTTTTCCGCCTGCAAAGAACTCCCTTGAGCATCCTTTCTTAAGAAGAGCGTGCTTCTTGAGTGGAACACGCTGTTTAATTAAGTAAATTGAAATACAGTATATAACTAAAAGGTAAATGAAACTTGGGTAAACACTTCCAACACACAAGAGGACGAGACACGTCCGGGAAAACTTCATTTCCAAGACTTCTGTATGTACATAACTGTTTACAGTCTACGAGCCTATGTGACGGTTTGTGTTTTGTTTGCAAAGTCATCCAGAACTTTAAGGAGCTTGATTCCTAAGTCAGAGCGATGCTTCTTTTTACTTTCTGGTTGGTCCCGGTTGGTTAGGCGCTGGTATACTGATCCCAAGGTCCCGCATTCAAACCCTGCCTAGAGCGATTACTATAAAAATAATTTAATACGCTTGCTCAAGAAATAAGGAATGTATCTTGTAGTTTCTGGGAATAGCCTGTTATGCTTTTATTCTAAATGACTTTCTTTTCTGTTGAACGCTATGCTAAAACGCAATCTTTCTAATGAATTTACGTTTACATGACTTACTATGGCTATTCTTGAATAATAGCATGTTCTTCTACACATTTAATACAGTTAAAGTGATTGCACTACCCTTTTACCTGTAGATACAATGGGAACAGGGAATATGGGTACTTAAGCAGTGATCAAATGCTCTAAATATAGCTGGCGGACTAAGTTTACTTTGAAATTGTGGTCTTTGTGGGAAAAAAAGAAATTATAAAAATGCCAGCTTAAGCAAATGTGCAAGTATTTAACAATTCGAACCAATAATAAATGGTTAATGTAAATTTATTTTGAGGAATTAATCCATAAAGAATTAATCCTTTTAACTACATTACTCCGGTATATGGGTGTTTTTAATTAAATATAGCCAACTGAAAAATTCAATGCCACGGCCGGGATTTGAACCACGGATCTCCTTGTTTCTGTCCACTCGCTCTAACCACTTGAGCTACCATGACTAGCATGCCGACGCGACATTAAACTCTTCAGTTAACACATTATATTTTCCCGGTAAACCACCTTAGAGGGGTAGTTTATACCCTTACTATGTACATGGTAGGGAAGGTAAGTATGTAAACTTTGTTAAGGAACAAATTGCGTTATAATTGTATGTGGCGTTAAACAATTCCATTATAATCGTAGCTAAGGAACCAGACATACAGACACACACACGCACACACACACGCACATACACACACACACTCTCACACACATATAAACTCGAGGGTATCTACCAGGGGAATCCACACAAAGTGAAGACAGACCTCCCCTCTGATGACCAGGGAGTTACCGAGCTGTTCCAAAAGGGCACCCGCGCCTCCGTGGGGCTTTCCATAGGGCAAGACATAGACTAACAATCCCCCTTATCTGGTCCTATGGACTCAAGACGGGATGGAAATGGATGCGGCATTTACGCGCACCAACCCCAAAGGGGAAGGCTATCGATATGACCTTGATAGGGCCACCTTCTACCAGCTATGCAGGCTAGTACGCGGGAATATATGGCCCACTGCTCCCTTTAGTCCAACCCAATCCGAACAACTCCCATTCAGGGAGGGGCTTGGCAGTTCGGACCGAGGTTCCTCTAGTAACGTCAGAGGTACTACGAGTGCTAGGGGTCCGCAGCGCCCGCACCACGGCAGCTGAAAGGGACGGACCCCCTCCCCTACGGGGGGCTATAGAACCACAGTTAGTTAAGTGCAGAGGTTCTACTCCAGTTAGTCCTGGAGCCGTAGTACCTAGGACCCGGGTCACCTTCTACCCGGGAGCGATGGATACTCCGGGGCTCTTTCCATATGACAAT
The DNA here is from genome assembly GCA_030765055.1 of Mantis religiosa. Classification (NCBI taxonomy): domain Eukaryota; kingdom Metazoa; phylum Arthropoda; class Insecta; order Mantodea; family Mantidae; genus Mantis; species Mantis religiosa. The sequence goes on from CM060953.1 coordinate 174,372,189, forward strand.
ACCGTGAGAATAAAAAGCCCCCGCCCACGCTGAGCACAATGTCAAGACGGGATGGAAGTGGATACGCCACTTACGCTCGTCAACCCCGTAGGGAAGACTACTGAAAACCTCGGTGTAACCACCTGCTGATCTAGCACATCTTATACTAGCTCTGCAGGCTAGTACCCGGGACTTATTAGGCAACCCTCTACCCCCTCCGAGTGACCGTAGCCTGGCCGAAAGTACCCAATTCCCCGTGGGTGTCGGGAACACACTGCCCCCTCGAGTCCAACCCAATCCGAACAACTCTCCGACGTTAGGGGCTCGGCAGTTCGGCCCGAGGTTCCTCTAGTAACGTCAGAGGTACCACGGGTGCTAAGGCTCCGCAGCGCCCGTACCTCGGCAGCTGAAGGGGTCGGATACCCTTCCCTATGGGAAGCTACAGTACCACAGCGCTTAAAGTGCCACCATAAATAATTCATACACAAGAAAGACATGCTTTAATTTGAGTTTCATGAAAAATCAAAGCGATCACATGCCAACCAGTTCTTAAAAGTATTCACTATCGCTTAAGCTTATCGTATTTCCCCTTTTCACATTTAACCTAAAAGGAAATGTAATAGAAGCATTTTATAACTTTTGTTTCGATGTACATGGAGTAAAAGGAGTAGTAAGTGCTTAGCCCGCCTCGGAAGCGTAGATGGTAGCGTGCCTGCCTCTCGTTCAAGAGGTCACATGTTCGAATCTTGGTCAGGGTAAGTTATCTGGATAAGATTTCCTTCCGGGGTTTTCCCATATCCGGAAAAACGAATGTCGGATAACTCTAAGCTCTATGGACTATGGGCTCACTTAAGCATCATTTGATCCCTTCCACTCATCGTCCGAAATGACTTAACGTTGGATGACGTAAATCACACACACACACACACACACACACACACACACACACACTCACACACACACTCACACACACACACCACACACACACACAAGGAGTAAGTGTTTATAAGAATGGTTGGTAAGAATGGGTGGAGAAAGTCTCCTGAAGAGAACACATTTGTTTGCTCTATCACACAGTGATCCACACTTCGCACTTTCACTTACAGCCTCCTATACTCCCATTCTTTTTTTAGAAATATAGGTGAAATAAAAGTATTTTTTACAAATATTTAAGTCTGTTAGCATAAAGTAGAAGGAATAATAAGTATTTGTAAAAATAGTGTGTTGCAGAATGCGTAGAAAACTCATGTGCTACATTCATGAATAAACACTTTACATAATAAATGCATACGCATGTAAACGTGCGACAGTCGCTTGTTAATGTTGTTTAAGCAGGTGCTGCTCTCTGAGATGAACTGCTCTGTCATTCGTTGACAGCGAAATATAATATAAGTAAATAAACTGACGATGAAATATTTCCCAATCTTACTCCAATCTCATTAATTAATGGAAGCAACAATTTTGAAGGCAGCGCTTTGCTAGCAAACAGGGAGGGGGAGGGAGGGAGAGAGAGAGAGAGGTGGCACACGTTAGTAATTCAAATTAAGTTAATGTTATTCATTCGCTTCCTCATCGAAGGCAGCAAACCGTGCAAAATCTGACATATAATATGAAGGATGTTGGGATTGGTTTGTTGTCACTTCGACTACATTAATGTCACTGCACATTCGTGTACAAAAATGAACAACGCTCCAATATACTGTAGTCATATGACTCTCTCAATTCACTATTTCAAATGTTTTTATACCTCATTTTTATGGAGATAATTTTCAGTAGATACGCATTTGCAAATTAGGCGTTAAAGCGACGATGGAGGTACCCCATAGTTAACATTTAAAATTTCTCTATACGTGATGGCTTTAGATATCTATGTTTCTTGCATGCTTACGAGGGAAAAATCGAATAGCGCCGTACTACTAAAATGTCAAATGTAGTACATTTACATTATTATCCAAAAACTTTCATAACAAAAGCTTATTATTATTTATTATTGGCCGGAGGCCAATTCTGGAGGCGATGTTTGCAACGTTCAATCGACGATCCTCCAAAACAACGTTGTGCACTCACTGGATGATGTCGTCAGACCGGCTGGTGCGAGGCCGTGAATGTCTTGGTTTGTTGTCACACGATGTTCTGTCTTCATTGAACTGTCGCACCCAGGAACGCACATTAGACACATCCATAGTTCCAGCACCATATGCCTCAACTGGCGATGAATTTCAATATTTGTCACACCACGAAAATGGAGAAAACTAATGATTGATTACACGCCGTTCCTGTAATGAAAACTCATCATTTTAAGTATCAAAAACAGTCCTCACTCTTGTCGCTGCCACTAGAGTTCTAAGCACTGCCATCTCTGTAGCAAATTCACAAAGAGTCCATGTGTATTAAAAGAAAAAAAAAGAAAAAACAGAAACTCCTATTTGATCCCAGGCCTGAAAGAAAAATAGATGTTGAACACACCTTGTACAAGTGAAGAGAGGAATCTAGTAAGCACAAGCGATTAGGATTGCTACAGAGGGAATTTGGCACCACAATATGATTTATTGCACCTAAGCCCCAAGTGGGGCATCCCCAGGAGGAAGGATGAGGTGAGAGGAGCCACCCGTCTGCACTTCTGCCCTAAGAGATGATGTGAAATGATAATGGAAATGAAATCATCTAGGGGCAGGAAATTCCAGCGATGTAATTAACTTACCCAGCATTCGCGACCCGGCAGAGCTACCGAAATATCCATAGGTTTGGTATGTCGGCCACGGGAATCAAACTCGGACCTCTCAAATGCGGGTTTCTGACAAAATAACCTGAGCCATTCCTCCCGGTGTTGTATAAGGTTACACATTCATTCTCTACGCCTTTTCAACTTCAGCAACATTTTGAAACTTAAACAATCACTGTAAATGTGGGTCGACTTTGCCAATACTATTTTTACATACTATCACAAGCTAATTGTCCTCCGGCGTAGTGTAGTGGGTTAAAGTAGCATGCTTTGATTTTTTGCCACGGAATGCGGCCCGGGATACATCCCACCCCAGGGGTAGGGGTATAGGACCGGTGCCCACTCAGCATCGTGAAAAAATTGAGGAGGCTATGATAGGTAAGCAGCCCTTGTCAAGAAAACCAACTTACCCGCTGGGGGTGCCGAGATACTCACCACATCTCCTACCCGTATTCGTTGGATGATCACCCATCTCTGCCGTGCGTAAGTGAGCGTGAGACCGGCAGTCGGGTTGGCAGGTCTTGGCCCTTTACGGACTGTCGCGCTATGGGTTATTTATCATATGCCAACTGTTAGACCAATAGCTCTATCAACTTCGTTTTTATAATAGGTATCTCATATTTCAGATACCTTAATTTAAAAATGCCATCAAAATGACAAAACTGTTCAAAAGTAATTAATACTGAAAATAAAAATTAAGTACTATGTGTGGTATTTCCATAAACCATTCAGATATGTTTTGTTTTGCATACTTCCTTTTTAAATGAAATGAAGTTCCATTATACTGTCGCGAGCTAATTGTTGATCGAGGCTGCACGGCGAGGCATTCAAAGGGACGGGCAGCTTAGTGTGTAGATAAAAGTTCGCCAAAACGCCGAGTGGGCGGAAGAGACGGATTTCTCGAGAGTTCTGGTTTGTTCTAGCCGCGTCTCGAATGTTTGAGAAATTTCTGGAATGTGAGTAATCTATAAAAAGGCAGCCCGTTCGCTAAAGAGTCAGTCAGTCGGTAATTGAACTCGCGTACGTAAACAGCTGTGTGTTTGTGGTGGATGACCTTGAAAGTTGTATTTTGTATGTGACGCAACTTTGGAGTGCTAGTGTACGAAGTGTATCTACAGAAATAAAGTGTTTGTAACCTGGAATTTTGATTTCACGAACTCACAGTCAAAATACGTTTATCCACTTCACTGTAGATATAAAGATGTACTGGGCTAAAGATATACAGAGCTTTTGTTTTATTACAAGAAAAACTAAATAATTACTGAACTGTCTTAAGTATTTAAATTTTCAAGTAAATAAATTATATTTCGGAGATGATTAATGCTAAAATGATTTTTGTTTTGTAGAAATTTTTAGATCTAACAATCTCCTTTCTTGCTTGTTGCATTTATACTCCGCCTTTAACTACTCTGGTCATATCGGCGACCGTTCTCCTTTGGAACATACCAAAGGTGTTAACTCGTTATCTTTGGTTTTTAATCATTACATCACGCACACATTCACACTCTCATTCATACTTCCAGACTCTGGGGAAGGTGGGGAATTATCTTGGTCGGAGGAAAATCCTCACCCCCACTGCCGGGAATGGAACCCGGGACCCCTAGCACGTTAGGCAGGTGCTCTACCGACTGAGATACGGGACCAGCCTATAACGATTTTGTACACATGTGACATTTACCAATTTCACAGAACACGTTTAGAATGAAGAGAACTTCCAGATATTCCTAGTTAATTAAAATTATACATTTATTTGTCCTTAAAATATTTTAAGCATACTGCAATAAAATTGTTAGAGCTGTTTTTTCTTTGTTGTTGACACAGTCAAAAGATAGCAACAAGATTTGATACCAAGGTCGCAGTTCAGAATGGAGGTGTTTTTTTTTTTTTCAACATTTTTATTCAATATTTTTAAAAGATTTATCATTTATAGGAGCTTTATTTTTTACATAATTCTTTCAGTCAGATGCACACAGAAACAAATCAGGGATTTTTAGTTAAGTAGGTTCCGTAGGCTCAAGAAAACTCTAGACAAGTAAAAACAAAAACGAAACAAGACGGAGGACTATGACGTTTTTAAAGAATGAGCGAATCTGGTAACAGTTGACGACGCGATACTTCTGTCTGTCACTGTACAAGCTTTATTATCATGCAAAGTATTGAATTCGCGAAACAAAGGAGCAGCTTTCAATAGAGTCGAGCTCTTCAAGCCCCTTTCCTGCAGGGTATAATTAGTGTTTAATGTCCCGTAATAGAGAGAGGCGGACGATGGTTTAACTAGTGACCACAGTGTCACGGAAAATCTTCGTCTTGTAATCTCACAGGGTCATTACATCAATTACATCGCACTGATGCGCTCTGTGATGAACGTAGAGGTGCAGGTGTTTTCATCCGCCTTTGTCAATTTTTGAATGTGCAGCAATGCACTGCCACAAGGTTGATTCATCTAGATCGGAAATAGAAAAAGAAGGCGCACTGTCAAAAGTATTACTGGTACTGAAGCTTGATTTAAAACTGGGATTCCAAAGAAATTTACTAAATGATGTATTAAAAAACTCCCAGCAGAATAATTTCAAATAGGTTTTAAATACTAAAGGATTTTAGCATATATATGACTGACATTTCATAAACATTTTCAAAAACTCATCCTTTCCACTTTTTATTCTATAAAATATTGTAAGCCTTCCTGATTCCAAAGAATGATTAGATAGCATCCACATATCATTTTTAAATGCTCTAATCTAACTTGAAAGTTACGTTAATGCTAGTGTTGGATATGAAATCTAATTCTTTATCCTTGTTTTCTCACTATTGAAAATTTCAGCATTTTTTATCATTTTAAAATGCTCCTTGCGTCGCAGTTTATGAGTCAGAATAATGAAACTTGCTATACACGTTCATAGAGTCACGATGAAGAGAAATTGCCTTAGCTTTTATTGCGAGGTGCATTTAACCACATTTCTTTACTTCAAAACACAAACATTCCAAATTTTGGGCAAAAAAAGCCATATTCATAGCTTTAAAAATTTCTGCAGCCTAAAGCTATTGACACACAGAGGAACCTACGGAGAATTAAAAAAAAATGGATGTATTTGGAACGTGTTAAAATATTAGACCAAAATTTAAGTTATTTTGTCGCAACGGGCTTTTTAGGTGACGTAATCAAAGATAAAAAAATTTGACCATATTTTCCAAGTGAAATTGATAAATATGTGGCTGTATAATAATTGCACTGTTACATCCGTGGTATAAATCTTGAAAAGCTGGCGTTATTAGTTCAGGATATTAAATTTTCAGTCATACGCATCTTTTTGTTTTGATTTAGTTTTGTTTTGTTTGTAATTTACGTCCTATAACGTTAAGTCGTATCGGGCGATGAATGGAATGGGTGAAATGTTGCTCAAATAAGTCCGGGGTCCATGGAGCACAGAGCTACCTGACATTCGTCTTTTAGGATAAGGGAAAACCGCGGAAGAAACCCTATCTAGGTAACTCACCCTGACCGAGATTCGAACTCGGGACCTCTTGAACGTGTGGCAGAACTACGCTACCGAGGCGGGCTATGTATCCTTAAGATGTTTATATGTTAGGTTAAGATAGAACGTACGGAAGGGATTCGCAAATTGGAAGGATGCAGTGAGAGGTGTCAGGGAGCGGCCGACCCAATCAGTCACGACAGTTGAGAGGCAAGTGTCCATAATAATGATCTATTGCAAACTCTTCGGTAGGCCAGTACAACTGCCATCTCACCCACCCTCAAAAGGGGAGGGCATCCATCCCCTTCAGCTGCAGTGGTGCGAGCGCTGTAGACCCCTAGCACTCCTGGTAACCCTTACCTATTAAGAGGAACCTCGGGTCGAATATTCGAGCGCTTCCCGAATAAGAGTTCTTTGGATTGGGTTGGACTCGAGGGGACAGTGTGTTCCTGATACCCGTAGGAGATCGGGTACCTCCGGCCACGCTTCGGCCGCCCGGAGGGGGCAGAGGGTTGCCTAAAACGTCCCGGGTACTAGCCTGCGGAGCTATAGTATACCACAGGAGAGAAAGTCTCCGGGGAATGAGACACAGGGGGTTGTGTAAGGTTCCTACACCCTCAGTTATATCAGCCCATATCAGTTCACTCACAGATCATTCAAAAGCATTTTGACGGCTTCTACTTTTGATAAGGGAGAGCAACGATGTAGGGACCAGGGATGTTCAATCTGCAAGCATAAGTGACTCCACTGTGTAATATCTGGCGCCATTTCCCTTCCTAATGTATGCTTTCAATTTGTAGGTTTAACAGGCGCTACGAATTTTACTTAAGCCGTGGTTCTGTACTTTTAATCCCTATCTCTATGTTAAAATCACGTAAATAATTTTTATATGATTACTATTTAATGCTCTCGAAGCATTACATACAATTAACTCATACAGGAGACTGCATTGTAAATAATTTGTGCAGATAAACTTAACTGGGATAAAATAAATATTCAAAACTAACTCAATATCCCTTAGAACTATCATTTATTGTTAAAACTAGCCCATATCTCAAGGTCCAGCTAGATAATAGACGCATATGATTTGTCTACGTTATTTCACAGAGAAATGCGAAAAATGTTCTTTTGGTTGGAAGCTTCAGTGAAGACTATCCCTCAGATCAAGAGAGCAAATCGAGTTTATAGAACCTAAAAGCCTTTCCACTTCCCAAATCAAATCTATTGTTGCCGGGCGGATGCGCATTTCATTCAAAAATTAAGTGCACACCAGTAAAAAATATGTCAGATTTGAAATTACATTAGATTTGATTATTTATTGTGCTTATTCCAACATTTTATAATTTACAACTTAAGGCTACATTCATTTGTCTTTACCTTGTTGCTACCTGGCTTACATGACACCCTGGTCTTCTGCTCTGCCAGGTAGCTCTTTACCTCCATGCCTCCTTGTTACTTAATTAGTCCCATTCTTCCCCCTCAACTTCCTTTCTTATATTGTTTACATTTCTTGTCCATTTGCTTTTATTTTCTGCAAGAACTCACCTCCCTTCCCGTTACCATATTTATAGCTACTATCCTCTTCTCTACTTTCACCCATTTTTCCTCCCAAACCTTTTTTCTCCACACTGCAACTTCCTCGCATTCTGTTACATAGTGTTCTATGCTTCCTTTCCCCCACACAATTCACAAATTCCCTTTTCCCCACCTCTTATCCCTCTTAGAAATATTGTTCCTGTACTCATCCAAGATAACCCTTCTCTCTCTTGTCTATTGCAGTAATCTACATACGCTTCTCGTCCCCAATTTCTTTTCGTCTGCTTGTAAAATTGTAATTATTTCATATTTTCTAGATTTACCCTTATTTCCTGTCTTTCTATATCTTCTATTCTACATTTGCCCAATTTACCCAAATCGCTTTTATTCCTTTCCTCTGATCTCCATATATCTCCAATTCCTATTTTTTCCATAGATCCTCCTGTCTCTGCCCACCTCCCGTAGGCGAGGGGATTCGTCCCTTTCAGCTGCCGTGGTGCGCGCGCTGTGGACCCTTAGCACACGTGGTTCCTCTGACGTTACTGGAGGAACCTCTCGCCGAACATTCGAGTCCCTCCCTCTGGGAGTTGTTCGGATTGGGTTGGTCTCGAGGGGGCAGTGGTTCCCAATACCCGTGGGAATCGGGTACCTCTAAGGACGGGGTTGAGGGAAGCCATTAATATTCCCGCGTACTAGCCAGCAAAGCTAGTAGAAGGTGTGCTAGATCGCCAGGCGGCCCCACCGAGGTCATATCGGTAGCCTTCACCTTGGTGTTGGCGCGCGTAAGTGGCGTATCCACCTCTATCCCGTCTTGTGTCCTTGGACCAGATGGGGGGGGGCCTTGTTTGTAATCCAGGTCTTGTCCTATGGAAAGCCTCACGGAGGACGCCGAGTGCCCTTTGGGAGAGCTCGGATAACTCCCTGGTTGAAAGAGGCCCGGGTCTTGTTCCTACGGGTTCAAGACTAATGGGAGTAGAATCTCTGGACTCAACCGACTCAACTGTCTCTGCCCACCTCCCGTAGGCGAGGGGATTCGTCCCTTTCAGCTGCCGTGGTGCGGGCGCTACGGACCCTTAGCACTCGTGGTACCTCTGACGTTACTAGAGGAACCTCGGGCCGAACATTCGAGCCCCTCCCTTTGGGAGTTGTTCGGATTGGGTTGGTCTCGAGGGGGCAGTGTGTTCCTGCTACCCACGGGAAATTGGGTACCTCCGGCCAGGCTACGGCCGCCCGGAGGGGGTAGAGGGTTGCCTCATAAGTCCCGGGTACTAGCCTGCAGAGCTAGTAGCTGGTGTGCTAGATCACTGGCGGCCCTACCAAGGTTATTTGGTAGTCGGTCCATTAAGGATCGGCGCGTAAGTGGCGTATCCACTTCCGTTCTGTCTGCCGTGTGCAGCGGTGGGGGGGGGGGCAGTTTATAAAATAGGTACTGTCCCATGGTAAAACTCGAGAGGCCCGGTTTCTGGTTCTAGGGGTCTGATAGGAATAGATCCTCGCACTTATTGTCTCTGCCCACCCACTATTTGAATTCACTAATCTTTTTTGCTGTCTCATGCATAATTTCATAATTTCCCCTTCTTTGGCCAAACACCTACACCAAAATTTGATTATTCTTTCCATCAGTATTTCATTTCTTCTTGTCTTTCCTAATTTTACTAAAGCTACTTCCATAGGTGCTGATCTTGGTAGGCCTAGTACCTCTTTACAAAACCTTCTTTAGTTTGGGTCCACCGTTTTGTTTAACTCTGCTCCCTCCACGATCCCCAGTGCATACAGCATTTTGGATTCCACTAGCGCTTCATACATTCTTTCTAACCACTTGGTTGTCATTTATAGCTTATATTTGCATATTCTTATCTCATTCGTTGCCGCCCTTCCTTTTGCTTCGATTTTTCTCCTGTTTGCTCCCCACTTTCCATTGTTATTCAACATTACTCCTAAGTATTCATATTCATTGACCACTTCTAACCTTTATGCATTTAGTACATACTTTTCATCCTTTTTATTTTAACTCCCTTCTTGAAGACCATAGCTTTCAACTTATTTATCTTTATTTTTATTCCCCACTCTTCACAGAATTTTTGGATTTCATTTATTGCCTTCAGTCCAGCACTGGTTTCGTAATATGGTTATTACAGTTTTAATGTGTGGTTATATTCAAAACTACTGTATGTGTGTGTGCCATAATTAAAAGGTTTTACAGTCTATACTTATTTCATACCAAAAATACTAAATTTCATCTCCCAATATCATTTAAGCTTTCCTGAATCAGCAATGTTTATGGTTTTTGATGACTTATGCAGCAAGAAATGGCATTACACAATAGGTACTCTACAACGCTCTGATGGGTTACATTCATACACATTTCTCCATTCATTCTTCAAGAAAATATTATTAAAAGCTTATTGTTCTATCTACTTTAAGTTGAGACAAATATTTGGAGAAATAATCTTAATTACCCAATTCCTCCTGCATAAAGTAGAAAATCTTTTAAAAGCTGTTTGCTATGTGGTCGCTTTACAATTTTGTCTTTCCATGGAAAACGTATGTAATTTGAAGTTTTAAACCCATAACAGGAAATACATAAACAGAGGTATAAATACAGAGATAGAGAGTGAAAGGGAGAAACCCACACTTTTTTGTAATAAGATATTGTCTGCTATTTACTGTTTGCCATTCACGTAAAGGTCACTCATAATGAAGAGAACTTCGTAAGCTACATATTTCCAGAAAGTACAAAATATACATTTAATTTTTTCATGCAACCATCTTAACCTTTGACATTTCAATCAGGATCATTAGAGCTCTATAAATTTACGACAGGGTAGTTTGAGGGTGAGAGGAACTGCGACCAGACTAGATCTATTAAGCCTAAGCCTCCAAGTGAGACATCCTCGGGAGGAAGGTTGAGGCGAGAGGAGACAGACTGCCGCTCCAAGGAGTAATGACAGTGCAGAGCTCTTGCCCATCAGAGCAAATTGACTTTTTAGTGGTGAAAGAATGATCAACATTGTTTGAATGGTTTTTGGAATTATACTGTATATCTTCTATGCTTCTGGCGAAATTCTGATACATAATTTTTGAGTAGAATTCGAAAGTTTCTCGACCTGTAAGGCTCTTAGCAGACAAATTAAATATGTACAGATTCTTAAATTTCTGAAGCCGTGTTACGATTAAATTTTATTAGCCCTTTTCACTTACGACATATTTTAAATTTGATATTTCTCACCAGAGCATGTAAAATTCAGGGATATCTTCTGCGATTCTGTACAGCTATAACAACACTGCATTTAAACCACTTTAAAAGAAAAGAAAACAAAAACGAATCTTAATTTTCAGCTTACAGAGACACTTCTTAGAATTAGTTTATAGGAAGGCATGAAATTAAATTAGAGCAGGCAAGAAAACCATATGAATGTAAGTAGGTATTATAAAATGCTGCTTCATGTAGGAAACCTACAAGCCCTATGGCCTTCAATCCTTGTTTTGTTGTAGTGTATTTGCTTTTTATAATTATTTTTCCTGTTAGCTGTGTTTCCACTCCACGCTAAATATACCGCGTAGTATGCAAAACAGCTATCCAACGGCGTTTTTTCCCCCAACGTCATTTCACCGTGATACTTATGCACATAACATTATCATTATTTCCTGAAACTATGGTGGTAATATTACACCGAGGACCTGTAGGGTACCTTATCAGCAGCCAACAGTTTCACCTCTAACAGTTTTGTAACTCTTAAAAATAGTAATACAAAAGATTGTCTCTGCAACAATAAACTTAAGGGGACAACCGTTGAAAACTCTTGAGTATTCTGAAAAGTTGAGATTTTCTCTTGTAATACGTTTTAATGAATTCAAAGAGGATGAGAGGATGAAGAATCGGAGAAGAATTTTAACAAAGCGCACAGTAATCTTTGTTTTTTGAAACCTCCAGGATAAGGATGAAGTGAAGAGAAGAGAGCTGGGCCCAGATGTTGGGAGGTTCACACTAAACGGGGTCCTTAACATGCAAGTTATACATTACGGTGGTGAGACCAACGGGGAGGTATATCGGAGGGCTTTCCCATACACAAAGTTAACTCCACCGCTTGATCCTTCAATCTTGAAGCATAAGGAAACAAATGACAGGAAGCACCCTGAATGTCGAGTGGTCACACCAAACGAACATATCGATTATGAACCTCATACGTTATCATATCATAGTATGCTGGTACTAAAATCTTTGTATCACCAATCATTAAAATGTGGCTTTAAAGTCTAAAATGGCTTCTCTACTCTTAAAAGTAGTGAGCTTACTTTTTGTCATTACATTTTAATACTTATTATCCCTCAAAATGCTTTACTATATGTAAAGTCAACAACGAGATTGTGTACTTTACACCACAAAGACTTAAAATAATATTTAATACCAATTATCTTTAGTAAGATTCAGTAAAACAAAAATGCTTACGTGGATGTCTTCAGAAATCATTGAAATTATAACACCCGCCAGGTTTTCGCTTCCGGGAGCTGCTTCGGAGGCATGCACTCGAGATGCCTAAGTTGTTTCCTAGGGGCGAACGAGTGTATCCTCCTTGGTTACGCGCAGCATCCCACGTCGATCTTGGGATGACGGTATACCGAAAGGCTGTGACACCCACAAGTAGTATTCGTCGTTTATTTTTAGACTTTTTATCTGGCTATAAAGATTTTAGCGTAATTTATACAGTTGGATCAAAAAGCTCTACTGGAGTTGGATGTGCCTATGTCCATGTAGCCCAACCCTGAACATTTGGTTTCCATGGCAGCACCTCCATCTACCATGACGAGATTTATGCCATATACCGAGCCCTCCTATATGTCCGCCGGAGAATGTTGCGTGATTGCCTTGTCCTCAGCGCCCTCAGAGCCTTCGTGAGCTGTACTACCCGCATCCTCTTGCACAGCGTATCCAGGACGCTCTCCACGTTCTACACGCCTCTGGCGTCAGTGTGGTGTGTGGTGTGTGCATGGGTTCCTGGCTTGCGGGTGAATTAACTGGCAGATTCGGCAGCTAAGGCGGCGGCCACAGAGCCCAGGGTTAGGATATCGTTCTTAACCTCGGAAGACTTCAAGTTCGTCGTGCGAAGAGCAGTACTGTCGTGCTGGCGGGACGATTGGTCTGCTCTCCATAAAAATAAACTTAGAACGGTAAAGGCGTTACCGATTCTTCTCCCGTGCCTCTCGCCAGGAGGAAGTCGTTCTTGCTCGGTTACGTATAGGCCACTGCTGTTTTAGCCATCCTTTTCTTTTACAAAGGAGCCCTGCTCCACACTGCCCGCTATGCGGCGATGCGCTGTCTGTCCGCCACGTACTTTCAGTGTGTCCCAACCTGGAGCGTCTTCGCTGGTCTCTTCAGCTGCCGGCCAGCTTGAAAGATGTACTGGCAGACGACCAGCAAGCGGTGGCCAAAGGTTTTTAGATTTTCATCGAATGCTAATTTTATCATATAGCCAAATAACTATTTTAACCTTTTAAATTTTAATAATTTTAATGCTTGACTTGGTTACTTATACGTATATTTTAGTCAAGATTTTATCGCTAAGTACAATTTTAGCCCAGTTTTAGATTGTTTTTAGAAGGCTTTGCTTTTTTTAGGGACGCTGATGACTGCGCTGTTGAGTGCCCTAATTCACAATCACTCACTCATTGAAATTACTTTAAAGGGACACCTCAGTCTACATCTCGTTTCCAATGTAGGAAATTAATGTTTCCGTTGTAAAAATATAAATGTTGTTTTACCCTTTGGATTATTAAAGCAAAGAAAGAAAAGGAAAAAAATCTTGGTTTTGGAAGTTTGTTATACAATATGTCACAAGTGTATGGATGTATGACATCAATTATGTAATGGATGTAATGAACTATTTATTTACAGTAAAACCCATTTAATCCCAGAAAATTTAAAACCAGATTTCGCTTAATCCGGACAAGCATCCTTGAAACAAAATCTACGAATTGCTAACTTAAATTATAATACTGAACTAAGACAAACGTAAAGAAAATGTTCATTTTATTTTATCACAGACTGTACAATGGGAATTTCCTAAAATTACTGGTAATATATTAGTGACAGTGGTACATTAGGCTGCCCTCCCTACCATAACCTTGTTGTATCTGCCATAGGGCTTGCAACTTTGTCAGAAGGCTTAGTTTATCACTTGCTTACTCAGTCATTAAGCCAAGGAAACAAATCGAGTGTACTATGTCGTTTAGTAAACCTACAATATTATCGGGAAACGCAAGCATAAATCGCTTACAATACACGAGAAACTGAAAATTACCAAAAAAGCTTGAAAACGATGCCAATCTTGGGTATGTATGTGCAGAATGTATATGTGTCCGATTTCATATCCAGGGTTTTTAATTTTGCTAGTGCAGTAAATAGTATTTTGAACTCTATGGCAGCTTTAATAAGAATATCTAAGGTCATATCGGCGACCTTGAATACAGGGAAACATTTTATGCCTCCCAATATCATATCGGCAACATCGGCAATGCTGTTCATTTATTTTACTGTGGTATTAATGTTCGTAATGTCTCTATGAAACAGGATTATGTAGGTGAAGCACAACAGTTATGGCTAAGAACAAATTCCCGTCATCCATCCGTGTATTGAAGGAAAGCTGGGCTGGTTGTTCCTTGATGCGTTTGAATCACAGAGTCGCCTACTTGTTTTTTAATAACTTCCATGTTTATGTTTTATGGTCTAGTATTTAATTTCCATTTATACAAGTTCTCCAAGTTATATTTTGTAATGGAACCTCTGCCTTGGCGCCCGTGCGTCGATAATACAGCTAGCTTACTTTCCAACTAGTGATTCGTTAGGCCAAGGTGACCGTAACACATGTTATGAGTGAGGAGAGATTTGAGGGCAGAATGCATTCCTGGTGACCATGGCTACGGATTCGATTCATACAAGCCGTATATTCCGCACCAACTCGTATATCAACACTATTCAGCACTTCTTCCTACTGTTTCGTTTATTTGAAAAGAAATGTGTTGGTAGAAGTGGTAACCCGCTTGAAGCGAGCCCCGCGTGTCACGTGCCCTTGTTTACTAACAATTTGCAGACTGTGTAAAAACGTAATTGTATATGTAATCACTGATTTTTGTTTGATATGTGAAGTGCTTAATTTTCCATATTTAACCCTTTAATATACGAATTATTTTGTTACTTCTGCCGGTCTTACTTTGCTTGCCAAACCATTTCTCATATCACTTTCTGCGGTGCCTCATCGCAATCGATTTGAATCGTCATTATCATTAAAGCGATACGTTTGGACTGGCCATCCATTCAAAGCTAAACGTCGTGGGTTTGAATGTCTGCAACTGCAGTCAAATGTGCCTTGTGGTAAAGAACGGGGAGGGTACAAGTAAACTAATCGGTGTGATGGCATGCTTGGATGTTGACGGGGTATCATTTGACTGCAGTTCCTTGTATTTTGCCTTTTTATACAAAAAACACTACAATGAAATTGTAAAAATAATATGTTTACAATGCAAAGACCTTAAAATTTTGTGAGCACAATTGACAAAAGCCAGTACAATACTATAATAACAAAAGAACCGCACTTAAACATTATTGAAGGTTAATAAACCCTATGGTTGCCACCTGAAACCTTAAAGGGTTAAGGGATTTTCAATGAATCCAACACATGGCATGGGGTGTTCCATTCTCCACACACCCTTTTCTTTATGGAAAAATGATGACAAACGTAACGTGGTAAATGTCTATGTTTAGAAAAACTTTGCAGTGTAGCATCTTCAAAATACACCAGGACATTTAAGACCCGTTGGTATAAGAAACATAGCTGTGTCGGATTGAAGGAGCTGGGAAAAAATACTAACAAAATTACAGATGCTCTTGGGTAAAGCTCACGTTTGTATATTGTAAAATACAATGAGAACGCTAAGCTTAGGCTTTTGACACAATATCCCATTAGGGAATGACCACACGGTGGCTCTCTTGTTAGACCGCTTGGCCCTCACCAAGGCGGCCCGGGTTCGATCCAAGGCGACCGCAAAGTGAGATTTGTGGTGGACAACACGGCGCTGTGGCGGGTTTTCTCCGGGATCTCCGGTTTCTCCAGTCATCTCATTCCACCGGTGCTCCATCTTCATCTCATGTATCATAAGTGTCATCGCTTGCGGTGCCGTATGTAATAAAAGCGGGCGTTAAACACTACACATTTCATTTCATTTCCCATTAGGGAAGTAGACAAGAAATGACATTTCGTGGACATAATGAAAGCGAGGACTCTTTAAATAAAGGTAATTTTATGGAACTTTTGAAATCACGTACAGAGGGAAGCCGCATCGAAATGCAAAACAACTATTCCAGTATAAAATCTGTTTATGCGAATTTCGGTTAGCCAATTTTTCGACTCACATAGTCAATTCGCCAAGAGCAGCGCCTGAAGGAAAGACCTGGGGATCTGGAACAACCACTGTACTGCAGAGGCAATAAGGAGAGATTTTAGTAAGAATGAGAAGCGCCCTTTAAGCTATTTAGAGTGAACATAACCTGATGAATACGGGTTCATTTTTATAATGAATGTTGGCTCATTGTGTTATGTAAGCGGAATGCCTATACAAGGTTTTAGCACAAGGGCAAGCTTCAGTAAAGGCGTTTCCAGTAGTAGATTAAGGATTCGTATCGGCGTGCAGCAACCACGTATTCGCCAAGCTAAGCACCCGATCAAGGGGGAGCAACCCACACATTTATCGCAAAAAAGGGGAAGACTCTCTGCACGAAGAAGATACCGCGAGAGGATCCACGAAGTGCTTCCATTAGCGGAGCTCATCGCCTCCATTTTGAAACATCGTGCGTAAAAACAAGTGAACCGAACGTCGCGTCGTCTCAAACTTTGATGTACGAAGCAAGCAAGATCAATAGACTGCGACGGAGAGCAAATGTTTTTATAGTGTGTAAGTACTTTATCCCCAATGGAGCATCAACTTTAGAGTAAAAAGGTTTAATGGAGTTGCCAAATATTAGCAAAATGCAGAATAATACGCCTTAAAGTCATAATTCAACGCATATTATCGTGTAGTTATATCACACAAGTGGAACGCACAAAAATATCTTCTTTAAAAATATTACTGAGTACCCGAGCTGTTCAATAAAGAATGATCATAATCTTTTTACGATAATAATTTCTGGCACTAAAATTCAATCTTATTATATTCTGATAGCTTAACGTGAGACAAACACGCCGTAGTAGTTTCATTGTTGGTACTCCTGGTTCCCGCCTGGGAAAACCAGGCAAGTTCAGATATGTTCAGTATCGCCTACCGCTGCAATGGAGGTAACACGTGAGGAACAATACGCGGCTTTGAAATTCTGCTTTCGTCTCAACAAATCTTCAGTTGAGGCCAATGGAGAGTCTGTTATTCCCTACAGCAGTTCTCGAAGGTGGTTTAAAGTGTTTAAAGCTGGGAGACAATCAATTTCAAAGGAAGGTGGACCCGGTGCTTCAGTTATTGCTCTTACGGAAGAAAACATCAATACTGCTGCTGCCATTGTGTGAAAGGATCGACGAATTACCTTAAGATCACTTTCTGAAATACTGAACATTTCATTGAGTGCCACCCACACGTGAGACAGAAACATTACACATGAGACGTGTTTGTTCGCGATGGGTTCCAAGACTGTTGATTCCCGAACAAAAGGACATTCGCATGCAGGTCTGCATGCAGTTAAATTTGATGTTAGAGGATATTATATATAATATAGAGGATATATTAAAGTTGATATTTAATTGCTATAATAACAACAGCAATAATAATAATAATAATAATAATAATAATAATAATAATAATAATAATAATAATAATAATAATAATAATAATAATAATAATAATAATAATAATAATAATAATAATAATAATAATAATAATAATAATAATAATAATAATAATAATAATAATAATAATAATAATAATAATAATAATAATAATAATAATAATAATAATAATAATAATAATAATAATAATAATAATAATAATAATCATAATCATAATCATAATCATAATCATAATCATAATCATAATCATAATCATCATAATCATAATCATAATAATCATAATCATAATCATAATAATAATAATAATAATAATAATAATAATAATAATAATAATAATAATAATAATAATAATAATAATAATAATAATAATCATAATCATAATCATAATAATAATAATCATAATCATAATAATAATAATAATAATAATAATAATAATAATAATAATAATAATAATAATAATAATAATAATAATAATAATAATAATAATAATAATAATAATAATAATAATAATAATAATAATAATAATAATAATAATAATAATAATAATAATAATAATAATAATAATAATAATAATAATAATAATAATAATAATAATAATAATAATAATAATAATAATAATAATAATAATAATAATAATAATAATAATAATAATAATAATAATAATAATAATAATAATAATAATAATAATAATAATAATAATAATAATAATAATAATAATAATAATAATAATAATAATAATAATAATAATAATAATAATAATAATAATAATAATAATAATAATAATAATAATAATAATAATAATAATAATAATAATAATAATAATAATAATAATAATAAATGAAGATAAACGCAACGTAGACTAACTCTACATACAATTTTTGTGACAGGACTTAGCCAGAGTTTGCATCTGTAATGAATGGGACCTAGAGATCAGGTATCCTGCTTGTGGAGAAGTTTTCTCTAGCACCAGATGTGTAGGTGATCCAATAGGTGGCATGCCGTCGTGGAGGATAGCCATTCTCGTTTCTCAAGGGCGTCAGAGCTGCCGTTAAGCTAACGTGGCTCATTAAAGTTTCACCAAACGCTACCAGGTGGGATAAATCGCCTTCTTGTGTTCCCCGTTTCTCCCTCCTCATTTTCGCTGTCAGTGTCAGCACTTCTTCCTGACAGTCGTTCTGTAATTTGCTCGTCCAATTTCTGCAACTTGCCGCCTCCAACATGAGCCCCATCATCTTCGGGTCTGTTTTGTGTTATTTTCGCTAGAGTTGCTGTTGGGTTTAAGAGCACAGAACTTGGCTGGTCTGAGAGACACATGAGAGAAATGCATTTTAATTGTCTTAGCTGCTAAAGCCTGCAAGAAATTTGGTGTATATTTGGTGTCAAAAGATTTGTACAAATTGTATCTGGGCATTCTTGGCTGTTAATGAAATCACCACCACAAATCACTTATATCACCCAAGGAATCACCCGTATTACCAACTAATGTTAGCAAAAACTCTCATATATATACAAATATGTACTATACTGAGAAGTTGTTTAAGAAATATATAATGACATAAAAAGCAAAGTGCACAGCCTTAATCACAAGAAAAATATTCCTTCTTCATTTTTTGTTGAATTTGAGAGCCAGATTACTTGCTAAAACCCTAACATAATTTTTAAAATACGCATATCAGTTAGTCACAGCTGGAGTATTTTAATTGATTCTTTATCTTTAACAATATTCAACTCATTAAAAATGCTACCCATCTGAGCATAGGTATGTGGAAGTGGAGTAATTACAATTGCAAAATCTACCTGTATTTAAATGGGTTTGATGTCGCCACACCTCTGTAACATTCAGCTTGTGTCCGGAAGACCTGAGGAGAAAACGTTTTGGGCTTTATAACATTTAATTCACTGTGTCACTTATTTGCAAAGGAATTCAAACGTAATCTTTATCAAGAAGGTAAATTTTTCTGTGCGTTTGTTTCATTTAATATTTAAAAGTCCAGATGTATCAAGTTTAAACGTTGAATTCTCTAAAATTATACCTCAGCGTGATTTGATCTTTAGAAGTCACTAGTATTGCAAAAGTTTAAGAGTCTGTACAACTTTGAAAACATTCCAGAGAGGTTTCAATTAAGTTAATATTAACTATAACCACAATGGTATATCTAGTCTATACCTTTTACTGCTGAGGTTCGATTATATCAATTTCCATATATTACAAGCTATCACCATCATAATGATGATGATGATCATCATCATCATCATCATCATCATCATCATCATCATCATCATCATCATCATCATCATCATCATCATCACCAATACTAGCGAACCAGAGCTTCGTGGTTTGCTCCCACATGAGGGAGGTCTGTGCTTGATTCCTGTCGAATACCTGCAGTGACGTTAAGTTTTGCGGGTTTTCCTCTGATCAAGAGGGAATAGTGTAACCTTTAGAAACCTCTGCGAGGGAATGGTTGCCAAAATATAAATATAAATGCGAGGCCTCTTCAATAACGAATGATCACAATTTTTTTGACACCTTACATTTAATCATCCTCATAATTTTGATGGTCATTCTCAAAATAGTCTCCCTTGAATGCGATGAACTTGTCCCAGCGTTTCTGCCACTCTTCAAATACTTGCTGGAAACCATATTTTGAGAGATCCTTCAAAATTGCCTCCGCAGCCTTCACCACTGCCTCTGAGGATTGATAATGCCTCCCACGAAGGCGTTTCTTAAAGTTAGGGAATAGAAAACATGTCACATGGATCTAAATCCGGACTATAGGGAGGGTGAGGGATATACTTCACTTTGAATTTTTCAAGATATTCAACAACATTACCAATATATGGCCGCGCATTATCGTGGTGTAGCATCCAGTCTGCTTCAGGAAATATGGTCTTTTTGCCTGATATGGACTTGCAATGTTTTCAGGACATCCCTGTAGTATTGTCCAGTTACTGATGTGTGTGCAGGTACAACACTCTGATAAACCATTCCATGAATATCAAAGAATGACATGACCACAACTTTCCCAGCAGAAGCAACCACTTTTGCTTTCTGGGGGGTTGGTGATGAAGGAGATTTCCACTCTCAACTTTGCTGTTTACTCTCAGGATCAAAATGATGTAGCCAAGTTTCATCAGCAGTGATTACCTTTGAAAGAAATTCTGGATCTTCCTCTAACATCAAATTTAACTGCATGTTACTTCCATTGCAGCGGTAGACGATACTGAACATGTCTGAACTTGCCTGGTTCTCACAGGCGGGAACCAGGAGTACCAACAATGAAACTACTACGGCGTATTTGTTTCACATTAAACAAAAAGTATATAAGATTGAATTTTAGAGCGAAAATTATGACCGTAAAAAAATTAGGAACATTCTTTATTGAGCAGTCCCTCACAGTGGACCAGATGCCTCCCTCCCCTGCATAACCTATGCTATCTACCTACCTAGGTAGTATATTATATAAGCAGCAGAGAAAGCAAAAATGTTAAAGCAAGGCTTTCCGAAAATAAATCGTTAATTCTGTACATCACAGAATAGTGCCGATATATTTTATAAACACCTTAGAATTTCTATTGTGTACTTAAGCCCTATATGTTCATGAAAAAGTGAGGTTAGTCCCAAAGTTTGGGAAATATATCAGTTCTTGATTCATGGTATTTGATGCAGGGAGTTTATGTAATGCTAATACAGTCGTTTGAGGTTCACTCACGTGGAGAAAGGATAGAGTACACGGGAAGTATAGGAAAACCCATCATGTATGTGCAGATAAGCGCGAACATACTGCTAGTGTTTCCATATTTCTGCTGTAAAATCCCAGCGTTAACTTTCTCTCGTTGTAGAGAAACACAATGAAGAGGAATCTGCACGAATGGAAGAATGTAAATCTTAAAGCTTTGACTCACTGCCATAAATTTTCCATCTACATAAACAAAATTGGGCGGGGGGCAGTTCGATGCAATGGATGACGCAAATAAATCCCTTTCTTTAGCAATTGCTTTTGAATTTTCTTGTTTGACAGGCGAGGTTCTTTTATCAATGAATATTTTCCTATCATTTCCTTATATGCTTCTAGGTTTCATATCGTATGGCGGACAGAGGGTGCAATTGCCAGCTTAAAGCAATCCCCGTGCACACTTGAAGGCCGCTTATCAACGTGTGGTTCATCGTTCTCTCTAAGTATTCGTAGATCTATTCTTTAACTTCATCCTTTTTCTCCCGGGTAGAACGCTGTCGGAGGTACTGTCTGCCCAGGACAAGAAGGCAAGCTAATCTCTGTTCATATAACCTTACCCCGCTGACATGTATCACTCCGCGTGCAACTACCTTCCCCCTCATCCTAATTGTCTAATGCTTTCGCGCCATAGGCCATAGGAGGTGCCTTCCCGTCACATTGAAACCTGCAGTAAGCGTCATAATAATTGCCAGGAAGATAGATAAAATCGTACACATAAGAATATGAAGACATGCAGAAATAATGAAGTTTATAAGGAAACTGAGCAAGTTGAAACTGAATGAATGAGCAATGAAACTGGAACAAGTTTATAATGAAAGGCCTTCGGCCTTTTCCATTTTTATTTTTTACATACCTTGCAAAAATGCTTGTCTTTCAGTCTTAAAAGTCGTGTCACGCCATTTTTGTCATGTGTTCTTCATTCACCTAAGTCTCGTCAAGGTAGTATATTTTTCGACTTGTATCTCGGTACAGTTTGATTGTCCTTAAATAACGTCTTCGCCACACAGCAATATCGCCCCTGGAGTGGTAAGCTTTCCTGTTCTCTCAATTTCATCTCGCGATGTTCCTACGCATCTAACACACCTGTAAGTTCAGGGCACAGCTGTTCGACTTCTCTCACTGTCAAAGAGGGTTCTTCTCTGTGAGTGCATTAAACACATGTACCACAATTGTTTTTTTCGCCTCTTTGTACAGGTTTTCCCTTGCGATGATTCAGCGAAAAACTGGCGGTAGACTCTGCCATTATACATATAATAAGTACACGCGCAATAAACGATCAATAAAATAATTTAGCTCTCGCACTCGGCACAAGACACCTTCGAATGGCGATATATGACTAATCCAGTTCAAAACAAGGTCAGTGATAAAGGTAATATAAACAAATACGTCATCACGTGCTATCGTGGCCTGTGCTTCAGAGCAGAGGAACCTCCTCTTTACTTCGTTTATGAATTAACATGCATTTCAGATAAATCAACTCTGTTTCATTCAAACAGTTACGAAAATGTAAATTTGACAATTCTCTTCCAACATATAAAGACATATCACCATGTTAAATAACGAACTAATTTCTACCGCACAACAGTCTGCACCACAACTGCAGCCAATGTGAGGCGATGACCGTCAAGAGATACGTGGCAAGCTTATGTGAAACAAGAATTAGTGTAATCATTTGTGTGGATGTGTAACGTAATCACGTATGCTGTCCGTACGGTGTTTATACTCACCTTCCGAGTAGGACAAGGATGTTAGGTTTGTTTAAAATGCGCAAGTGTTGTCACATAACTCACCCACACATAATACCTATCACTGCATTTACTGCAACGAGCATTAGGTCTGGTAACATGGGTTACTCACATGCACTCTCGTACACTCATTTCCCAGTAAACAGATCTACTACCAGAGCAGATTAACAGTTCAAACCTCTCTCCCCTTCATTCTTCTCTTGCTATCTTGTGGAGGGCAGATAGTATAACTCCTGTTTCCTGAATTATGCATTGATTTTACTATACTGAAGCATTTTATTACTATTATTTATATCTACAGATTGGCGGAAAATAACTCCATATTTTTCATTTGCATTAGCTATGGATGCAATATGTAGACTGCAATCTAAGTTGATTTGATTTGTGGACAGTAGTGTATCAACATCATCATCATCATCATCATCATCATCATCATCATCATCATCATCATCATCATCATCATCATCATCATCATCATCATCATCATCATCATCATCATCATCATCATCATCATCATCATCATCATCATCATCATCATCATCATCATCATCATCATCATCATCATCATCATCATCATCATCATCATCATCATCATCATCATCATCATCATCATCATCATCATCATCATCATCATCATCATCATCATCATCATCATCATCATCATCATCATCATCTTATTAATTTTCTTCTGCAGAGACTCTGATTGAGAGATATGGCACAATGATTAAGTATTCAGAACAGAATGAAAATAGCAGTACGGTATGAAAATGACCAGCACGTATCCAAACCTCACCCCTCGTTTGAATTTTCTTGTTAGGCAGGCGAGGTTCTTTTATCAATGAATATTTTCCCATCATTTCCTTATAGGCTTCTAGGTTTCATATCGTATGGCGGACAGAGGGTGCAATTGCTAGCTTAAATAAATCCCCGTGCACACTTGAAGGCCGCTTATCAATGTATGGTTCATTGTTCTCTCTAAGTATTCGTAGATCTATTCTTTCACTTCATCCCTTTCTACCGGGTAGAACGCTGTCAGAAGTACTGTCTGCCCAGGACAAGAAGGCAAGCTAATCTCTGTTTCATATAAACTTTTTATGAGGGTGAATTAAGGAAGAAGTGTTTAAGTCTTAAACAATTGTTCTTGAACAGTCTTGAACAGTCAGCGAGCCCAGGTCTAACCCTCTTTCTGTTGTCTTCTTCCTACTCCCGTATTCAGCGAACTCAAAGCCCGTTATTTGATGCAATACGTCGTGAGAGCACTCTAACCCGCCCCCTCCCGAGTACAGTTGACTGTCAAGTATTGTGACGGTGCAATACATATATAGGACTGTTGTGATAATGCCTCCTGTAATTTAAAAGTTAAGAGGAAAGAATCTTCATGGCCAAACTTTCTTTTTTCCTTGTTGCAATTATACCCCGCCTTTAACTGCTATGGTCATATCGGCGGGAAGATGGGGAATTATCTTGGTCGGAGAAAATTCCCCAACCCCACCACCGGGAATCGAACCCGGGACCCCCAGCACTGCAGGCAGGTGCTCTACCGACTGAGCTACGGGGTCAGCCTCATGGCCAACCTTGTGAGGTGATTGCTAATATATATGAATACCTTAAGGAAGAGACAATGCATAAAGGTCGCTTCTCTCCTGAGTATTTTAGAGTGATTCATAATGTGCAAGAAAGGGTTATAAATTACACAGAAAACTGGAGACTTCCATAAAAAATTAATATTGCAAATTATGTTAAATAGCTACCCACAATGTAAAATACAAATTTACCCCCAACTCGGTGTTTCTCACCATAACCTTAAAACGTGTTCTTTAAGAAGAGATATACTTTCTGGTTACAAAATCACACTATCTCCTTTTATGAAAATAGCACCAAAACAAAATTTGATGTTTTATTCTAGCCAACAAGCCTACTAAGAGGAAGATTTTGATTGACCAAATACTGTCAAATACGGATTCCTCCGTACCATCCGGATCTGCATGCCATAGAACTAAGATGTCAAACACTGGGTTGCATCTAGAAACATAACCTTGAAAACAAAAGACGTTAAAATGTTCCGCCAATGATGGTTTGAGTACCTAAATCGGCAAATGGGATGGGTAAAGGTATGCTATCAGGCGAATAAAATACAACAGGAGAACTAGAAAAAAGATGCACTAATGGAAGAAAGAACTGAAAGAACTATAACTGAAGACAGTGAGAGGGATATCAGTGACGAGGTTGACATAATAATAACTCCACAGAAGGAGAAAATGAAGATATGTGAGGTATAGAAGAATTAAAATACGATTAAAGGCAAAATTGTTTAACTCTCTGTTAAGTTAATATCTTGAAGTAATTTTTTGTTCTGTAACTAATCTATTTAATTTGTTGGAGGCTGTAGGACTTCCCGAATAGCGACTTATGAAACAATCCAGTGATATTTGAGAGGGTGAAGTCATCGCAATGAGAAGTCGCTTCCATTGGTGGCCGCGGAAAACACATCAAAGTTTTCATTTAAATATTTCAGTGATCAAAAACCATTGCTCGACATATACCGCAGCAACCCTCAAACTTGAAACAGCTGTTAATATACCACATGTCAGAGCACTGTTTAATTTCTCAACTTATTTCTTGTTAATACCTTTAAAATTATGAAAGTTGTGTTGTTAATTAATATGAGTCATGGTTGGCCATGATTGAATAGAGTAGTTCAAAAAGGCTAAATACAAATGTTATTAATTCAATATAAATAAATGTTAAATATCATAAAATCAATAGAAAGACAAAAATGTAATAGAAAATTGTTTTAGCAATTTATATTTGAATAGTCAGAAGATTATGGAATTCAAAATTAATGTAGTGGCCACAAGGAAAATTGACGTGGACCAGAAATTTTAGTGACCATGGTGATAAGGTGAATATAAATAATTACAAATGAATAGATTATTTCTTTTGCATCTGAACTTCATCGTGAGCACATGTGTGTGGAAATGCCAGATTTTTGCAAGAGTCTGGTTGCAAACCAGAGATTTAAAACTATAGTAAACTCAACGTAGGAAAAGTATTATTGTAAATTGTGTGAATAAATGCATTCAAAATACAAATCTTATTTGAACTGAGTTACGAGTTTAAATTAAAGAAAAATCTTTCAATTTTTTGATTTCCTTCATCATAAATTTCCATACTTAAACAATCCAATACCAATACCAGTACCGAGCTCATGCAGACCGGAGCAACATAGTATTTGGAAGAAGTCATCAACTTTAAAAAGAATTTCGCCGGAAAATTAAAATATACATTTTAACTCATCACTACGCGGAGAAGAGGCGATGCTACGTACACCGCACTGGCCGGGGTGCATCCGACTTCATGGTAGCTGATATATGCATAAGGTCACATCGCGGCAAGAGATCCAGAAAGTAAACTACCGCTACAAACTCTTGGTGACCTTGTGATAAAAATCCATAAGGTCCTATCCTATGTTCCTGATGAGCTCTTGTTGGAGGTCTTAGCAAACGTATATGTTCGTTTAAGACAGTGTATGGAAAATACTTGGGGACACAATGAATTATAACTTTTGTAATTGTCACGCCATACAATTAACTAAATGTGTACCAAAAATTGACATCATAACCACATTGGTTCAGGAGAATAAAAAGGTTATTTCCCACAGGGAGTTACTTTCTGCCCACATATAAGTCAATAATTGCTTATTCGTCTGTACACATGCTGCCAAAATAATACGCAGTCTTTCTATTGTTCACATAAAGAGCAAGTCCTCCTACAAGCAACGTCCTTAATCTTAAAATTTCCTAACCTACGGTGGACCAAAACTACAAAAGGTTTTGTAAAAAGCTACCAGGCTTACCATGATCAGCACCTAGTAAGTAGCTTTAGTAGAATTAGAAATCCAAGAATAAAAAGAATAATAATACTATTCTGGTATAGGTGTTTGGCCAAAGATGAAGAGAAAATTGTGAAATTATGCGTGAGACAGCAAAAAAAATAATAGAGAACTCAAAGTTGGTGGGCAGAGATAGCAGAAATTATGGAAAAAATAGGAATGGGAGATATACGGAGATTAAAGGAAAGGAACAGAAGCAATGTGGGTAAATATTGGTAAAATGCAGAATAGAAGATATAGAAAGGCAGAAAATATGGGGAAGTCTAGAAAGTATGAAATCATTGTAATTTTACAAACAAATAAAAAGAAATTGGGGACGAGAAGCATATGTAGATTACTGTAAAAGACAAGTGAGAGAAGGGTTACCTTGGATGAGAACAGGAACGATATTTCTAAGAGAGATAAAAGGTACGGAAAAGGGAATTTGTGAATTGTGTGGGGGAAAAAAAACATAGAACACTAAGTAACAGAATACGAGGAGGTTGCTATGTGGAGAAATACGGTTTGGGAGGAAAAATGGGAGAAAGTAGAGAAGACGGTAGTAACT
The DNA here is from genome assembly GCA_030765055.1 of Mantis religiosa. NCBI lineage: Eukaryota > Metazoa > Arthropoda > Insecta > Mantodea > Mantidae > Mantis > Mantis religiosa. The sequence goes on from CM060953.1 coordinate 174,399,644, forward strand.
ATAAAAATGTTAACGGAAAGGTGGAAAAGAGGGTAAGAGGTATTGGTGAGTTCTTGCAGAAAGTAAAAGAAAAATGGGCACGATATGTAGATAATATAAGAAATGAAGAAGGGGAAGAAAGGGACTAATTAAGTAACAAGGAGGCATGAAGTTTAAGAGCTACCTGGCAGAGCAGAAGGCCACAGTGTCATGTAAACCACGGTAGCAACTAGGTAAATACAAATAAATGTAGCCTAAAGTTATAAATTGAAAAATTTTAGAATATACACAGCAAATAATTCATACACTTTTCTTTGTTTGATACCCAAATCTTTACACTAATCACTCTTTCTTTCACTTCCAAACCTAAGGATTCATTTAATTTCTTCACGCTGTAAAAAACAGAACATTTTTTGCTCTGCCTTGCAAATTAATCGCTTGATTTAGGTCAGTTAATATGAGCATTAATCTAGCACTTGTTTAAAACTTGACTAATTAATGTAGCTCAAGAGAGAAGAGGTTTTCTTGAAAACTTTCAGCGTTATAATGTAAGATGCTTTTCTCATAAAAAGTCTGTGAACTGAATGCATTGACACGAAACTTTGTAAAGTTCAACTCGTCTAGGTCAGCTACACACCCCTCAGTAAACAAGGGTGGTGGGGAATTAGACCTCATGGGCTTTGCTATAACGTAATTAGTTTTTAATTAGGAGAGCCCAGCTTAATGTCTATCAAGTTCTAAAGGCGAAAGAATGTCACTTCCTTTTTTAATATAGTGCCTTTGTATCTCTTGACTGGCAGCGTCTACGTTGTAACTGCAGGGGTTCTCTCTCTCCCTGGCAAAGTACATATTCAGAGACGCTTTCAAAACCGTTAATGCAATTTTTCCCCTTGCACATTAGCACAATATAAAATAAGAATTCTAAAACTTAAAGAAGAAACCTCCTCAAAAAGAGTTCTTTTTATCTTTTCATCTCTTGTGGTCATGATTTATTTGCATTTTAACATTTACATATACTTCAGCATAATTTGGTAGCAGGTATCTTAGAGACCGAGTGGGATGGCAAAGATGGTTTGGTCTGTGGCCCACATTAGGGAGTACCGGGTTCGATTCCTGTGGCTGACCTACCTGACCTATGCGTTTTTTCAGAAGTTTTCTCAGGTCGCCAGGCGAATTCTGGTTAGGTTAAATACCTCCCTCGAATTTCCTATGCCTCCAATTCATCTCTGTCATAATTTCATATCATCTTACAGGGTAGAAGAGTCAGAGAGTGCTTCGGTGGTGCATGGCAGGATGATCGATTTGATAGAGCAGTAATTATACAAGCATTATAAGATTTTACATTCTGATAATAAATAGCTAAACAATAAGAAGCCAAACCTGATGTCCAGTAAAACTTCCTCGTCCGATAGGACGGTCTCCGGTCTTAGAGCACCACCGTTTTTTGGCCACAATCGGTGAGCTGTAGCTTGTGCTGGCCTACCGGGAGATTCCAACTGTAAAGTTTAGGGACTCTGTCCTCTGTACTTGGGTACACCCCGAAGGGAAGGTGTTCCTTCCTCTTCAGCTGCTGTGGTGCGGACCCCTAGCACTCGTGATACCTCTGACGTTACCAGAGGAACCTCAGGCTGCGCAGCCGAACCGAGGTGCCACTACTGTGGTGCCTACTGCCTCACCTCGGTCTGCACACAGCATGACCTCCAGCGCCACCGCCGCTATTGTGCCTCTTGTGGAGGGCACAATCACTTCACAGGGCAGGTGCTCTGCCCCCTGCATCCCTGTAGGAAGGCATCACCTATTCCACCAGCGCTGTCATCTTCTCAACGATCGCTGAGAACACCACAGCCGCCACATCAGCAACCTCAACAGACAACAGCACTTTAATCTATCAGCCAGGAGCAGCTCAGGGAGGAAGTCCGGGGCCTAGGGGAGGCCGTTCAGTTTCTCCATTCGGAGATCCTGGTCGTAACGGCCAAACTGACCAACTTGGAGGAACTTCTAAGAGAGTTCATGGCTTCAAGCTTCAGCACACACGAATCTTAGCACAGAGCTTGCAGAATTACAAGAGGACATACAGGAGAAGCATGAATTCTCAATCAGATACAGCGCCACACACACACACACACACACACACACACACACACACACACACACACACACACACACACTTATGCTCCGGAGACTCATCAAGGAGGAAGTGGCAGTCCTCCAGACGATGTTCGACGAACCCAACACCAGAGGTCGACACCAACCGCCGCAGAGATCCTACACTCGTCAAAATCCTTAATTCCTCATTCACTTCCAAACAAGACCGCTCACTACTCCCTGGCATATTACCCAGAATCTAGTTACACCTCCACTCCTAATACGCAAGGGCGTAAGCAGGGCCTTGGTCATGTTTACGTCCTGCCGCAATCCTCACTTTGGACCAGGCTTCGGCCTGGCCAATATATCTCTTCCTTGAATCCGCAGGTGCTTACAGCGGTACTGCCACAGCACCACTCCTGAATACTCACCGGTGAAGGTTTCTTAGTGGATAGGGCTGGCGGTTCGATTCCCCAGAGGAGTCCCACACTCCAATCCCAGGGTAAGTGCGTATCATGCATTTTTCTTCCACTCGAAGAAAAACAACAAACAAACAAACTCAGGCTGAACATTCGAGCCCCTTCCGAAAGGGAGTTGTTCAGATTGGGTTGCCTAGAGGAGGCAGTGCTTCGTGATACCCATTGGAGATTGGGTACGTCTGTTTAGACGGGGTTGAGGGAAGCTTCATGTTCCCGGGTGCTAGCCTTCAGAGCTAGTAGTCGGTGTACTGGATGACCGGGTGCCCCGACCGAGGGAATCGGTAGTCTTCCCAGATGGGTTTACGCATCTAACTGGTGTATACACTTCCGCCCCGTTAAGGGGGAGCTTTTTAGCTTCCAGGTCTTGCCCTAATAGAGAGAGCCCCGGAATGCGCCGGGTGCCCCTTTGGGGAGAGCTTGGTAGCTCCCGAGTACAGAGAGAGGTTGGTTTTTATCGTCAGAGTGGTACTCTCGCCCATGAATTGAAAATTGAAATTGTATTTGGGTACAGCCACGATTGTGACTCCTTTGGACGGACACCCTCTGTCTCCTCTCGCGTCATACTTCTTCCTGGGGAAGCCTCACTTGGAGCATAGCTACAACAGACCAAGGCTGGTCGTGGTACCGTATCCTCTCCGTAGTCTAATCCAAGTATCTAAACAACTTATACATATTTCGTAATACAAAGTTTTCATCGAAGCTGACAAGAATCCACACACCAAGTAATAATTGATACAAAATATCCGTCAGGAAATTGAGAGCACTCCATAACATGAGCTAAGGCAAGTGATGGTTAGTTTCTTAAAAAGAGGTGCCAAAAGTTTTTGTGCAACGACGATGATTAATTTTAGTATTTATTTTCATAAAGTTGGTAAGTGAGGTCTTTAAAAGTAGTTTTAGAATGCTATCCGGTTTCAACCGCAACTCTCTATAATACTGGCAGTCGGCGATGAGCGCTGGGAATACGGAGAGGCAAAACCCCATGCAGCCGGTTAGGAGGCTTTTGAATCTCAATAGGCCTGTGGCTCCCAGATCCCCTGAACTAGCCTCAGCATAAGTGAGAGCTAGAGTGTACAAGAATAGGGCATTAACGATTAATGATCTCAAGGAATCCATTTGAACAGAAAAAAGTAACATTGGCGAAGATACTCTCCGTAAAACTTCAGAGAATATGGTGAGACAAGTGCAAGTATAGATGCTGGTGGATGACACTTCCAACATTTTCTCTGACATGTAAATAGTATAATGTAATCTCCAAATTCTGTATTATATTCTCCAAAAGTTGCACGTAACGAGACAAAAATCTAAAACACCAGTTACTTCACTTAAACTCTACATTAGACATAAAGCAAAATGCGTTTTGAAACAGTCATTTTAATAAGTTGTTTTTTAACACTAGCATTATCACTCTTTCGGGGTAAAGTTTACTTTCTCTGTCTCATATAAATTCTGCTGTGCTAAATATTCTTCCAGAGAAAACCGTTGCAGATGGAATGCACGAATATTTAGCGACTATTTTTTAAATTTTGGAAATTATGTATTTGTTTTTCAGTAATCCAGTGCACTAGAAAGAAGAGGAGATAAATTGTTGTTGAGATATGCAGTATTTATTCTTGGGAACTTAACTGGCAGTGAATCTGACACACGATTACTTTCTTGCATAATTTTCACATTCCTGGCAATTTCTCGGACCTATCCCTAAATTGTAGCTTTAGCACGAGTTTTTATTGATTCGTTGTGTTCTAGCCATGCATAGAGATTGTCAAAGTAACTACATGACGTTCAACTTTTAAAATAAGTGACTATCGTGTCAATAGAAGGAAAAATTTAATAAAAGGATTTCATGGTGAATGTAAGCAGATATACAAACACTCACCGTGCGCGCGCGCCCTCACACACACACACACACACACACACACACACACACACACACACACACACACACACACACACACACACATCATTTTCTAAAAGTGCTTATTTTCAGTTTCAGATAATTTCGAAACGTGACACTTTGGTATCGAATTTTTTGGGTGGAATGCAAGACTTTCTCTATTTACTAAGTATTTACTAAGTACGTGGTACTGAATGAAAAATAACATTTCTTGAGATGGCAAATCATGGAAACCTGAGAGATTTTTCCTTAGCAGTTGTTACCTTTTTAGAATCGTGTGGAAAGCCAAACTTCTCTCAAGTTCATATATCCAAGGTTTTGTCTGCCTCATCTCTGCAACCTTCCCAATCTTCTGTTAGTGCAGAAACTTACTGAAATAGTTTCATTTGAAAATTGTGACGAAAATTTTACTATCTGTATAACTTCTTGTATATTGTCCGGCGATGCCGTATTTAGGATTACTGAAGAGGAAAAAGGTCCTTCCCGAAGAAAAGTGTTCGTGGTGAATGAGAGGCAGTTGGTAATCCTGCCGGTACGAGACATTCGACACCTCAATCTCATCGCCCTCTATGCCTCACAAACGCATGCCTGGTTCCAAGTTAAACGAATTTAATTATCTTCGCGTGCCTTCGCCCTTTATTCTTGAGGAATCAATTTCTTTTTCTTGTACGCATCATCCCTGCGTCTCTTTCTCTCCTTGTCCTTTGCAGAGAATTGCCTCCAAGGAACCGTGCTCGACGGGTTCCTTTCATCTTCCCCAACATCTGGGGTTGAGATATACTTTCTGTATGGCGCCTGGAAAAGAGTGCTTTATCAAAAATGCCAACAGAATTCTTTTGTCATGATTCGTTTTTGGACAAACTGGTACGTGTTTCCCGCGATTCGTTTTTATTTTCGAAAGAGTCCATTCTAAGGTGATGGATATTCAGTTTCAACACCTCAAAGGATTGTATGTTATGTAAACTGCTACTGGACCATTTCCATCACCGCATACGAGAGAGAAAACCTCTCAAAGCAGAGAGACGTGCCCAACAGGGGATATAATGGAGTGCAGATTCCTTGCCGGGCGCAGAGTTCTGATCTAGTAAACTGAACAAACTTCTATATCCTTTACAAATACCCATACATAAATATCTCGTGTGTTATATTGATAAAAACTTCACGCAGGTTCAATTACTTCTTTCTACACAGTCTATAATACTTATTCTTAGAGAAGTTTATCCTTCCTTCTAACCTTGTTAATCGAGATAAACTTTCGTCGTACATTTATACGTTTAGTTGAAGACGTGAGAAAAATAGAGTAGATCAGAGCTATATTATGTCTCTTAAATTCCATGCTCTTTGTACGTTCATAAAACAATCTGGATGAACATTTTAAAACAATTGAAGTATTTTAAATACGAACATGTTTAAGGTCATTAAGTTTACATTCCAAATAAAGTGTGTTCATTAACGGCTACGCCATGGCCAAAAGGTTAGACCGTTCGACTTTCATCAAGGCAACCCGGGTTCGATCCCAGGCGACCGCAAAGTGAGATTTGTGGACTACAATACGCTGAGGTGGGTTTTCGCTGTGATCTTCTGTTTCCCCCGTTATCTCATTCCACCGATGCTCCATCTTCAGTTCACGTATCATCAATGTCACCACCTGCGATGTAGCATGTAGCAAAACGGGCGTAAAACACTACAAATTCATTAATTCATGATTCTATTAGCAATATCTATCTTTTCGTGGAGAAATATATCGTCTACATGTAAAGAATTATTGTGTAAAATTATTCAGTATTAAGAGAACCTTACAGGATATTAACAAACAGTAAACATATAGTTTTGATATATCCACATATATTTCAAACTTATAGTATTAAAATCAAAATCAAAATCTTCCAAGTAGAAGGTACTAAGGGTGGGGGAATCTTCTTGATTCCATATCTCATCCTTGAGAGCTTAACAGTGAACAGGAAAAGAAGGAATCATAAACTTTCAAGCTTCTTACGTAAATGTAGTTTTGGGTGTCTTATTTGGGGAGGCATTTGGTTGCAGATTCAAACACTGTCCTGGCCGATGTTTAAAAAGCGACAACACCATTACAATTGATTTACTGGCATGCAAAATAACCTATACAGGACAAAACTTCAGTACACCGGTGCTGCTGTTGTGATCGCTGCATTTGATAGCTTTGTTAACACACAAAAATATGACGAGCTTAAGCAGAGTCTGCCACAAAAATATGCATAACTGCGGTAAACACTTGTTCCTTTGAGTGTCGAAAGTTTTTAAGCGCTGAACGTGTTATCAGTATTTAAATGCAAAACAAACATACATAAAAATAGTTCTTTAAAGTGCGTGTATGTACATTTAACACAGTAGAAGGGATAAATTGTACATTATAATGAGCTGTTTATTTTTTCTTTATGCCTCATGGCTTTCTAGGTATAAGCAGTACACCAAGATAGTTAGAGAATGAGATTACTTGGCATTGTTACTAGCCTTACTTTCAAGACAGACTGGGATTTATTACTTTGGATCACTCATCCTGAAGATATGATTGCCCTTAGGAGAAATATGAACGTATGTTCGCTGTGAAATATGTACGTTTTCACTTACTTATTTTTAATTGGTCCGTTCCTTCTTCATGCTATGTTTTTATGGTTGTAGTATTATCAGTACAGTGCACTAAAACATACAATTCTCGAAAAGTCCCAAAAGAAATCTCCTGGTGTTTCCATGTAAACATTGTTTTCGAAGATGCGTTCGAAGTCACATGATGTGATGGAAGCAAACCGTAAATACTTGTGCATTTCATGCACTTAGTTATTTGAGATGGATGTTTTCCCTCAGTACACTCTTAATTATATACAACTTGGCACGTCTACGACTTCTATGTAGAACTACAATAGGTTAGCATCTACTGTTGTATTGTAAGCACACTTCATACTCTGGGACAGAGAAAACCTGAAGCCATCCATTTCTCGCTTATTTGTGTTAAATTTCACAGCCTGATCACCATCATCTACATATGCTTTAGATCTACCGATATTAACAATAATAACATTAAAATAAGACCTAAAGCTTTCCTGGTGACAAATCGGGACACCAGCCTGCTGAAAAAACAATTATAAATCAAAGTTTCTGGAGCGTACATCGCTCCCATCGTCGATATATTTTTTTAAAGAAATGTTATAACCACTAAACAAATATAACACAGGAATCAACAAAGACAAAACGCTATCAATACTCGCATCGCTGAACAAAAGAGTGTTTGCAGTAAATTAAAATCCAGGTCAGGAGATGGTGTAACTACTTAATTTGAGGATCAAACTGTATAGATTTGTGCTTCTTAATAAAGCCAACTGATTTCCATTTTAAGGCTGGTTTCCACGCGGAGCTGAACTGAAATCCAGCAGCATGATTTAGCGTACTCCTCTCGGAGGAAATGGTTAAGGCTCCCTTAACTCTCCGCTCCCAGTAACTGTTGCATTTTGCCAATATGGTGTCTCCCGAAAATTATTCAAACATTATAACATTATTTGAAAATAACATTATTCAAACTGGTCACTCCTCTTTCGAGGCCATTCAAAATTCCTTTTCTGTCCTGGGTTATATTATAGTATTATAGTATTTTAACTTAGTATGACATATTCATGCCATTCGTTCTAAGATGCATAATATTTCCTTTTCTTTTCTGATTTCCTCGTTCTTCTTATAGTTCGCAATGCAGTAGTCATTAATTTATCTTATTTTCTTATTTTCTATTGCTTACTTAACACACATGTTTCCATCCATATAACAACATCAGTATAAGCAATACTTTTAAAGTCCACTGCAGTTTATTTTCTTACTTTTTTATTCCTGGTGCCTTTTATATTTACTAATAGCTGTTAAAATTTTAATAAATTATCTTATATGACTAGAGTATCGAGAAATATGATAATTCAAGCTGAAAGGATGAATAATTTCTTCTAAACGTTTATCAGTTAAATTATTTTTGTTTGCATAGGTACATTTTACTAAAATTCTATACTGTATTAATACTGTATTGAATTAGTACATGATCCTTTTAAGCGTTGTAGAGAGCCTTGCAGATATTTTCTGTATTAATTACAACAGCATGCAATATTTAAAGTAAAATTCAGCTTGAGAGTATATTTCCAGATTCCAGTGATTATTCAATAAACTTACCAAAATTTGAATGACAAAGAATATATTTTAAAATCTTTCTTGTGAATTTACTTCCGTTATAATGGGCCTTAACTTTAATGTATATACATTTGTATAAGCATTGATTATTTGGAAATTAATTGTTCTTTCAAACTAGCCGTGTGTAGGACGCACTATGAAAGAGTATAGTCAGACTGAAAAATTCAATGCCATAGCCGGGATTTGAACCACGGATATTCTGGTCTCCGTCCAGCTGCTCTAAACCATTGAGCTACTATGGCCAACGTGCCAACATGACATTAAATTCTCCAACTGACTCTCGTTTATCCCGGTAAACCACTAGGAGTTCTCATAAACACATGAGACAACTACGTTAATGGCGACTTACTATGCTGTATGGATTTTAATGCCTGGGCTTTATAGTTGGAGCACTATTAGGTACAATTTATGGAAATTAATGGTTCTTTTACACTGGCCGTGTGTAGGACGCACTATGGAAGCGTAGAGCCAGACTGAAAAATTCAGATTTGAAACACGGATCTTCTGGTCTCCGTCCACCTGCTCTAAACCATTGAGCTACTATGGCCAACGTGTCAACATAACATTAAATTCTCCAACTGACTCGTGTTTGATTATTTGGTTTTTCTTTACAAACATTACGTTTGCACAAACACACATGCACACAGCACATTTATTCTCTCGCCGATACTTTTGGACTGTAGGGAAATTTGGAAGTAATCCAGGATAAAGAAAAATTCACATCTTTAACTGGGAATCAAATCCCAACTCTGGATTTGCAAGCTAGTACTTTAACTACAAGATCACAGAGGGAATGTAATCGTATATTTCAACGATTGTCACCACAAGATTGGGACCGAAAATATTTTTCTCTTGCTGTACACTTTCGTGAACAATATTGACGCAGACTTCAATAATTGTTGATGCTTGAAGTTTTCCAATGCTGGCATAAAGATCTTGCTTTCTCTTTTCTTTCCTACACGCCCCGAACGTTTCCTCGTGCAAGTTTTACATAGTGAATGCGCTCTACATCTCCATTGTCTACCTTGGTGTAGTGTGTGCTCAAGAAAGTGTTCTGTATTCATCCACTTCTCCAAAATGAGCTTCCATCGGAACGTCACAGAGCTATCTAGAATACTGTCTTGAAAAACGAGACTGACAGCAGTGTGCAAGTCTGGTACGACAACTTTTTCAAGACTTTTAATCACAAAATGTTTGACTCGAGGTATATGCAGTTTTTTATGTGTTTGCAGTAAGTCCGCTCTTGAGTAAATACCGCAGAGTTTAAAAGTGCAGTAGTGAGCATTGATACAGCGTAGTACCCACCCGAGGTTTCAGTCCGCTACACTTTAACCCAGAGACACGTGACGGAATAACATCAACCCTGTCATTGCAACTAAACTCTTCATTCACAATGGCTTAATTTATATATTCTATTAGATGTAGCCTGAAGAAATATTACATAAAACATCAGATATCTCTAAGTACACATGTTATTTAAAATAAGCATTTTGAGGAATATGTGTGGTCTGATCTTCAAGCCACAGGTCCTGGCTTCAAATTTGGGCTAGAGAAAACGTATTTTCTTTACTTTACTTTGTAAAACGAGAGAACGTGATTGCAGATAAGGATTGCTTCAATGCTGACAACGTAATTTGTGATGTGGAGACACATGAAAAGGTATTGAGTGCCATGGAAATGAAATGAAAAGCCGTAATTAAAACTAAACAATTAATCCCTTGAGGGCAAGAGCCTCCTGTTGCGTAGAGTGTAGCAATTGGTAGGCTCATTATGGTTGCAACTCCACAGAGCTCTGTGCAGTTGATGCAGTCCAATAACAACGTACTTTCGTGTCCTTAGCAGTCAATGTTTACTTCACACACTTAACACACACAAACACACATACTTTTAGTTTATAGCTCCTGGGCAGCTACTTCTTACAGTGTCCTCCATGCAGTTCTTAGCTTGTGTTTATCACTAGGCTCCTACTATCTTCTTGAAGCGACGTGCCCATGTAATAATTGCTGTCCCTGCCGTTAGACGTCCTATTATGGAGTCCCACATTGCCATTCTTTGCGTATATCGGAGGTAGTGCATTCTGACGACGTGCCCTCTCCATCTCCATTTCTGTTGTTGTGCCCGTGAAGTCACGTCGATCATATCTGTTTTCCTCCTGACTTCCTCATTTGTCATACTGTCCTTCCTTGTCACATTTAAGATCTTCCGCTTCATTTTGCGCTGACAGATTTGCAGCATAACACTCTGGTTTTTCTTAAGTACCAAGTTTGGTATTCATATAATAATTCTGGTAGTACACAGGTCTCGATGACTTCTTTCTTTATACTTTGCTTTTGGAGCCTATCTTCTAGTATGAACTTGAAACTGGAGTATTTCTTCCACGCCTGGTTGATGCACTATTTTACTTCTATTGTGAAATTAGTTCAAAGGGATATTGTTTGGCTTAAATAGATTTATGCGAAAATATGCGTAAGAAATGTGCAGGTTGCATCTTCTGCGAATAGAAGATCTCATTATATTAAACAGGAAACCAAATATTGCGGCTTAAAACGTATATATGTCCTTATAGCACACAATTTATCTAAATTTAGTGAGGGTTGCTTGTTTTGGTTTGAATGAGAAATAGTAAGTTTCTTCTTTAATTTCCTGGTAATTCAAACAGATTGGCATTACAAAGGAATGAACACAGAGATTTGCTCTTTAAGATTTCAATGTATTGTAGAATTTTTTCCGATACTTTCATTGTATCTACAAGGAAATATGTTATAAATGTATCTTTAGAAATATTAATCTCGATTAAGATAAAGCAGAATAAGAATAGTTTGTATACTGGAGGAGTTCAACTATGTTTTTAAACTGCTGGTGCTATTTGGTTGTTCCTCGTAATATTATGGAAAAATTATAAAATTTCAAGGCCCATTCGGCTTTCTCTACATCACTTTAACGAAATATATACACTATATAACTATTTCTGCAAAAGTTTATCTTGATTCCGCAAGAACATTTACAATAAATGAGAGTGGGTAGATATTATCATGTGAATTTAACATATCAGGTGCTCAGGCATCTGGGAAGAAGGGATGAGATAGGAGAATCCTACGGATGAACCGGAACCAGGTCTAGCGGCGAGAGGCAGCGTGAAGTTCTCTGGCGTGAAGTGAAGATTCTTATCTGGACGTTAGGTTTCCCCATGCACACGCCAGCTTCTCAGGATTTGACACTGGCATTTCTCGGCAGAATAGCCGGCTACAACGCCACCTCTACGTCGAAAACCACAGTTGCAGTGCGCAAAGTCTCCACGTTGCAGCAGCACAATCCCCCATCGCCATTTCCGACACAGTTTAAACCGGATTGAAAGAAAACTGGAATAAAATGAAGGGACGAGAAGTTGGGGAAAGTAAGATATCTAACCAAGGATTCTTATGGACCAAGGAAAGCTGCGAAGAAACGGAAAACTTTAGTGGAACTGATCCGTAACCAGGCATCGAACCTGGGACCTCAACTGTGTCACCCCGCTCGGTTGTAGTATGTTTCACATATCGTGCTACACTTGACGGCAAATGAGGAGTAAACTGCGTTGAGTGAGCTGAACTTTGAAGGGATACAATGGACGTAGGAGGACGCCCAGCAGGAAATGGCATTGTTTTCGCGACCTAGTTTACAAACGCCACTTGTTAGCATTGCTGAGTGTCTTGATAGATCCGTCAGAGCTGTCGACAAGAAAATGGCACATACAAATGAGGTTCCTGCATCTCGCAGTGATATCAATTTGAATTTCAATTGGGACCTCTCATATGAAGTACCCAGCATAGCTGGAACAGAGATTCACAGAACCTCTACGTTCCTTTGGTAGGATTTACTCATAAAGTGAACAAAAATATGGTGTATTAAATGACTTTTATCAATTTTTAAACAAAAAATTCATAAAATAGCTGATTCTTTAATCCAAATAAACATTTGTAGAAACAGTTTTTCATTGTAAGTAGAATAAAAATAGCAAATAGAGTAATCGTAAACCATAACCAAATACTTAAACAGCTGGTGGCCATGTGATAGCTTATAATTAGTCTATTTTCTTTCTATAAAAATAAACAAGGAAAAGCCAGTTTCTATTTGAGAAAATTATGAATATTTGGAAATTCAAATCAACAAAAATTACTCTTAGTGATGACTAACTTAAAAAAATTGTATGCTACAACAGGAATACGTTTTTGAGTCATTATTTATCAGTACAGAGACTTTATTAATGTAAATAATAACAGTATAAAATGAGAGGATTTATACATGGGAACGTAATATGGATGTGAATGCAATATATTGTAACATATGAGTTGAGAAAGTTTCCACGGACCAAGGTTTCCACTGGTTTCAAAGAACGCACCATACCATCTTTTCAAACGAGGACTCCAACGGGACATTGCTTAGGGAGACCATCGCACTCACACTTTGAGAAATACGAGGGTGATCTGAAAAGTTTCCGACCTCAACATGAAGATGACACCACTCGTAAATAAAAGCTAGTGAATATCGTAGTTCACCTGTTGACAGCTATTCACCAAAGTTTCAGACATTTTGGACGCTCGGTTGTTACGTAACAGTCATTTGAGTGAAATGATGTGAGCGTTTTTATGAAAAAGGACAAAATCGAGTATCGAGCGGTCATTAATTAATTCTTTTTGAAAGGCAAGACGCCTTCGCAAGTCAAAGATGAATTGGGTTCTGTGTATGAGGACTCTACACCATCAGGAAACAGACTGAGGTCAATTGGACAACAACCGAGGACCAACGCGAGAGGGGACTACTGACAGAAACGGTAACTTTCCCGAACTGACTACAAGGGATTGTCTAATCTGTGTTTCATATAACCTAGCCCTGCTGACATGTATCACTCCGCATGCATCTACCTCCCCCTCACCCTAATTGACCAATGCTTTCACGCCATAGGCCATAGGTGCTGCCTTTCCTTCACATTTAAACCTGCAGTAAATGTCATAATAATTGCCAGGAAGATAGCTAAATCATACAAATCAGAATATGAAAGCATGCAAAAATACAAGTTTATAATGAAACTGAGCAAGATGAAACTGAATGAATGAACAATGAAACTGAAATAAGTTTATAATGAAGGGACTTCGGCCTTTTCCACTGAGATTTTTTTAAACCAGCACACATACCTTGCAAAAATGCTTGTCTTTCAGTCTTAAAAGTCGTGTCACGCCATACTTTTCGTGTGTCCTTCATTCACCCAAGTCTCGTCAAGATAGTATACTTTGCGACTTGTATCCCGGCACAGTCTGGCTATCCTTAAATAACGTCTTCGCCACACAGCAATATCACCCCTGGAGTGCTAAGTTTTCCTGTTGTCTCAATTTCACGTGCGATGTTACTACGCACCTAACACTCACACCTATTAAGTTCAGAGCACAGCTGTTCGACTTCTCTCACTGACAAAGACGGATTCTTCTCTGTGAGTGCATTAAACTTATGCACCACAATTCCTTTTTCAGCGCTTTGTAAAGGTTTACCCTTGCGATACTTCAGCGAAAAACTGGCGGTAGACTCTGCCATTATATATAATAAGTACACGCGCAATAAACGATCAATAAAATAATTTAGCTCTCGCACACCTTTGAATGGCGATATACGACTAATCCAGTTCAAAACAAGGTCAGTGATAAAAGTCATATAACAAATATATCATCACTACCGCTAAAACACGTGCTATCGTGTCATGTGCTTGAAAGCAAAGGAACCTCCTCTTTACTTCATTTAGAATTAACATGCAATTGAGATAAATCAACCCTGTATCGTAATATACTTAATTCAAACAGTTACGAAAATATAAATTTGACAATTATCTTCCTACATATAAAGATATACGACCATGTTAAGAAACGGACTAATTTTTACCGCACAACAGTCTAAACTACAATAGCAGCCAATGAGAGGTGATAAGGTCACGTGACCGTTAAGAGATACGGGGCAAGCTTATGTGAAACAAGGATTAAACAGCTAACTTATTGTGTGGGATTGATAAAGAGGTGCTTCTTTCTTCCCTAGATATTTGGGTTAGCGATAATTCTCTATGCGTGGTAGTCAGGTGTTCAGCTGTCCTATCATTATTTTGCTGTAGAGAAGAGGATAGTAGCTATAAAACTGTTAAAGGTAAAGGAGGAAAAGAGGGTAAGAGGTATTCGTGAGTTCTTGGAGAAAGTAAAAGAAAAATGGGCCACATTCCTGTAAAGAATATAAGACATGAAGATGAGGGGGAAGAAGGGGGCTACATGTGAGGAAGAATTGTAAAATGGACAGGTGAGCTTTCATTTCTATATCAAGGTCGTTTCAAATTGGGAAGGGAAATCCAGCAACACACGCAAATGTAACTACTTCATCCATCTAACTCTGAAACGAACAAAATATTGATTATTCTTTCTTATCTATTCATATAAGTTTACAAAATGAGTGCAGGGCTATATAATTAACCCAACTACTTAGTACGTTGAGTTATATGATTTCTTTAGGTTTTTGTATAAAGAAAATGAAAAAGAATAAAAGCCTAGCCGAGTCATCCCATAAAAAAGTCAGGATATACTTCCATCTGGCGTTATGCTTTTGCATGACAACTGTCGACCTCAAAGTGCTTAAGAAACTCTGAAACATTTGAATAACTATAAATGGAAATTAATTGTTCTTTCACACTAATTGTGTGTAGGACGCACTATGAAAGGGTAGAGCCAGACTGAAACATTCAATGCCATAGACGTGATTTGAACCACGGAACTTCAGGTCTCCGTCCAGCCGCTCTAAACTATTGAGCTACTATGGCCAATGTGCCGATATGACATTAAATTCTCCAACTGACTCGTGTTTTTCCCGGTAAACCACTAGGAGTTCCCATAAACACATGAGACAACTACCTTAATGGCAACTTACTATGCTGTAAGTACTTTAAGGCCCGGGCTTTATAGTTCGGACCACTATTAGGTACAATTTATGGAAATTAATTGTTCTTTCATACTTGCCGTGTGTAGGCGCACCATGAAAGGGAAGAACCAGCCGGGTTCAACTCCCGGCTATGGCACTGAATTTTTTAGTCTGGCTCTAGCCTTTCTTAGAGCGACCCCTCAACCCTGGTATCTCAGGTCCAATGCTTGTGCTCCCTCGCTCTGAGGAAACCCGAGCGACTCCTAGCTCAGCATTGGTGAGGAAGTGAGAAAAGAGTATCCATTAAGGGCACTGGGAGGTTATTTTTACCCAGACAAGGCTAACTTTTACCAATATTAAAGTTGAATATATAGAAAACTAAACATTATCAGAAATTGAAATTCGGTATGATTACTCGACAATGTTGTGTGCATTTAACTACCGTATAATATTTAAATTACGTTCACATAGGTCCATGCAAAAGGGGCATAAATCACACCGTGTGTCCTGAAAAAATATTGCACCTTATATTTCAGGTGCACTTTACTTGTAGGAATTTAAAGATACATGCATCAAGTTTTATCCTAAATAACCTAAGATACAGTTTAATAATATGGGATGAATGAAAATTACATATATTTTATACTATGCGCATGAAAAATTAATTAGTTTTGAGTTAAAAAAATATAATATTTTCAAGGACTGAATATTTGTTTTCATCCATTTTATAAATCATATGAATATATATGTTAGCCAAATATGTTCAAGGAACATTGAAAAATAACCACTACAAATTTTGTGTCAATATCTTTTATATTTTTTGAGAAACATGCACCTAAAGTATGAAAAATCAAGGTTTGGAGAATCACGATCAAAGATTAAGCACCATTCTCTGGAAGTGGGCGCATCATTACGCCGCCATGTTTAAATTGACGAATTAAAGGACTTTAGTACCAGATGAGAACCTATGTTATATATCATTTTAAAGCTGAAGAATTATATAATAGTTTAACATTAAAACAAACAATGGATTTTTTGAAACCTATCAACCTCCCAGTGCCCTTGAGATGTGTTTATTAAAATAATTTTACAAAACCTTTATCAAAACTCCCTAGCCGTTTCCATCAAAACGAAACACACCTGCATTTAAAAGTATACCTATGGTTACTATCTTCTTTATAGCCCCCCAAGTATGAATTACAGGTTTTCACTGCATTACAGCTAGGTGAAGAAATGTCACAATTGAGCTAATGAAAGATAACCATCAAATGGTTACACACATTGTTGTTCCATCCACACCAGTTAAAACGTAATTGGTGTACTCGAAGCTTCTTTGCAGAAAATTTCCTTGTTGCAAAATGAGATATGCTTGCGCTCCGATACGTTAATAAATCCATTGTTTTTATAAACATTGGTACGGTTCACTGGAGTTGTATATAACAAGCTCATTAACGAGGTAGATAATTAAATGCCAGAATGATCTTTGGCTAATCAATATAATCAGCTTAAAGCTGTGATACAAAAGTTTACATTTAAAACTTCAGTAGCTTTAATGCCATCGTCGTAAAACTCTATAACCACTGTGCTGTTTTGATTCCTTCAGGTCGTTTTCTTATTTTCTCTATCACTTGCTTGCAGTAGGTAAAAGAAGTTGTATTTAGCTTGCTTTTCCTTCTATGTACTCGTCATACCAAACGGTTTACAATACTGCATTCACAGAACGTGAATAATTGAAAATGTTATCATAAAAATGTAATAATTTAACATTTCATTGTCTGGAGAAACTACCACTTATGAGGGTGGTCTGAAAGCTTTCCGACCTCAACATGATGATGGCAGCATTCGTAAATAAAAGCTAGTGAATTTCGTTGTTCACCTGTTGGATGAATGTCCACTTTGGACGTTCAGTTCTTATATAAGATCCATTGAGTGAGTTGATGTGTTTTTATGAAAATGGAGAAAATCGAGTATCGAGCTGTCATTAGATATTTGACTTTGAAAGGCAAATACACCTACGCAAATCAAAGATGACTTGCATTCTGTTTAAGGGGACCCTGCCCCATAATTTACCTCAGAGAAATTTTTGGAAGCTGAATTTAAACTGGCCGTAAGAGCTTGGGAGAAGATTAATGTTCGGGACGTCCTAAAACTGCAACTACCGACGAATAAATCGCCAAAGTTTACGCCAAATTATAGTGAGAGAGATATCAGAGGCTATGAACATGTCAAAGGAACGTGTTGGTCACATATTAAATCAACATTTAGACATGAAAAGCTGTCCGCGCCTTCAAAGCCGCGTTTGCTCACGTTAGACCAAAAACGTGTTCAAATGAACATTTCCAACGCTCTGTTGGCGAAGTTTAGGAGCAATAAATCCGAGTTTTGGCACCGAATAATTACTGTAGGTGAATCTTGGATACACCATTATACGCCCGAAACAAAAGTACAGTCCAAATAGTGGACTGCAAAGGGAGAACCTGCTCCAAAATAAGCAAAAAACTCCTTTTCTCGGCTGGGAAAATGATGGGGACTTGTTTTTGGCTAGTCATGGAGTTATTTTAATCGATTATCTTCTGAAAGTAAAAACCATTACAGTTCTGCTGAGGGCAGAACTTGCGCAAACACCGACCATATTTACAGCAAAGGAAAATGTTGTTTTACCAAGACAGCGCACCGTCTCACACCTCAGCATTTACAATAGAGAAAATCCACGAGTTACGGTTTGTACTGCTTGACCATCCGCATTACTCACCAGATCTAGCCCCAAGTGATTTCTTTTTGTTTCCTCATCTCAAAATTTCGTTCGGAGGACAGAGATTTTCGTCAAATGAAGGGGCAATCACCTTCGTGAACAATTATTTTGCAGAGAAAAACGTCGAGTACTATTTGGACGGCTTACAGAGATGGGAGCATCGCTGGGAGAAGTGTGTAGAGTTACAAGGAGACTATGTTGAAAAACGCCGAGTACTATTTGGACGGGTTACAGAGATGAGAGCATCGCTGGGAGAAGTGTGTAGAGTTACAAGGAGACTGTGTTGAAAAACGTCGAGTACTATTAGGACGGGTTACAGAGATGGGAGCATCGCTGGGAGAAGTGTGTAGAGTTACAAGGAGACTGTGTTGAAAAACGTCGAGTACTCTTTGGACGGGTTACAGAGATGAGAGCATCGCTGGGAGAAGTGTGTAGAGTTACAAGGAGACTGTGTTGAAAAACGTCGAGTACTCTTTGGACGGGTTACAGAGATGAGAGCATCGTTGGGAGAAGTGTGTAGAGTTACAAGGAGACTATGTTGAAAAACGCCGAGTACTATATGGACGGGTTACAGAGATGGGATTATCGCTGGGAGAAGTGTGTAGAGTTACAAGGAGACTATGTTGAAAAACGTCGAGTACTATTTGGACGGGTTACAGAGATGGGAGCATCACTGGGAGAAGTGTGTGGAGTTACAAGGAGATTATGCTGGAAAAAAAAGTCTGAAAAATGTCTTGTATCTTTAAGAGGTCGGAAAGTTTTCGGACCACCTATGTACGTACTAGAAATATAACTGTAGGGCAAACGTCTGAAATACTCCTTATGATGAGAAAGGTGTATTTTGCTTTTAAATAATATGTGTGTATTACTCCTAGATTACAGTTCTTTAAAATCAAATAGTTTTGTGTAATAACAATCGTTTTCTTGAATAATAATGATAATGATAATAATCATGATAAGCGTTATAATCAGAGCTAGGAAGTTCATACCGATTTCCTTGAGCAGTGTAAGAGCGGCCAGGCATGGCTACACAACGCAGCGCTACTAGCAAGGGGAAGGTTCATCGTAGAATGAACTGCATTACTGCAAAACAGCTGTAACTGCACGACACAGAGCACTTTGGTAGGGAGGACGACATTCGAATAACATCTTTGTTGTGTTTCAAAGATGAGCAACTAAATTTGCTGTACAACCATTTTATGTTTTCTAGAAGTGTACTTATTCATGTCGTTATTTACTTCATTATTTACATTTACATTTCAGTGGGATACTCCAGCAAACATGGAAAAACAGAGAATTCAGATCGAGAAAGCAAATTAGCTGAAATGATTAACGAACTTGCAACAGATTATCAATAAACTAAATCTTGTTTTACGTGACATAGAATAAGGTTTTCATTTGAAAGGCTTCAGGGGTACATTATTGTTTTAGTAATAGGCTGCAGATGGGTAAATATATATTAAAATGCCTGCGTTGTCACTTTGTCTAGTAAAAGTTTTCACATATTTAAGAAATTAATTTTATTATATAGATATTATTTTACGTTCGATCAGGAAATGTTACAAACCGCGCTATAATTCCTTAGGTGTTGCCACAGTGTGCCTATTCAAAGAGATCAGCCAAAGACAAACTCATATGTACATACAAGAATTTGTATATCGTACATAATGATGTAAATAGATGTGCAGATACGAATGTCTCATAAGTCATTTTTTTCTCCGGGCAACTGGTTGCAATGCCTCTCCGCTGTGCGTTTGTTATTTATGACTTGTTTGGATGCCGTCAAAGGGTCGGTCGCAACCTGCATAGGGAACGGAGAGCGTTACGAGCTTCCTAGCCCTAGTTATTACAAATTTTTCTAAAAGATTCCGTCATATATATTAAATAATTAACGCTCTAATCATGAATGTATGCTAATTGTATAAAGAAAGTGAAACAAGAAACATTAGAAATTTGAAGGTTTGGTATAACTGTGATTTAAGAAACCATGACTATTTTTCACATTTACGAGGTCCTTGATGTTGAGTACTTAAATGGCAAAACATACAACATTGTAATTCATTTGTGACTTTAGAGTGTTAAAAAGCTCAGACATATTTTCTAACCTTTGCCAGAAATTGTCGAACTCATTTAGTGCAGTTTTTGAAGGACAATTGAATGTTTAATAACCATTTTCTTTCTTCAGCTTTCTCTGCAATTAATTTTAATCTTTGATTTTCTTACACAATACGATGTTGTTCAACAATAATGACAAAAATGTAGGTAAAGTGAAGTTGTTCTTTGCTTGTTCCCATATTCGTCAAACTTGTCGACAGAAAGTGACCAATAAAATAATTAACAGTATTGTGCTTTAGTATGCAAAATTCATGGAAACAATATCTCGTTTGTAAGTTCTACTTTTATTCTATCACGAACATCATGCACACCATTAACACGCGAACTTACGATCAGATTAGCAACATATTGCATGATGATATCTGCATACGCGTGTACTCAAAGCTGTTGAGAAAGAAAAAAAAAAAACATTACATTCTATATGTATGGGGCAAAAGGGAAATACTCACAGAAGAAGTAAAATGATTCATACGTGGAATCAAAGAAAGGAAAACGTAAAGAGCGCTACTGCACTAAACTAAACCAAATATAGTGCAAATATTTGGGGTACTATAATTTGTGTGAACATTGCAAATTATATTTTATAGCACTTAGCCTTGGTGTCGAGAAAAAAAGTTTGGGGGGAAAAATGGGAGAAAGGAGAGGAGAGAATAGTAGCTATAACATTGTTAACGGGAAATGAGGAAAAGAAGGTAGGAAGTATTGGTGAGTTCTTGCAGAAAATAAAAGAAAAACAGGCCAGAAATATAAAAAAGGAAGATGGGAGAATTAAGGGGCTAATTAACTAACAACGAGGCATAGACATTAAGAGCAAAAACCAGGTTGTCAAGTAAACCGAAATAGTGACTAGGGAAAGACAAATAAATGTAGCCTAAAGTTGTAAATTTTAAAATTTTGGAATATGCTCAGCCGACCGCTCACTACTTTGGCGGCCGGGCTCTCGAGGAGGGTGTCGACGTGTTTCGTTTTTAGGCGCTTGCTGGCGCTGAGGTGCTTGAGCCAGGTCTTGTTCATGAGTGGCTAGGTACCCTGAAGTTAGTTCGACGTAAGTGGGTTGCGGCGGCATGTGGAGTGGTCCTTTACTAACATTGTATAATTTTGTATAAATGTGCTTCTTGTTTCTGGCCTGGCGCATGTGCACATAAATTTCTACTGTTGGGAATTTAATATTAGAGGGACTAAACTCCTGGTTAAGGAGGGGATAAAGAGATATATTTATATCAGCCTGTATGTCATGATACTGTAAAATGCCCGCCTCGGTAGCGTAGTTGGTAGCGTGTCTGCCTCACGTTCAAGAGGTCCTGAGTTCGAATCTCGGTCAGGGTGAGTTACCTGGATAAGGCTTTTTTTCGGGATTTTCCCCTATCCTTAAAGACGAATGTCGGGTAATTCTAAGCTCCATGGACCCTGGACACATTTGAGCATCATTTCACCCATTTCATTCACCGTCCGATATGACTTAAAGTTGGAGGACGTAAAATTACAGAAAAAAATGTAAAGTAAATAATTCTTAGAACAGATCCACAAATATTTAGTTAGACATTTCTGAAAGAGGCGCTCCTTTACCTAGTGTTTGGTGTTGCCGCATACTTTCCTAATTTTCTCCATCGTTGTCTCGTTATCTTCCTGTTTCCCTGTTTAGTAGTTTAGGTTTGCTCCTTTACCTCTGATGACGATCGGCGCAATGCAAAATAAATAATTCATTGATATACTTAGACAGTTCCTTCCCTTTCATTAAAAACTTTGATATAGTAAATATTTTACATAAATAATTGCTAGCAGTGCCTTTTCAAGAATTTGGATACTTCTCTGATCTGTTTCTGTGTCCCATGCTTGCAGTATTTTGAAACTAGTGGCATCTGCTTTTTCTCCCTCAACCTTAAGAGTCGTCGGACTTTACAAAGATTGATTTATTGATTTGCGTTCAGTTAGTCTACTAGTAGTCACAAAGCCCTGTGATCGTAGAATGTATTAAAGATTTGTCAACTCTTCAATACACATACTTTTCAATGGCGTTTGAACATGCATCAAAGCTGAATTGGCAGTGATTTGTGATTAAAACTGCTTTTGCTTGCAGAACTATATACTAATATTAGGTCAAATTCTCATTCAGATAATATTTTAGGGAATAAAATGACTTTTAGTGCTCTCTAACAGAAATTTTAAACATACTTATCGTTTGTAAATGCGTTAAAGTTTTGGTAGTTTCAAACACACATCTGTCTGAAGCAAGAAAGCTTACGATACTCAGAAAATATGGTAATTACGTGGCATGTTCTTTAAGTCAGTACCGTTTTGGAATTTAAAAAAAAAGACGTTCAAAGATATCGCAATAATTTTATTTTTACATGAAAGCCTGTACCTTAATCTACTTTTCTACTTAATTTCCGTGAATATTGAGGCACTTGTCATAACGTGGCACCAGTTTTTGAATACCCGCCTCATAATATTCTGCCGCCTGACGTGTTAACCACTGTATCACAACTGTTTTGACTTCGTTATCGTCTTGAAGCCGCTGACCGCCCAGATATTTCTTCAAGTGCAGTAACAAATGGTAGACGCTGGGCGCCAGATCAGGGCTGTATGGAGGATGATCTAGAGTTTCCCATTGAAAATTTTTGATGAGATCTTTGGTCCAATTAGCCATAGTGGACTGGCATTGTCATGCAGTAGAAGGACACCCTTACTCAACTTGCCACGTCTTTTGTTCTGGATTGCACGGCGCAGATTGTTCGATGTCTCACAATAAGACGCTGCATTGATTGTCTCATTACGAGGCAGAATCTCCAATAGCAATACTCCTTTTCTGTCCTAAAAATTTGTGCACATGATTTTCCGGGCAGAAATTGTTTGCTTAAACTTCACTTTTGTGGATGATAATGAATATCGCAATTCCATGGATTGTTGTTTCGATTCTGGTGTAACGTAGGTCACCCATGTTTCGTCACCATAAACAATTTGGTCCAAAAAGATCTTTACCTTCATTGTTGTACTGCTCAAGGAATGTCAATGCACTGCATAAACGTTGGGTTTTGTGCAAATCCGCCAACATTTTCGGAACCCAACGTGAACACAATTTCCGGTACTTCAAGTTCTTGGTCACAATGCGATACAAAACTCTACGAGAATATTCAGGAAAATATTCGCACAATAATGAAATTGTAAAGCGTCTGTTTTCTCTCACATTTTCGTCCACTTTCTACAACAGATCTTCAGAAACGACCGAAGGACGCCCACTCCGTTCTTCATCATGCACATTTGTGCGGTCATCTTTAAATGCTCTCACCCATTTCCTTACCATTCCATCACTCATAATGTTTTGTCCATAAACTTCACAGATCTCATGATGAATATCGATTGGTTTTACGCCTTTAGCGCTAAGAAATCGTATAACAGCCCGTTCTTCACAATCGGCGGGACTCCCGATTGTCGGAGGCATCTTAAGCACTCGGTAACCAACGTATACAATGAAGAAACAGGCTGTAATGGCGTCAATTGCGTAGACAAGAGATTTTGGTAACCAGCGCGCATGCGCGGAACGCCGACCTTAGCGCTGCGGCGGTGGAATCGCAAAACGGTACTGACTTAAAAAATATGCTTGGTATTTTGTTTGAAATAGTAATAAAATGAAATCATGAATCATCTGTGAAATAATTTTCAGTCACTTAAATTATGTGAACTAAGGAAATAAGAAAGAAAGACAAAGCTACTGCAGGAGAAAAATAGAGTTCATTAAAATATATAGGTACTAACACCATGTAGGATATAATTTATCTG
Organism: Mantis religiosa; assembly: GCA_030765055.1. Taxonomy (NCBI): domain Eukaryota; kingdom Metazoa; phylum Arthropoda; class Insecta; order Mantodea; family Mantidae; genus Mantis; species Mantis religiosa. The sequence goes on from CM060953.1 coordinate 174,423,846, forward strand.
TTGTAGCTTTAAAATATCTAAGAATGAAGCCAAACTGGCACATCATATATAAACTGACCTTACAAAAAACGAAATTCTTTCATATGCCTAAGTCTATTTATTTACAAATGGCTCAACGTTGCTTTCGTAATATGTGCTGCCAAATTTAAAATTAGAAAATGAGTGATCATAAATGGATAAAGGTAAATATACAGACGAATGCAGGTTGGTTGGAGATGGTGGAGGCCGAGAACTCGGGCACGAGGATGCAACACACCTCGATAAGTGTGAATAAAGTGATGTAATTGTTACATTTATTTTTAACCATTTATGGTGCCCCCTTCTCTTAATATATAATTTTAAGCCTTTAGTTTAGCGCCATCCCAGTTTTGCACAAGATTATTGTTACGTTAAGTTACAGTTGAACCTTACAGTTAGCGTTTGTGTACATCTTCCCTTAAGGAAGAAATAAGGAAGAACAGAGATAAGCTAGCAACAGTAAAGATAACCATATCTGGTTACTTAATATGCATGAAGAAATCTTGGAAGAGGGTTTGGGGAGGCGTTTAACCTGAGAACTCAGGGTGCGTGATGCGACTGCAGGGTTGCCTACTTATGAGGACACTCAATACAAAAATAAAATAAGCCATTGTTGAGATATATTGTGTTTAAGCTCGTAAACATTGAAAATCAGAAATACAATTACAAAAAAGCATAACTACGATGCTGATTTTACATACTTTTTTCACCTCTACCAGTAGCGCCCAACATGCCCATCGTTTTGTACTCCATGCATTTAAGAATCACAGTATTATTTATCATTCTCTGTTTGTATATAAAGAAAACAATTAAGCAGGTTTGAGGTACAAGTTTACAAAACAAAGCCCGCATTTTTACATTCTTATCCAATTTTACGAATGAATTGCTTGAAGTGGTAGAGTAAAATAAAGGTTAAATATAAAAAATATAAGTTATTAGAAACGAAAGGTTATCATTCATTAATAGGGAAAAAATTACCCAGCGTAAATAGAAAAATAAACAATTTTAAGCTCTAGTGTTTAAAATCAGCGGGAAAGATACCACAAAACTTTCTAGTAAATTACATCATATTGTCACCGATTACATTGTTGTAGAGCTGCCGCAAAGCCAGAGTTGGACGCGTGTACAGGAAAGAGACAGAGTGGCGCGAGGGCAGGAGAGCTAGCTTGCCAAGAGAAAGGAAGAGGTCCAGAGGTAGTCCTGGTCGGGCGGCGCAAGTTTTCCTTTTTCCCCGTCCGGGTGTCTTCTGCCGCAGTAACTAGCCGCTTTGCAGCTTAACCTGCGAAGTGAGTCAGGAATGTTTTTTATTGTTCTGCTGGGGGTAGGTTGTAGTTTTGTTTAAAATTTTTGTTTGGATGCCCTTGAGTAATCTCAGAAGGCAGCAGCTTAGCGGCTTTATTTTACTCTCCCATTGGGCGGGGGGAGGGGGAATTGGTTTAGTGTTTTGGCCCCGTTTTGATTACGGGTGGCCTAACGCTTGAGCCATCGGGCGTAATATGAATTTTGGAGTCAGTGGGCTTTACCTTGGGCTAACCAAGGGGCCTCAGGACGTCTCTGGGGAGTTTGTATGATGGCAAGCGTCTTTGCTCCCTCTGGTCATATCTGCCCAGGGAGTTTACCAAAGGGTTGCCATGGGTTTGGATTTTGTCGTACATTGATCGTGCCCTCTCTCGGATGACACCGACAATGTACAGGATTTTTTAATGTTCTTGAAGGACCTGGGCTGGGAATCTCCAGTCTGTATCGTATATAACTCTGAGCGCCCTGTTATGCAGCGTCTGGAGTCTGACGAAAGTGGTATTTCCCACTGTTCCCCAGATCTCACAGCCGTACAAATACATGGGCGGGATGATCGCCCGATACAGCTGGAGTTTGAGACGGAGGGGCATGGTTAAACGGAAAATTGGGTATAGGTTCCTGAGCGCGGCGTGTCCAAGCTGGACCTTGACTTTGACGTGCGGAGCTAAGTTAATTTGCGGTCCAGCGTCACTCCGAGATACTTTGCCGTTTGCACCCATGGGATTCCACGGCGCCGTAAAACGAAGTTCTGCTGCAATCGGTTGGCGCTGGTTTTCGCCAGGAGAATTGCATAGCTCTTCTTCGGGTTACTTGCCATTCGCCATTTTGCGCTCCATTCGCCAATGGCCCAGAGCTGGGCTTGGATCTGCTGAAAGCTATACCTCGGGTTTCTGTTTACCGCGAAGATCATTAGATCGTCCGCATACTGACAGGCGTGGGTGTTGTGGTGTGTGCGTATGTCGGCCATGTAAGCTGCAAAGAGTGCCGGTGACAGCACGCTGCCTTCCGGTACTCCAGCGCTAATGGGCCGCTGGGTTCACAGCTTTCCCTCCACCTTTACTCGGAAGCTTCGGTTTCCGAGGAAACCGGCCACCAAGGAAATGTATGGACGGTAAACTTCATGCTATAGGAGTTTGTAAATAAGCCCCTGGTGCCAGGTAGTGGCGAATGCCTTCTCCACGTCTAACAAGACTGCTACCGTTTTAGACCTTTCCTGGAATCCCAGGGAGGCTTTCTCGGCAACCCGCAGTAGTTGCTCGGTCGTGGAGTGGCCAGAACGGAAGCCAAACTGGTGTTCCGGGATTAGGCCCCTTTCCTCTAAGTGAGGCAGGAGCCGGGAGAGGAGCAGTTTTTCGAAAACCTTTGACAACACTGGTAGAAGGCTGATGGAACGGTAACTGGAAGGGAAGACCGGATTTTCCCCCAGTTTTAAAACGCACACCAAGCGCGCCTCCTTCCAGACAGTTAGAAAGTGGCGCATGAATAGGCATGCATTATAAATCCGGGTTAAAAGAATCACGGCTCTGCGTGGAAGGTGCTTGAGCATTTCCACTGTGACACGGTACTGCCCAGGGGCTTTGTTGTTTTTAGAGAGGTAAGCGTGGTTCCTACCTCTCTAGGGGTAACTATGGGGATGTGGAACTCCAGAAAGGAAGAGACAGAGAAACCGCTATTTATAGCTCCCAGTCATTGTTCTAGAATAACGTAGACTTTCCGAGAGCAATCGTGGCAGCGAAAGAAAGACGGAACATTCCAGAGCCTAAGTGTGAGAAGGCGTTAGTTGTGTGATTAATCGGAATTCTGTAGTTCTGTGATGGTTATTGCGACAGTGGACACTTGAAGTGTACCGCAGTGATTTCTTTTGTTTATGTGTGGCAGAGTATCGAGACGACCTTGAAAACAATTGATTGTCAATGTCATGTCATTTTGCTGCTGCAAGGGTTGTAGAACGTTTCTGTTTTACTGAAATAAAAAGTGTTTTAGAGCTTTGATGCTACAAAAATTCGAAGTCACAATATGTTTACTGCATTTAAAGATATTTAGAGAGTTTTAAGTTTCCTTCCACATAGAATTATGCATATAGCCTAAATTCTAGTCTATTTATAATACAATTATGTTAGTTTTACAAACCAGTTGGGGTTACTGGTTCCAAAAAGTGTAGGAAAGTTTATCCATGTCGGCAACTCTGAATATGTCACATATATCTTAGGTTTTACTTTTTTATCACGAATATGACAGAGAGAAGGTATAATTGCAAATAAAAGAAATGATACCAAAATTATCCTGGAAATAATACCTTTGAAATTTTTTGAATAGTAAAAAGATTTTTTAGAAAATTGGCTGTGTATAGGTATGTGTTTCTTCCGTGTGTCGGTGAAAGATGTGATTTAAAAATGTGTTAACATCTGTTTATTAATTTAAACTATCAGTTTAAATTAAAATTAAAATCACAAGCCTTTTAAACAACATTTAAAAAGAGCGAGGAGAGAAAAAAATACGAACACATTGAATTTGTACCCCCTTAGTCATCACTACGGAGCAGATTTATAGGCACTAAAATGTATGAAATAGGCACTGAAATAGGCACTAAAAATTTGCTAGATAAACAATTAGAAATAAACAATTTTAGTAGAATGGGTCCTAAAATGCACAATAAATGCATTATACAATCATCGCAACATGTTGTGACTTTGTGGCTTCGTGAAATTAAAAGTCCAATTGCACAAACTCAAAATGTTCTTTATTTCTACCGAATTACTGTTGGAACACTTGCCGATTACATAGAATTACGTAACGCACACAATTACAATCCACCAGTTCGTCTGTCACAGGTTCACTCCACATTCACAATTACGTACAACTCCTCTGATACACGTACGCAGTCTTCCAGTCCGTTCGCTAGCACGGCGCTCTTCACGGCTGCTCGCCAAGAACTGCCTGAGTCGTCTACTGCAGCCCTTATATAGGAAGATCGCTGTTTCTGGAAGCTTCGCGGCTCGGAACATCATCCCGATTGATCAAGATGTCAGAGGAAGGGGAAGGAGACGGTACAATGCCTAATGACACTTTCCTAACTATCCCCTATGTTAGCGCTACAAGATAAATGGGTGGGCGTGGCCTAAATGCCTGCTGTCCCCTACCCAGCTGCAGTTGGTCGTGCCTTCCGATGATTGGGTGACAATGTGCTGTAACAAATTCGCTAAACACATTTTATTTTGCGGTTCCCTAAGCAAAATAGTCTACATGTATTCCAAATTTCATAAACGGCTCCACAGCAAGTTAAAATAACAGATATTGTCGTATAATTAAAATACATATACATCCACTTCACTAAGTAAGAACTATAATGTTCAAAAAGGTGTGAAAAAATTAACTATCTCAAAAAACAAGACCATGTGCTTGGGGGGGGGGGGGCTTAAGGCTGAAAATTGAAATATCTGAAGCTTTTGTTAGATTTATTTCAAATTTATACCATTTATTTTTATAATCGATAAAGAATGGAATAATAACAAGATAAGCTTTCTAGTTACAATAATTTCTGAAGAATTAGCAGTTTATGTCTAAATTACAGGCAATTTTCAAAATGTCCCACATATATTAATTTTAAAAATTATTGCGTGGCGTATAATTTTCTGCACCCATTTTAATCTATCAATAACCTGTACCTATGTGAAATATTTTTCATCGTCATATCAACGAAGGGAGAAAATAATCATCCTTATTTAACAATTTTTATTTTCCTATGCGTTTTCAGTAAAAAGAAAGCATTATAATTCTTTTCAGTACAAATAACAAAAACACAACTGTAAATGGGTACACTTAATATGCAGTTCCCTTACAGACATGTTTAGAATTTCATACAGATTAATAGAAAACTGCATCCTGTGGAACATTCTGAAGTTAGGAAAATGTAGAAAATATGGAATCTGAGAAATCTGAGGTTAAAATTACGTAATAGCAGCTACGATACAGGTGTAGGGTTATTTAAATAGTCATGTGACGTTTCCTGTAGTGCCACTAAAAAAATCTATATTATTGAAATATGTCTATATTAATTTTAAGGCAAAGAGAACTAAATTTGGTATTGTTTTAAGTTTTGGGCCAATTTGCACAGACGTGTCTCGTTAATTAACTCCTTTTTGTATATCAACGTGTGGCAGTAAGAAATTTCCCTTCCTCGAAAACTTCAGGTTGAAACCAACAAATGGAAAAGCTGTTGTCGTAAATTACAAGTAGAAGAAATTGGCTAAAAGAGCAGTTTTAGGCACTAATAAGCAGAATAGGCACAAACGTATGAAACATATATTTATAGACACTATAGAACTAAGAAAATGGGCTAATAATTGTAGGAAACGTGACTCTTACTTAAAAGCCTATGCCTCTGAACATGGCAAATAGGGCAAAATCCGCCCCCTAGACATCACATACTGTGTTTCAAATTCAACCGAAGTTTATTGGAAAACTAATGATATAAATTTTATAGAACGTGAAATCCATAATTATATAATACTTGGAAAAGTTAATATAATATTTTAATCTGTATTTCAATAAATTACTTAATGTATTGTATAACATTCGAAGGCTTTATGGAAAAGCATAACGCAGTATGTAAACATAGATATAAACTGACAATATTTAAATACTAGCAGGAACTCTTTTTTCTGTTCATATCCTTTGAGAGAACCCACTATCAATAAGGAAACCGACAAATCCATATGTTTAGTTTTTCATTTCGTAGAAACATGAGAATTATTGGAGGTCATGCTCCAGAAGGAGACTTGCTCCCATAGGATACATTCTCTCTTTTAAGCGTTTTACAGGACTGTTTAATATTTCATACAGCGTATGCCAGGGATCGGCCCTAGAGGGAACTGTTTCCCCTATCAACAGAATAAATGCTCTCCTCGTCGGATTGGGCTTGCTTTTCAATAGCATTAATAAAACAGTACATTTAGTAATAATTGTGAATACTGGTAGGGAAGTGGATGCCACAATTTTCAAAAGGAAAAATGTAAAAAAGGGTAATATGTGTTTCTTTAAACTATGTACGAGTATAGAAAGGACAGTGTCTTGAGGAAAAATGCAGAAGTATAGTCCAATTAACTTGAGCTGGCAGCTGAGTAAAGATGTACAGTAAATGAATTAGAATTTTATCAATCCTAAAAGAAGGCTGAGGATGATTTATACAATTGAGTAACTGATACTTGTACCAGCAATGACTCCAAATGTATAAAACCATCCTCATCCTTCTTTAAGAATTGGTAAGAGACTAATTCATTTAGTGTACATCTTAACCCAGCTGCCGCCTAAAGTTAATTGGATTACTAGCTTACCCTGATACCCTTTACGTACCTGAAGTGTGAACGAATAATTGGTCACTGAATGAAACATTTGAATACATATTATAATTGTTTTGCCAACTTGTGTATTTTGTTATTTTGCTCAATATATAGAGATTTAATATCGTTAATCGTGCAAGTAAGTTATATTTTCGATCGTTCTTTTGTGGCCTTTGTGGGAAATCCCTTTTACACCGCACTATACCACCGAAAGCCACACAAGAATACAAGTATTCAGTGTATTGTATCACAAATCAGTAAATTGTATAAATGCTTGAAAGAATATATTGTACTCTATTTTAAACAAAAGAGCGACTTTAGCATGGCGTACACACGCTTAATTAGCACCCTCACAGAAGCTAACAAAAGAAAGTACATTTCTCTAACACAGAGATACGAAACCGATTTACTTACCTGGGGGATGCGGAAGAGACGCAGCAAGTTGGCGACCTGGATGGAGGTGACGCTAGATGCCGCCCCCACCACCCCCGAGATGACTTTCCGCACCTGGGTCTTATTGCAGTGGTACTCTGCACCGTCGATGTTGCTTATGGACCCTGCAAAACACAAATGTGTTCCACTTTGTTAGCTTCATTCTTAACAGGAGGTTCAGAAAGCTATACATACAGAAATGAAGACATGTCTTTGTACCTCTGCCCTGCTTAAGACAATGTTACTAGTAAATAGTAGTTAAAGGCACTGCAAACTTACAGCATGAGGGTTATCTTAATGTAACAGTTCCAGAAGTAGCGTGGACATATAGTAAATATATAGCTACAATTCACTGGTGCAAAATAACGAATACAAGGAAACTATGGTTTAAGAACGTAATAAAATCAATAGTGGCCTTGAGAATGCTGTCAAGAAAGGGGGAGAAGGAGAATAAGAGCATGAGGGAGTTTTTAAAGAACATGAAAGAGAAACGGAGTAGGAAAATAGAGCAGCAGAAGAGAATAGAGAAGAGAGGAGAAATGGAAGGGAGAGAGTAGGGATCAAGTAGAGGGAGGGCACCACGCGGTGAGCGAAATGCCAGGGAGCAGGGAAACTGGGGGGCCAAGGGTAGGATAAACGGCTAGACTACAATTTGGACTTAGGATTAGGTCGTTTAATTTGGAAAATAGAATAACTCCGGAGTTGTATTATATTTAATCAGAAATATTAAAAAATGTTTTTCCTGTACCTAATTTCTTTAAAGAATACAACTAAAGGATGGCTTTTGATCACTCGAGTACTCAGAAAGGTTAAACCACCCATTGTACTTGTCTTTTTCCTTTAGCTATTGACTTATTAAATGAGGTGTCTTAAAGAGTAATAATAGGAGAGGCATGCCCACCCCACCCGAAGTAGTTAAAAGGGAATACATGAGACTAGAGGAGCTCCATCTCCAAAGAATTTCTTTTTTATAAGTTACGTACTATAGTTTCCTAATAAAAAATACAAAAGTAACTAACTTTTACTAAGTTACCAGTTATAAACTTCTTGGCAGGAGATTGTGAGTAGCATCGTCAACTTAACATAAGGTTTGGCGAAAGAAACATACACTAATTCTCTAGCTTGGTACATTTAAGTAAACAAATGAGATCATCTACATCTTTACTAGATGTTAATGCATGTCTCTGTGTTAATGTTTCTCTTCTCTAACAGCATTTCAAAACGTCATTACTATATTTTTTCTAACGCTCCACGACAGTATTAATTTTAGTGATAAAGTTGGTAATAGTGGTGCATTTTTTATTGACATCCTGCATTAGTGATGTTTACATTTAGGAGCCCTGTACAGGAAGGCAGACAGATGTGGCTGCCCTTTCCGATTGTAAAACACTTATGTCCGATTTCAACAACAGATATTAAGACTTAACACGAGTTTAGCAATAGTTAAAACAAAATTTGCAGCCACCAACAAGTGTTAGCTAACACTTGTGTTAAATCTCTTGTTAAACTAACAAGTGAAATTTGTTGTTAAGTTCTTAACTATTGTAAATTGGCGGGCGTGAACTCAGCTGTTTATGTCGATGCTATATTTAATTCATCTAAATGGCATTTGTAATAGAGTACGGCCTATGAGGAGAAATTACTTTGAGTAGCTAGCAGAAGAAAGTTTTCTACAGAGGTATAGACTATCGAAACAAGTTGCTATAAAGGTTATTGCGGAAGTACAAGAGAGGTTAGAACATGCATCGAAAGGAATATGTCGATCGCGCCTTTGCTTGAATTATTTAATAACTTTACAATTTTATAATTCACTGAATTATGTGAATGATAAATACACTGTCCAACTCCCGGCTTGAAACGTTCACGTCACTTTTCCTTTGCACCTCGTTTTAAATTTACGTAATACTGAGTTAGAACATGCATTGAAAGGAATATGTCGATCTGGTCTTTGCTTGAAGTATTTAGTAACTTTGCGATTTTATAATTCACTGAATTATGTGAATAATAAGTACACTGTCCAACTCCCGTCTTGAAACGTTCAAGTACTCATCACTTTTGCTTTGCGCCTCGTTTTAAATTTACGTAATACTGATTTAGAACATGCATCGAAAGAAAAATGCCGATCTGGTCTTTGCTTCAAGTATTAATAACTTTGCGATTTTATAATTCACTGAATTATGTGGATAATTCACTGTCCACCTTCCGTCTTGAAATGTTCAAGTCACTAGTTATTTGTCCTTCTTCGCTCCTCTTTTTAAATTTGCGTAATACTGACGAAGTTGTTTTGTGCTTCTAGTAGTGACACATGCATTTGAATTAAAATCGTTTTCAGTTTTTACCACGTGACATCTTTCTCGTTTACATTCCGCTGCTATTTTCCATGATATCCTTATACTTCATCACCAATTCAGTTAACAATTCTTTCCCCATGGATGAGAAATTTGTCTCCGGCTTTTGTTTACCCGTCATTTCTTCAGCTGTGTGTAGACTAAAATGGAAACAAAAGTGCATCGCTGTAAGTTCAGAAAATAATACGACTCATCCATAGCCTTCTATAGCTGCAATATTTACAAGTTTCTTGGCGTCACTACGTGTTTGTTTAAAATTTACAGAAAACAGGTTGGTGAAATGCAAGAAATTTAACAGCTCTGTTAGTGCTGTAACAATTCTTATGTTACATTTGTTAACGTCGATTTTAACATCTGTTGGTGGAATCGGGCATTAAAATGTTGACAAAACCAGAGAACATTGTTTCTAGAAGGCATCAGATTACAAAGCATTTCGATCTCATTTAAATTATGCTAAATTATTCTTGCAAAATTTTCAAATAAATAACCTCGAAAGCCTGACGCTGGACTGCAAGTGTTCGATTAATAGAATATTATAGTGAAAACAAAGAATTTAACAAAATTAAATAAACATTAAGGAATAGAAAAGAGTTCAAAGAAGTTTTATATTTCGTTTCAGATAATGAACCAACATAATGGCAAAGAAAGAAACATTGTGGGTCAGAAAATTGCTCATCTTTAAGTTTCTGGATGTAGTTTGAAACAATTAATGCGAAAGAAGAAAACCAAACTTTCCTAACTGTTTAAGAAACAAAATGTGCGAACTTTGAGGAACTCGTTAACGGCCAAATACAACTTATTTTCATTCTTGGAGTTGACAAAAGGATTCTGAAGACGATAGGATGAGGTATTATTGTATCGACAGAAGTTTGGATTCAAATTCGGAGCCATAAATTGAATTTTCTTGCTTCGTATTGCTCTTTCTTATGCACAACTGCGATAAAAAGTTTCCAGTGCTACGAACAATGAACGCCTGCTACCAAAGTAAGAGAGAATATCTTTCCCTATATTCAAAATCGATAAAGCTAATTAAGCACAATAATCTCTAGGTTCGTTAAAGGACACAGTTGTTCTTCATTGCAATTCTATTTATGCACTGGATGATGCAGTAAAGACGGTTATGAAAGTGCACCATTACTTTTATAAAATGTCTTGTTTTTTAAAATAATATAAAACCTGAAGACGCTTAATAAATAAGAATGAAGTAAATTTGTGCTTGTTTTTCAGGAAGTATGTCCATATTGTGACTTTGTGGGTTCGTGAAATTAAAAGTCCGATTGCACCACTCAAAAATGTTCTTTATTTCCACCGAATTGCAGTTGAACACTTGCCGATTACACAGAATTACGTAATGCACACAATTACAATTCACCATTTCGTCCGTTACAGTTCCACTGTACGCTCACAGTTACGTACACTCTTCCGATGCACGTACAGTCTGTTCCTTCACTGGGCGATATTCACGACTGCTCGACCGGAACTCACACTCCTCCAGCCCGACGCGTTGCTTATATAGGACCAACTGGCCAATCTAGAAGGTTCCGGATTAGATGAAATATCCCGTATGTTCGAGAACTCAGGTGGAGCGGAAAGAGACAGCACAGTGATGTTTTTCCAGCCACCCCTCGTTACCGCTATAAGACAAATGAGTGGGCGTGGCGAACGCCTACCGTCTCCTGCTGCTGCTGTCGGTCGGATTGCCAAATTCAACCTTTCCCCTCATTTCACCTTATAAAACGAGAATGCTTATGTCTATAACCAGGTAACGGGGAGGGACACCTCGCTCGCTTCGACCCAAGGAGGATTTTTTGTGGTTAACACCCTCTACGAGGAATGGATGAAGTAAAGGAACTGCTAGAGGTTATAGCATACAAACGAATAGGTCACTGAGATGCATGGGTTACATAGTGGGATGCTCTCTTCCCAATGATGCAGATGAGAACTCGTACCACCGTGAGTGCCCCCCCCCAAAAAAAAACATCTACTATCCTACAGAACTGAGAAGAACTTTTCCAAACAGCAAGCATTTCTACCTTCTGACTGACACAGACTGACAGTGCCCAGACTGTAAATCCCGTGAAAGACGAAAGGGGAAACAAAAATTAAAGATAACGCGGGAACATCATGTCAGATTGTCCGGTCCGATTAGATTCGAACACAATCATCTAAGTAAGCAAGGTTACCTTAGAGGCTTACGTTATATTTTTAAGGATTTCCACGTATATTAGCAACTTCTACTAACCTTGAAATATATTAGAATGTTCGCAAATTATAACTATTGTGCATGAAACTTCAGCTCCATCCGTGCAATAACTCCCCAAAAATTGTTGCTTTAGAAGGGTTTCCATCTATATTAAAATGTAGGTACATTGAAATACTAAATATATATATTCACTACCAATTAATTTATTATACATAAAAGCCAAAATGATCTAATTAAACATTTCAAGTAAAGGTAATTTTAATATAGGATTGGATTACAGTATGTAGCGGATTTGGCACAGCAACCAGTCTTGATGTACTGTACCTACACCCGCAAGTGAGGCATGTTCGGGGAGACACAGGGCGGCCATCCCAAGGAGCCATGACAGTACAGAGGGCAGGGTCTCAACACTTTACCAGTAGGTAAACGCTTGAATTACAGGTCTACCAATTCCCTCCCTTGGTTCATAAATTTTTCGATTGTTTAACAATATTATTTTTCATTAGTTGCAATAAGCAACTATTATACGCTTGTATACCAGAAAACTAATTACTCAAAACTATTTAAAATTTACGATTACATGTTTTTACCTTATTGATGATAGGAATATTTTCCTTGCAATGAGTTATAATGCATCAAAAGCAGTTAGTTGCGGAAATAATTCTATGGTAGCCGTTTTTCGAGACAGTAAGGTTTTATTCATTATAAAGACTTTTAAAAACTTCTGTATCATTTTTTCTGTTTTGCAGGACTGCGTGTGTTTTGAGTCTTGCTCCTCGCCCATATGAATCGTTCCCCTCCACATTTCGCTTAAATAATCTTGGAAATGAAAGAAGCTGTAACATTGACTGGTTATGCTCAGGAGGTAATGCTTTTTGCTCTTCGCAGCCCATTTCTTAGTGTCACTAATTAACAACACACTTTTGCAAAAGACTAATTACTACAGATTCAAAATCCGCAGCTTCAAAACTCCCCTCTTTTCAAATCCTTCCTTTGTTATCATTAACAAGAGAATCTGATCGCTATGCCTTCACGACCAACTGGAGTGTTGATGTTAAAATCTGCAAAGAAAACAGTTTACAGCTGGCCGAGAATTTCTTTAAAAATATAGGCAAATATTTTCAAAACATCAAGAATATCAATACAGGTAATAAATTCAGAAATCTCGAGCATGATGCTTATATAGGAAGAAGTTGTTAAGTTTGATAAATACTTAGCTATTTTATCCAGCAAGTTCCTTTAGTAAGGGAGGTAAGACTATTTTCTCAATTTATATCACGTATTAATTAAAATTTGTCAGCAATTTTTGCTTTATCTTCTAGATACACTGCATGCAATAACTGGAGAAAATTCACCTTCCTTGAAAAAAATACAATATGATTGAATACGAAAGCGTTTTTTAAAAATGCCTTTCTTTAGGTTTGCCTCTATTTCTCTGAATACAATAAGTCAAATAACTTTTGCAATGATTTTAATTACAGTACCATATGTCAGGTATTTTAATGGGAATTATATAGAATTTACTGAGAATTGCGTTTATAATCCAGGTGTGTTCCGTTTGACAGTCATAAGCCATTAAAATAGAAAAAGGATTTAATGGGAATACTATTTAGATATATTTGAAACCCACTTCAGAGATGTCCTGGATATTGACCAGAATTTATTAGGTCCTTGAATTCTATTTGAGCAATTGAAAATTGTCGGCATCCTCCTGAACTACAAAGAAATGTATAAAAATGTTTCTATATATTCTAGTCGATTTATACGATGTACGTAGAAGAGTAAACTTGTAAGAAAATTATCCTTTGGAACACATTTCCCAGGGATACTCAACTGTAGAGCATGTGCTTGTTTCCTTTACATTTCCCCCCAACCAGTGGCTAAGGCAAAGACAGGGTTTGTAGTCAGAGACGGATGTAAGCACGTCAGAAGTTCAACAGAGTGCCATCACGGGAACTCGGTAAGCACGGGTAAGTGGGGTGATTCTGTCGCAGCGGGTAGATGGGGGCGACTTCTACTTCTCCTCCCTTGCTTCATTTCAACACCTCTGACCTAACCACAGCCTAATCGCTATTCATTTGTTGCAGGTATGTGATGCATCCGGAAACGTAATCTCCCGAGCCACACTGCTTGGTCTGTTGAGCAATATGGACATCTCGGTGCTATCTTGGCTTCTTTCTCTCTCTTCCTCTCACTCCAGCCTTGATTGTACTTTACTAACTCCCTGTACCCAGCAAAACACGATGATGTCTCTACCTGGTACGGGTGAGCCTCATTGCACCCAAATGTTTTTGGAGGGCTAGATGGCTTTCTATATATTTACATTTAATATGCTTCACTTACATACAATTTTACATTGGTATTGTCACCTTGTAGAATTGTTGTGCTGTTGCAAGGCCAGAGCCGGGCGCGTGGGCAGGAGAGAGGCTCCAGAAGGTTCTGCCCCATTTTGTTGCCGCGAAAGTTCTGGGAAGGTCTGTGGCTGTCTAGAAACAATGGCTGAGGAGCTATAATTAGCGGCGAGATGTTAGAAGCGGCAGTTGTTTGTCGATTATTGCGACAATCGACGATTGAAGTGTACCGCAGTGATTTCTTTCATTTGTTTTCGTGCAGCAAAACCCCGAGTCAGCATTGAAGACAACTAATAGTCAGTTTCACGTATGTTTACTGCTCTAAAAGTTGTTCTAAATTTCTGCAAACAGATTTCCGAATCTACGTAACCGACGCAGTCAGAGTATGTTAATATCTGCATTTACATTTAAATTTGCATCATTAAAGTAGTAATATTCCCGCAACAGTATGTAGGAACTGAAAAATAAACAAACAAAAACGTAATAAAACATGTTTGGAATGAAAGGAGCTGCTTTTGTTTACGTTAATTTTTCTTTTAAACTAGAGCTGAATTTAATGGCGAAAAGTACTAAATAAATGGGCAATGTAAATATATTTCTAGATTTTTCTGTGCGCTATGTCTCGGAGTTAGAAACAGTTTGTGCAATTCAGAATATATAAAACGTTTGCAGATTCAACAAGCATATTTAAATCTCCTTTTTACATTCGTCGGTATAAATGGATTACAGAAAAAGGCAGGAGAAACCACCGGAGCATTTATTTTTCTAAATCTTTTGAGAAGAATAATTTTATAGAGATTAATGCACTGCGGTGTAGGCCTAATCCGAATGAACTCTAGCCTGCTGAGGGCGACTCACCGAAATGTAAAATTTACTTTATGTTTCAGTCTCGCATGAGCATTAAAATACGTAGAATTAAAAATGAAGGAAACTAAATTCAAAGTACAAGAAAAAGTGCGGTATTATCTCGCCTGATGGAGCCTGGGGGCGCATGGCTTGGAAATGAACTTGTCTTGTTAGGATTTTTACTTTTCCCTTCGCTGCTGTTATTATTTTTTTGGCTTTTGCCTGTAATGGGAGAGAAGAAAAGTTTCTTGTGGAAGTTCATTCGTGTCTATCGGATAGGAAGAAATGTCTCGGAAAGAAGTAACAAAACCATTTGGTAAGAGGCCGCATATCGACTGTGAGCGAGACAAAACTTTAGCAGACAAATCTTGATGACAAGAGAAAGGGAACATCTGCTTCTACCAGATTGACAGAAGTGAAACTTCCACTGAACATATAATGCCCCGGGAGTAAGGCTTTGGCACGTCCCCTCTGACATTCTGTTTAACTACATATGACAAAAGGTGACTGCTACGTCCTATCGATATGTGCGTGATTATTTTATCCCCCCAAGCAGGTCACATATGAATCAAGAAACCATCACAACACCATTTTTAAAAAATATCCTATGTGATGCATTTATAGACGCTCTTCTACAGAAGTTTATCCTTCATATTAATCGAAACAGACTTTAGTTTATCTAGTAATTTAATTTCTGAAGTTTTTAACCATGTTAATTTAAATATATAACTGAGATACTAAATGAATGAATGAACAAGTAAATAAATAAATGCATAAACAAACAAACAGACAGACAAACAAAAACGCAAATAAATAAGTAAATATATAAAACTGGCCCATAATATCTCTATAAAGAGTAAGGGCCTCCTACCATAGTACCATTAGTGTATATTTACAAGGGAATACGATAGATTTAAGCAATAGTTAAATCCTTGAAGCGCAGGTTGCTATATGACTTCTTCGAATTTACTTTTCTTGGCCTGGAAAAGAAGGAAAAAGCTTATAAATATTTGATAATTCAAACAAATCACAGAGTATTTAAAAAATCGTAACACCTCAAAAGGTGTGTTATGATGACATTTATCTTTTTAGCAAGTTGTTTTTGTAGTTGTCCCGAGTTCGGTTCTCGGGACTTCCTGAACATGAGTTGTAAACCCGTTTGTCAGTCTCACGCCCATGTAGGCAAAGCAGAGGTGGGAGATCACCCAACCGATGCGGGAAGAGTATGTGGTAAGCATCTCGCACGCCCAAGGCATTCTTGAGCAGGGATCGCTGTCTAATGTAGCTCCTCAATTTTCTCAAGATGTTGAGTGGACACCGGTCCTATACCCGGGACTTAAAATCCACAACAGCCAAGGAAGAGCTCGAACCCTGGCGCAGGAAAAGTTGAATGGCCTAACCCAGTACGCCATGGCACAAGACTAACGCTGGAGGACGCAAATTTAACAAACTCAACTCATAACTTTCGTAACTGTCGTTTAGAAATCTTCAGAAGCCATTCACAAAAGGTTACAACTGTAAATTTAATCTGTCTTTAAAATTTCTTAAACATACAGTGATTTAAGCTAAGTCGTTTAGCGAAAATTTACCTGTAAAAAGTACCGGTAGATCTTCAATGAAATTTTTTGTCTTACCTATGAAGATGGTTTGCTATTTAGGTTAATGAATATTTATTTCTGTGTTATGCTACTCATTGAGCACTTCAGTTATTTATTTAAAATAGGTCTTCCTTTTTTAAGATTACCTTGGATTATGCTACGTAAGGGATTGCTTCACTGCAATCAGAATTGTTCTATTATGGATATATCCCAAGTGGGGCATTCCTGGGAGAAAGGATGAGGCGACAGTAGACAATGGGTGGCCGATCAAAGCAGTCACGACAGAGCAGAGTGTAGCGTCCAGTTTCTGCCCAGTTGCAAACTTCCGGACAGGCCAATGGAACGTTATCCCACCGCAGAGGAGAGATGTGAAGAAGGCGCCGGCGTGATTGAAGCAGCGGTTGTGATGGACGAGAGGTATGGAATTTGGAGAAATAATCCATATGATAAAGGAGATGGACCCCATTAGGCCACTTATGATACACTTACTGTAAGTGTTTAACTGAATTAGAGATTTTTTTCTCAACTTAAAAAAAGAGATTTGATATATTTAAATACAAATTACTTCTATTTAGTTAAGTGCAAAGAAAGTTTGAGTTGAAATAAAGTTTTGTGCTAATGAAATGTGTGGAATATGAATGAAGAACTGATTAATTGATTTTAATTAAAACTAATGTATCTAATTAATTTAAAATGATATTTACATAATAATTTAAAAATAATTTATGAGTATTAAAACAATTAATGTACTAATCTGGTATAAAATTATATACGAGGGGTGTAGTGACGTTTTAATTATCAACCTTTAAAAAATGTGACACAGTTTGTGCTTATATCTACTTGTTAGTTCTTCTCTACGTAGTCTCCATCCAGATGTACACACTTTTCTCAGCCTTTCTTGACTTTCCGAATACCTTGATTGTAGAAGTTCGCAGAAATTGCTTTAAAACACTCTTCCAATTTATTAATGACGTCATTTGAGTTGTCAATCCGCGACCACGCAATGGATTCTTCACTTCCGGGAACAAGAAAAAAAGTCAGTTGGTGCGAGATCTGGCGAATAAAGCTGATGCTGTAAGATCTCAAAGCCACATTCCCTTGTTTTGTCAACTGCAACTTGAGAAGAATGAGCTGGTGCATTATCAGACAGTTGAATCCAGAGGTACTACTCCCATTAGTCTTTAACCCGTAGGAACAAGACCCGGGCCTCTTTCAACCAGGGAGTATCCGAGCTGTCCCAAAGGGTGCTCGGCGTCCTCCGTGGGCTTTCCACAGGAAAAGACCTGGGTTAATAACAAGGCCCCCCCCATCTGGTCCAAGGACACAAGACGGGATGGAAGTGGATACGCCACTTACGCGCGCCATCACCAAAGGTGAAGGCTACCGATATGACCTCGGTGGGACCGCCTGGTGATCTAGCACACCTTCTACTAGCTTTGCAGGTTAGTACCGGGAGAATTAATGGCTTCCCTCAAACCCGTCCTTAGACGTACCCGATTCCCACGGGTATCGGGAACCACTCCCGCTCGAGACCATCCCAATCCGAACAACTCCCCAAGGAGGGACTCAGATGTTCGGCCCGAGGTTCCTCTAGTAACGACAGAGGTACCACGAGTGCTAAGGATGCGCAGCGCCCGCACCACGGCAGCTGAAGGGGACGGATCCCCTCTCCTCCTTTGTCAGACAGAAGACGAACAACTTTGGAGAGCATACCGCGTCGTTTCTTAATCAAAGCTGGTGGTAACTTATCCAGAAGATTGCAGTAGTATCTGCCAGAGATGGTTTGATCCTTGGCAAGATAATCTATAAGGATGACTCCACGACAGTCCCAGAAAACTGAAACATTTCCTTCTTAGCTGACTTTTGCACCTTTGCCTTTTTGGGAGGGGAGGAATCGGCATGTTTCCATTCCATGTTCATGGTTTTTGTCTGTGGATCATACTGATAGATATAGGATTCATTCCTGATTACCAGACGATCAAAAGAAGCACCTTCATCCTGTTCCAATAGCATCAACATCTGTCTTGTAAGGTCACGCCGTGTTTGCTTTTGGAAAGGGGTAAACAAACGCGGAACCCTCCGTGCAGACACCTTAGACATGTGCAGTTCGTCATGGATAATTTTTCATATACTACCATAACTAGTATGTGTCTCATTCATGATCATTTACATAGTTGCTCATCTGTCTTCCAGTATTCAACACTCCACTTTCTTCACTGTGACAGCTGACGGTCTACCAGCTCTTGGCTCATCTGTCAGGGACATGTGACGAGCTTGAAAATTCCTTTTTCACCTCACAATAGCGTCATACGATGGACAATCATTTTCATAAACACCTGCCATATCATCGTGGATCTCCTGGGCAGTTTTGCCCTTCAAATATAGGAACTTGATCACACTACGAGCCTCAATTTTTCCCAAGTTACAGCTCAGATCACTTATGGCACTCACTGTAAAAACACAAAAGGACTGAAATCACTGAAACTACCAAAGCAATGTCCCAAGGGATCAATGATGACACTGAAAAATTTTCATCACTCTGGCATAAAAACTACCAGGTGATAAAACTTTACGACCCCCTTTGTGTGTTAATAAAGCTAAATAATAGAGAAATTTCATGTTTAAAACATAACTTAGTAAACCTATATTTCAAATGTCGTGTTGGATAACAGTGCTCTTAATGTTAAAAAGGTGTTTACAAATTAGTTATGTATAGTTTTCAATAGCTAGCTGGATTCCGGTTGTAAGTGCTGGGCGTCAGTACTTTTAAGATGGAGATTGATGTTTTCCTTCACTGTTCTTTATTATTATAATTGATGTATTTTTTCTATTAATTAATCTTTGTTAATTTTTCTTAATTGTAACAGTATAATCCCAAAAAGTGTGTATATACTGTTGTATATGTTTTTGAAAAGTTATACATAAATAGATAAATAAGAATATATACCATAAAGTACGATATTCAGATTTAATTTATTTTAAATCCCACCCACCGTAAAATTACCCACTAGATCGGCCATATCGGGGACTGTCCTATCGGAGGAAGAAATGCTAGTCAAGAACATCATCCTGCCATGCACCGCCAAGACTCCCGCCGACACTTCTACCCTGAAAGATACCAGCAGATGAGAGATGATATGAAATGATAATGGAGATGAAATGGAGCGATAGGAAATTCTTCTTCTTCTTCTTCTTCTTCTTCTTCTTCTTCTTCTTCTTCTTCTTCTTCTTCTTCTTCTTCTTCTTCTTCTTCTTCTTCTTCTTCTTCTTCTTCTTCTTCTTCTTCTTCTTCTTCTTCTTCTTCTTCTTCTTCTTCTTCTTCTTCTTCTTCTTCTTCTTCTTCTTCTTCTTCTTCTTCTTCTTTCTCTAACTCCTTTGTGCTGTTAAGCGTGGAGCACAAGCCTCTTCTTCCCATTTCCTCCACTTTTCTCGGTCCATTATCATTCTCTTCATTTCTGTTATGGTTTCCCTCTATCCTCCCCCAACTTCTCAATGTATTCCTGATACAACACGCTTGGCCTTCCCCTAATTCTTTTACCTTCTGGTCTTGCTTCTAAATATTGTTTGGGTTTTCTTTCTTCTGACATGCGGAATACATGTCCATACCATTTAAGTTGTCTTTTTTCCAATATTTCTTTAACGGAGTGTGTACCCAACTCTTCCCTTATTATTACATTTCTAATCATATCTCTTCTTGTCTTCCCCACAGCTCGTCTTAAATATCTCATTTCCATAGCTGTTATTTTGCTTTCTTGTTTCTGTAGGAGAGTCCAGCTCTCTGCTCCATATAATAGAATTGGTAGTATTATTGTTTTAAATACTATAATTGTTGTGTCTTTTGTTATTTCCTGTTTCCCCACAATAGTATTATTAATCTGACAGTAGACCGAATTGGTCTTTCTTATTCAGTTTAAAATTTCCTGCTCTATTTTTCCATCCTTATTTATAATTGTACCCAGGTATTAATAACTGTCTACCTGTTCTAAGATTTCATCATTACTTTTAATTTTAACTTCTTCTTCTTTCCTTCCTATATACATGGTTTTACTTTTGGGTATGTTTAGTTCTAAACTTTCTAAACCTTTTCCATTCATTTAGCGCTAATTGTAAATTATTATTACTATTTGCTATTAATATGACGTCATCAGCATATATCAACGATTGTGCCCAAACTGGTCTTAAATTTCTATATCCTATCATAGTTCTTGTTGTTCTTCTTTTGCAAATTTTCCATATTTCATCCATCACAATAATAAATAAGAGTGGGCTGAGCCTATCTCCTTGTTTAACTCCTCTATTCATCAGAAATGGTTCTGATTCTTGTCCATCTAATCTTATTATCCCTTTTGGTTCTTGGTAAAATTACCGTATTGCTTCAATAAAATTCATGACAGGAAATTCAGGAAATGTAACTAACGTACCCAACATTCGCCTTGCGATCCGGGTAAACCACGGAAAATCCATTGTTCAGATTGGCGGGCTACGGTAATCGAACCCAGACCTCTCTTAAGTGCGCCGCAGACGAAACCGCCTGAGTCAGTTCGGTAAGGCTACCTTAAAACATATATTTGTAGTGACATGTTGATAGCAATTTTTTATGTGGAATGTAAATATTTCCTCTACTGGAATGCACTAGAAAACTAAAAGACGAAGTCTAATACCGTAGCGAGTGAGAGATGGCTCCTGGGATTTTGGACTTCGCTTTTTGCAGAGCAACATTTGGTACATAAATCAAGAACGACATCCACATTCACAAAGCTGCGCTTATGAGCAGCGAATATTGGAGAGGACTGTAAATATGAAGAGTGCGTGAAAACGTCAAAGCTGCAGAACGAGCCGGGCAGAGTGATCCAAACTCTTCTTGTATTATAAAACTAAGTTAGCAGTCGCGTCCTCCAATGTAGAGATGGCCAAATGTAATGTGATATTCCTTAAATATCAGCCTTTAGATGACGTCTTACGCAGCTTAATTTCACTTAAAGGTTGTTTCATTTTTGCGATTAATGTTTAAGTAAAATGACGTCAACATTTCACGCAAAATGGAAAAGTGGAGTACCAGCTGTCATAACTGAAAACTTTGGAAGTTTAATCTTAGCAGTAAAAGCAATACTGCGCTTACTCGTCTCTTTCTACTAACAATTATAGAAATAATCCTATAAACTCTTTTTCTTCTAATTTATGTTTATCAAATTTACAATTTTTAAAACGATTTTATTATGCATTTTCTTATAGGTACATTGGTAATATAGGAATACAGTAAGCTTAAGGTATCGTCACTATACGATGGTTTTATAAAATCTGTTCTATTTGCATGTAAAACAGTAAAGCAATCCATGGCGTAATGGTGACGCAACAGTGAGCCCGAGTTGGCCAACCCGACTGCGGGCTTTACGCCTACATACGCTTGGCAGAGGTGGGCAACCATCCAACCGATAGGGGGAGCAGATATGGTCAGCATCGTGCACCCACAGCCGGAAATTTGGCTACCTATCGTAGCTCCTCAGTTTCCTGACGATGCTGAGTGGGGACCGTTTCTATACCCGAGACTTAAAATTCGCACCCCTAGGATGGGACTGAACCTGGATGCATTCCGTGGCCGAGAACTAAAGCACAACTCACTAGCCCCTTGCCACAGCCCAGGATTCTCCATGCATGAGCAAGAGAAAAGGTAAGTAGCGTCTTCCATTTGAGAATACTATAAGTGTTGGAAAATCCACACCCTTGGCAATGAGTATCTTTGAAATTATTTGCACTAAAATTGTATTTGCCATTTCTGGTGTGTTTTGTAAGATATCTACACTTCTATATAAGGTTTTTCTGTCTCTGTCGGCTTTCACCAAGGAGGCTCGTGTTTGATCCCAGGTGACTGCAAAAATACATTAATGGTGGAAAAGTCGGTGCTGGGACGGGTTTTCCCTGTGATCTCCGGTTTCCTGCGCCATCTCATTCCACCGGTGCTCTATCTCCATCTCCTGCATCATCAGTGTCACCGCCTGCGGTGCCGTGTGTGGAAAAAGCGGGTGTTAAACACTACACATTTCATTTTCATGTCTAAGTCTGTTGATTACTAGATATGCAAAACGTAATGCAGGACGTTAAAGGACATTGTCCATAAAGTTTAAGAAATGCAATTCATTTTTCAAAAATATATTCCTTCGTTCTATTCACTTGTTTGTAAACACAATCCATAATGAGTGAACATGGTCTTCATGCTGGTGAAAACAGAACCCTTTTTCATTGTGGACAGTTTGGCTGGTTTAGTTGGTTTGCTGTTGGCCTACTTTTCCCATGGGCGTAGGTTCAAACCGAGCCTCGTATGCTTAAAAGCTACAGCCCCATGTCGGTGGATTTACTGCCAAGTAAAAAAGCTTCTGAGGGGGAAAATTCCGGCACACTGGCGGTGCGTGTTTGAGTCTGTAAATTTAAAGCCTCGTTAGTAAAAAGTTGTTTATCAAACGTTATATCTTGTTTCACACATCCGTATATTAACATTTTATGATAAAATGTTACAATTACAAACACAGGGAACAACAATGACTCTCTAATCCATAACTTTTCACTCCCTTCCTGTAAACACAAAATGACTTTGTATACTGCTGTAAGTTTTGGATGTATTTCACTCAATTCAACAGCGAGGTTAGCCTCTTGCATGTCTGGGGCCCATAACGCCACATAGCCTGCAAGAAGTCTGTAAAACTTTAATGCTTTAAGGTAGTGATGAACAGAATTTATTATCTTCTTTGTGCTATACATAAATGTTTCATAGGAGCGTCTAACTCATTAGAAATCTTGTAGTCACGAAAACACGAAATAACTAACGTTTAATTGCTGTTGATTAGATTTTCACAGCTGCATTTGCCATTCGTAATGACTCAATATGTTCCTATCTCCTGCCATTGTAATATTGCACAGATCCAGAATCATTCCGTGTATTGTTTATTTATTTATTATGAACATAACAGGTTTTTAAGCCTAATTACAATGTTCATCATATATATATATATATTATTTACACATAGAAATATACAAGTGAAACACAATAAAAACATAAGTTAACACAAAGTAATACAGAGAGGGAAAATAAGGAATAAAAGCGATTATAAAATAAGAAAAAAGGGAAACATTGAAGGTGGCATGGTAAGTAATTTTACTAATATTACCAATTACACTAATTATGCAGTTGTTATTATCTTTAGTAATTTACTGGTCTACGAATAAATAGTTAGTAATTATGGCATTTTTGAATTGAGTCACAGACATGTTGAAAATATCTACATTGAAGAAATTAAGTTTATTGTGTAATGGTGAATTTTTATGGATTACTAAAAGAAACGTACGTATGTTTATGTTTCATAAGTCTAAACGTCAAACTCCGAATAACTAAGAAATGTAGAAGAAAACCACAATCAGAAATTTAAGATAAAAATTCTATGTAAATTATTACTATTTATTAAAGTCCATAGATATCTTATGAATCAAATTTACTATGACTAGGAATATTTAAGCGCATTTTATGATATTTGTCTTGTCAAATAATACGTATTATAACGCAGTTTAAATTTTGTAAATTAAGTTTAAAATATGATATACTGATAATGTGGCTGAGAACGACAAGGAGGCCACAAATATATAAAGAAATACGAGCGACTGCCTCATTGGTCATCTAGTAGCATGCTAGATTCCAAATTCAGAGTTACTGGGTTCAATTCTTGGCTAGAAGATAGGTATTATTCCCCATTCACTGTGTTTTGTGAATTTAATGTTTACAAATAGAATACAACGTAAACATGTCCAAAGTTTTACAAACAGTGGAGGAATATCATCATTGTCTAAAAAAACCAACCATAAATTTTAAGGTAATGTATGACTGAAATTTCATGAACATTTTCAAAAAATCACCTTTTCCTCTTCTTAGTCTATAAAATGGTGTAAGCTTTCCTGAACCCAGAGAATGCCTAGATAGCCTTCGCGAGCCATTTTTGAATGCTCTAATTGAGTTTGAAAGTTACGCGAATACTAGTGTTAGATATGAATTCTAATTCTTTATCTTTGTTTTCTCGCTATTGAAGTTGACATTTCCATCATTTAAGACGTTCCTTGATTCGAATTTTTGGTGTTATACTAACGAAACGTGTTACAAACGTTCACAGAGATGCAGAAAATAGAAACTGCTCTGGATTTTATTGTGAGATGCATTTAAGTACATTTTCTGTGATTCAAAACCCAAAATTTTCAAATTTTGGACAAAAATATATATTGATAGCTTTAAAAATTTGTAGAGTTCTAGCGACACAGAGAAACTTAGAGCAAGTTAAAGAAATGGAAGTATTGGAAGCTTGTTGTTCAAATGTTAGACAAAAATTTAAGCTATTTGATGGCAAGGGACCATTTTGGTAACATAACCAAAAATAAATAAATTTAAACGTAATTTACAAACTATACAAGTGAAACTAATAAACTTTGGGCTGCATCATATTTGCACTACGTTACATCATGCTATAAATCTTAAAAAGCTAGCGTTATTATTTCAGTATTTCAAATTTTCAGCCATAGTATCCCAAAAGCCAACAAAAATGTACCAAAAACAACGACGAATAGACATTATACACGTAAATGAACAATGGAGCTTATGTGTACCACAATTATTAAAAGAAAACGAAAGGAACGTCATTTATTTTCAGCATTGAAGTCAACAAATACCGATTTGTCTTATTTGAACAAAAATTATTGTTCACAAAGCATTAAACTTGTTATAAAAGTTTCACCGTAATTGATTTTATATTTAATGAATATAGAAGGCTCTACCCATTTATTAACGAATAATTATTAAAAATAATGGAATTATGAATGAAATTGATGAATGAGATAAACTTTCTATGAGGGTTTTTATTACAAATTTTACTGAGGATACTAAGGAAAATAGGGGGATAGGGCAGCTATAAGTGAGAGCTGGTAATATTTTATGAGCTGATGTCTATGTAAATGCTTTGAATTTACGTCCTATTAAGATGATCCTGGGATAAAAACGACTTATCGTTTGATAAAAGTATTACTACTTAAAATTTTAGACCAGTAAAAAGAAATACGTTTCAAAAACGCAACTAAAATTTAAAAAAAAAAAGTAATTTTGGTCATTTGAGATCGACTTTCTTTTTGTGTAGTAAGATTTACTTTATCTCTTACAGTTTATGGTTACGCAAAATTCATTCTTAATGACGAAGATTTCAGAAAGTATTTTCTAGAAATTTGAAGTTGTACATTTAAGTTATTACAATAATATATTATATATTGAATTTCACTAAAAACAATTTGAGATATAGTTAAGAAAATTAGTAATTCCGAAATATCTTTTTAGGATAAAGTATACTTTGGATTTGTAAATTACTTCATGTCACATCCTTGTATGAGACTGGACTTATATACAAATTTGCTGACTAACCGACTGTGAAATGCTGTTCACAGACATGCACACGCATTAATATTTTGCTTATTTTTTATTTACGGGTATCAGTGAAAATTCGGCATCGAATTTCAGAACCAAACGCAATATTTTCTGTACCTGGTACCATTGCACGTCGTGAAGTGAATACAATAGAAAATATTTAGTAGATTTCTTTCAGTGATAGAAATCAATTTTGTCGACAAATTTTCTTCATTTCATACTTCCATTATGGATTGTCTTTGTTGTTTTGCAGCATTCTGAGGAAATGCAGTTACGATGTGAGGTAAATAATCTCGCTCTAGTCCAGTACAGAACCTATAGGAGGCAGAGTTCCCGAAGGCTCTGCTTTATCCCCCACGCTGTTTAGTCTGTTTATGACAGACTTTCAAGCTGTGCAGGGCGTCAACATGGGCGAGTTTACTGATGACGTCCTGCTATATAAAATAGAAAGAGACCTAACGAGGGCTTTCAACCCTAGTCAGAAACATTTCCGCCTCGTCCAGTAATGGTGCAGGCAGTGGTGGATATATCAGTGTGGGTAATGATGAGGCGCTGGCCTGCTGATACCAAGGTCGCGGGTTCGAATCACACTGAATGCTTTTAAGTGTGTTTAAAAGTACATGCTTTCTGTAGATATATTTATGGGCACATTTACTGATTCCTCCGGGACGAAATTCCAGCAAACCAGCAGCGCTGATACCGTACTATTTATTAAACAAGTTCTTGCAAGTACACATTCACCTATACTATTGAAAGGTTAGAATGGAAACTCAAAAAGCTGAGTTTTTATTCACCGTCACTGTGCAAAAGTTACGATTCTTGGTGACTCATTCTATATTGGGCATGTAAGAACGCTTACTCTTTGCTCAGAGGCCTCCTTATCAGCTTGAGATTATTTTACATGCAGTACATCCATCATACGGGATCACTGGCTTGCTTTCCTTTCCAAGAAAGCTAAGCTAAAAGTTTCTATGCCCGAAAAAGTCCATCGCCATTAGCTGGAATTAACGCGGGACTTTAACAATCAGAAGCTAGCATCTTAGATGCATATCACATAAAACAACATTTTAAATTTAGGAATCTCTCTTAACAAGGTTCTAATTTTCCTAAACTTATGCTTGAGAAATTAAATGGAGGTGCAGACCATGACAATTCACCTGAATTTGCGAGGTTTAAGGTTTTGATCTTACCATGTTTTTTATTAGGCTTCAAAGGCTAGCCTTACTTTATAGGGCACCACAGACGATGAAACTAGTGATACATAAGCTGAAACGATAATTCGAAGAAAGAGACTTCCAGGAAGTTTAGCAGTTATGAGGATTAAGGAAGCCCTAGAATAAACCTTAGTCAGGGATGACGGTCCTTATGGGATCAACAACGGTGAGAAGGTACTGGCTATTTCCGCAATGTTATTTCCATGATATTTGGGTTTACACTACTCAAAAATTATTTTTGATATGTAGGGGAGAGTGGTCCACAGTGAGACACAATATTTTTGAAATCCCATACTTCTTTTTTTGGTGTGTTGTGAATGCAAATAGGTGATATATTTCATTATTCATTTATTAACAAATGCCAAACATAAAAGCATTGATTTTAATAATCATGAAGACACACCATGACAATATGCAAATGAATGTACATCGTCTCACCCTGCCCCACAGTGAAGAACACTGAGACGGTGGATAGTCCAGACTGAGACAACCTACATTACATTAAGGTTACCAAATTTAACTTCAAAAAATCAAATAACCGTTTTGTCCTTTTGTTTTGCCAAACAATCGTGGTTGACCCAACACCATTTTCACATCACTTTCATTCACTGAAGCTAGGTCTGGAACCTCCTGAACCACAAACTTGTTTGTATTTTCTTCTTTCCGCAGGAATGACATTTCCATATCTTCATCTGCATCCTTCCCCTATATGACCTGCACAATGCAATGTCCTTTTTTATTTTCCTACAAACTCAGTCAGCACAGTCGCCCACAGTAGGCTCCCTTCCTGCTATTTAAAACCAGAACAAATTTCTTGTTCATCCATAACTGAGGATCCAAAACTTATTTCTACATTGTCTTCTGAAGATTCTGGTTCTGTGCATAAGTTTCTTCCTTTAAATTTCTTCTGCTTACCTGCAGGTTTATTTGGTTTAAATTTCAATGCCCTCTCCTCTAGTTCTTTCTTCTCGGGTGTATCTATGGCTATAATGGTTCTCCTCTTTCTCCTCATAGTTGATTTTCTGGCAGCAGCCTTAAGTAACTTCTAACTTAATGAGGGCTTACAATGTTACTTATTTTTATCTCTATTCACAGTCGATGATAGGCTTGTCAAATCCTCCTGAAGTTCAGCATCAGGATTTTCATGACACTGAGAGTTTCCTTGTGTTGGATCATTCTCAACTTCTCTGCAAGTGTTTGGGTTCACTTTCTCCCAAGACAGTTTATGAAGTTCTGGGGACATGTGCTCCAATTTTATTAACTGCTGAGTAACATAAACCCATTGTGTTATCTGGTAGTTGTCTGTCGGTTACACCACTGGTTAAGACGTCATCATATGTGAAAGTATTCTTATCAAATGGGAATATTCCAGTCTTACGAAAACCTGCAGTAATGCTTATTGGCGTCATGCTTCGCTTGAAGGCAAATGTTACACAGCCAGTTATGTTTCAAAACAAGGTCCACTGCTTCCCTCATGCTATCAGTTGAAAATGTACCAATTTGAGCCCTTTTCTAACATTCTGGAAGAAA
Organism: Mantis religiosa; assembly: GCA_030765055.1. Taxonomy (NCBI): domain Eukaryota; kingdom Metazoa; phylum Arthropoda; class Insecta; order Mantodea; family Mantidae; genus Mantis; species Mantis religiosa. The sequence continues at coordinate 174,452,466 of CM060953.1, forward strand.
TCAGAATGTGAGTTTAATAAATTTCTCAATTTAAGTAGTGTGTCACACTGCCCCACCTACCACTGTCTCATTGTGGACCAAGTGATCATACAGATATTTTTATTATTTACATAATCTAAAACTTTAACCCCACTGTTCATTATTCATTTAATTCTGAAGAAGAAAACCACTGCTTTTAAGAAAACCAAAATGCATAATGATATAAAGAAAGAATAAAACAATATGATCTATTAAGTACATCCTGAAAATTTTACTTTACTCACCCGAAAATAAAATTTTGCTTGCGACCAGAAACATTCCTTACAATTCTGAATTTAAACAGGTTTGACAACTGCAACTTTATTTCCTCTATTCACCACCACAGTGCATCACTTCTTAACTAACACACATATTTAAAATTGTAAGTGTCTCACTGTGGACCATGTCTCACTGTGGACCATCCTCCCATACATGAAAATTTTAAGGCATGTTCTTAAAGCCTTTACCTTAAATAAGACCTACTATCATTTGAAAATTTTGTACTGATAGTTTGTTATAATCCTTTAGTTTTTTATAAAAAGCACTTAAATTACAGATAATTTTATTTTTTAAACAATTATTATGAATCTCAGAGAAAAATCCCTTCTTATTATTCTTATAAGTCTGCTTAATACACACTCAATAATTCATATGTTTTCGTTGAATAGTTTTTTTAAAAATTGTACCGGGATCTGAAAAAAATGTGAAACTGACAAAAACAGCTTTAAAGTTGATATATTGATTACTGACTTCTGACGTAAGTCAAAACAATTCCTGCTGAATAGTCTCTACCCTTTGTAACCTTCTTGTTCTTAGTTCCTCTTCATTTTCTTGCCTTCTTGGCCAGTTCTTCAACAATTTTATCTGTTTTCAGAACTCGCAGCTCATCAATTTCTGTATATGACTATTATCATGATTAGAACATGTATTGTGTGAACTGGGCCTCCTAACCTCAATATTACATGTGATTTCATTGTCTATTGTACTTATGGTTTCTACATCTACTTTTCAATTTTTATTATAACGATTTCCTGTAAATGTCCTCTTTCCAAATGTTTTTGGCCTACCCATATCATATATTCACCAATAACTAGTACAACATATTTTTCAAATCAAATAACTGTTCATATACACAGCCAAAGGCAAAAGAAAAACTAGCATCATTGGATTTAGTGATACCAACAGAAAGCTTGAACGATCCCTTACAAAACAAGGCTTAGTTCAGAAATACCTTATGATCGGTTTTCTAAAAGTTTACGAAAAGGAACGTGGCAAAAATTTAACACCCAATAATATAATAGGCAAATTAGGTATAAAATATTGCTCATATATAATATAGAGGGATGATATTGTAATAAAATGTAAAAATAAAAAAGTGAATTTTAACATATAGTGAAGTACCTTCTCACCTTAAGGACCTGGTCTACCTATATCGGTGATCATTTAAGATGCTCTATGCCTCGGAAATGTGGAGCATGCCAACAAAGTCCTGTCGTCTGTGGTTACAATAGGGAACTTGTATTGCGGTGTAGCTTTCATTTAAGACTGCTGTGTAAAGGGAATCCTTTGTGGAGGATGGATTAGGATAGATTCAAAATCTCTATGCCTGATTACTTGCCTACAAATTGTGGCTGAGTGCTATCGGGTTCCCCATAAAGAAGTCATTAACCCTGCTAAAAGCTTATATTATATAATTTAAAGAATAGGCGTAAACTGATGGTTAACTCATTTAGTGTTATCACCTGGTAAGCGGTATTTAGGCACGAGCTATTCTAGTATTACATAAAACATTCCAACTCTCGAGGTTGAACTTATATAGTACACCACAAGAAAGAAAGCGTACTGGGAAGGAGGCGCAGGGGGGATGGCGAAGGTTCCTACACCCTCCCTCGGTAGCTTATGATACCCCATGTCAGTTTAGTTACAGACCATTCAAAAACATTCTGACGGCTTCTGCTTTTCTAAATAAATCTTCTAGGTTTTAGTTACAGAGTGAATAGGTCGCATGTTTTCTTAATGGTTCTGCTCCTTGTGTAGCATGCGTTTCCTGTCACACACATTAGCTGTCCTTATCTGACTTTGTAAGGGGACGCATTCCTTCCAGGGACTTACGTTGCGTAGGTGGACAGTACATGAAAAGCAGGGTGTTAGAACTGTGTTGACTAGAGCAATAGCGGAGGGTAGGTTGGCAAGGAAATCACACCGTAACCTTCATATGTCACCTCTTGTTTACAACAAACTGTAAAGCTGCAGCTTTCTCATTCCCATTGGAGTGGACAAATGAAATTTCAATTCTAAACGCATGCAAGTTTTAGAGATATTTTTGTTGTTGTAATTTACGTCATCCAACGTAAAGTCATATCGGACGATGAATGGAATGGGTGAAATGATGCTCAAATGAGCCCAGGGTCCATAGAGCCTAGAGTTACCCGACATTCGTCTTTTACGATAAGGGAAAACCCCGGGGAAAACCAGTAACTCACCCTGACCGAGATTTGAACTCGGGACCTCACGAACGTGAGGCAGACACTCTACCATCTACGCTACCGAGGCCGGCGAAGATGATGATGATGATGATGATGGTGATGATGATGATGATGATGGTGATGATGATGATGATGATGATGATGATGATGATGATGATGATGATGATGATGATGATGATGATGATGATGATGATGATGATGATGATGATGATGATGATGATGATGATGATGATGACAGCTCGAACTTCATGCAGAACCTCACGGCTCACAATGTACAACACAGTAAGCAGGTCGTTTAAACAACTGGGCGACGGTAAGTGCCGGGATCACTGCAGGAAAACTGAGCTATGCATGTTTCAGATGACAAGTTGACGTGACAAGTTGGGGTTTATTCCGTAGCTGGCGATCCTTAACCATATATATATATATATATATATATATATATATATATATATATATATATACATATTTCTTTCCCCGGATCCATTAAATTTCTTGTCCCTCCAAATTTAGCTCACGTCTGTTTTCAGTTTAGTCCGTTGTAAAGCGTACCCTTGTTAATACATCACCGTTGTGACTTATTTTTGTAGAAAATATGAACGAAGCGGATAAAATGAGTGTTAAAATGTTGTCCATAGAACACATAGAGCGGAAAGTTATGATGCATTTTCTTTCCGGAAACGACGGTGTTGCCGTAACCTTTTTAAGAATTTATTTTAATAATATTAAATCGCAGTAATTAGAGCACCAGGGCTGTCTAGAAATGAGTGCAACCAAACCTACATTTTAAGGTGTCCACTCTGGTGATAAGCTTTCTAATGCGAGACCTCCCTTCTCCTTAAAGACATTCAGTGTGCTGCATGTTACACGGTGTAAGTAATGCTGTACCTTTTATGAGATTTCTTTATGAGGTTTTCGAGTGAAGCTACAAGTTTTATTACCCAGCTCACGAAACAAAACCACCCAAGCATTTTATGAATATCCTAGTCTGTATGTGAGTGCCACAGTGATACAATAGAATAAAAATTCTTATTGAAGTTAACCTGAGAAATAAAAACAGGAATACTGTAATAATAAATTTGATTCCAAGCAAACTCATCTAAATATGAAGCGATACGTACTTTAATTAAAATATGAGACATTTATCCAAAAATTATATGTTAAAATTTCATGACAAATTGACGTTTAGTCACCCTTAACTCCTTCGAATTACAAAATTTTCCCTATATGTGTGCCCCGTGAACAGAACGAAGAATAAAATTTGTTTAAATTTTGGCCCTCTGTATTCTGAATGAGTTTGGTACAACTAGTAAACGTGAGAAAAGAAATATTCCCGCATAAAATATTTATATAAGTCCTGTCAAGGCTCGTACTTTATGTCGAGTAACTTTTTTGAAAGATTATGTATTTCCAGGATATAGTTTCTTTATGGTTTGAACTTTATGATTGTAGTTAAGTTCCCAGTAATATAGTAACCCAGATTTTCAGTATATGACGATCGGCTTTGCCAGCTGTTAGTCCTAATATCTAAAAGAAAATTTGTGTAATGACAGCAAAACCAAAAACTGAGGAGTGGTTAACAGAATTCCAAACAAAGATTAGTATCTTCCAAAGATGCGAGATGAATACTGTGACTTTGTGGGTTCGTAGAATTAAAAGGCCGAGTTGCGGAAATTAAAAATCTACTTTATTTTTGTAGAGATACACTGTTGAATTCTTACGTAACATTACATAACACGTACACAGTCTTCCAAGGCCGATGACAATAACAAACCGTGACAGCTGATTATATTAGCTCTCGTTACAACAACACTCTTGTTACACAACGACGGTCCTGCTGGCGTGTCACAATTCCTTTTATATCTCCATTCATAACTCGAGAACCTTCTCGAGCAAACAAGAAAAACAACCACTCTCCGTCAATCGAGATATCTCTAGAAACTTCCAGACATGAAATGCTATCCGTGCCGGCGAGTCCTTTATCTGAGATAACATTGTTTGCCGGCTTTGTGCACAGTCGCAGCGTTATCGTTAACTGCTTATGCAAGCTCGTGGAACATTATCCGCCGTCTATTATCTATTTGTGCCGAAACGTTTATGCCCAGCGCCGCGAAAATATTTTCAAAAATATTCAAATTCATCCATGGCAAACTATCCTTTTCTTAACAATTTTTCTAACTTTTTGATTTTCTTAAACTGGCCCAAATGATTTTGATTAGTAAGTACATAAATGAGTGGGATTTATGGACCCACAGCAGGGATATTTGGGCTCAGAGTTTGATTAAAATGCAATATATCTAATACATTTACCTATACACATTTCATATTGATTGTCCTAAGAATGGCCTATGAAATATACTGCGATCCATATATAACTGAACAATTTCAATAGCCCATAACGTTTAAACCAATAATAGGACACACATGCAACTTTGGGAGAATATGATACACAATTGAGAGATTACGTTACACTATTTACATCTCGCAGAAAATGTTAGAAGTGTCCTCCACCATCATCTATACATATTTGCACTCGTCTAATAATATTCTCTGAAATTTTACGGATAGTATCCTCGTTAATGTTACTTATTTCGGTTCTAATGAATTCCTTGAGGACATCAATTGTCAGTGGCCTACTCTTGTACACTATTTTTAGATACGCTCACAAGAAAACAATCCGGTGAAATTAGGTTAGAGGATATGGGGAGGGGGCACAGACCTTTTGAGATTATTCGATTATCAAAGAAACTGGTGGCAAGTTCCATGGTGTCATTAGATGTATGGCACGTTGCTCCATCTTGCTGGAAGCAACCTTCCCTCAATTCGATATCATTACCGTAAAACTTCAGAGAATATGGTGATACGTGTGCAAACATGGTGGAGGACACTTCCAAAATTTTCCCTGAGATGTAAATAGTGTAATGTAATCTCACAATTGTGTATTATGTTCTCCCAACGTTGCACGTGTGTCCTATTATTGTTTCAAAGGTTTTGTCCTATTGAAATGGTGCAGTGCACTTTAGCTTTCCTATAGAAGGAATTTTATATGATTTATAATTTTTAAGCAGTAGACTTAAATGCAGCTATGGCATAAAAATGTAGATCCTTATAAAACGCACAATTTATTCAAAATATTTTTTTTTTACCATTAGGCAGTTCCGAATTAATATTTTGTATTACTTTCCCAAATGTAATTCATTCAAAGTCCTTCCGATATTCAAATGTTTTAGCGACTGCATGGAAGGAGTATTTAGTTTTGAGACAAGCATATGACCAGTTATTGAAACATTTGACTATCGTTAGTTACGTGGTACTTATAACGAAATATGTAACCTAACTGCTTCTGAAAATATTTATTTAAGCTAAAATAAGCAGATGGTAAATTGAATATATGTAAAATTAATTTGTGTATCCATAAACGACTTAGTATGGAAAAAGTCATGTGAGTATAACACGTGCACCTTTCTTTTTTGTGCAGCTTTAGCTATATTTTTGCATCTTTTTAACTTATTTTTGGTATATTTTCAATACCTAAGTGGTAATGAGTTTAAACTGGCATATTTGTTTCTCCCTGTGTAATTTTGATAATCCATCAATCCACACAACATGCTTAACGTCCTGCAAAATATATTTCATTCATATTTACCATCCTATGCAATATTTTACTCAAATATGCTTAAATTATAACAACAATAAGGCTAATTGCAGCCACACGTCCTGTTTACCTTTTCCCGGTACACATTTTGGTAGGTTCGGCCTTGCTGCCCTTACTTTAGCCTTGTAGGCTTTAATTAATTTAATTTATATTGAAGAAAAGCTCACACTGAACAATTCAATGCCATTACTGTAATTTGAACCACGGAAATTCGAGTTTCCTTCCAAGTTCATAGCATGACAATTGCCTCTCGCATTTTTCCCGGTAAACCATAAGGAGATCTGGAATTAATTTTGGGATGACGAGCCAACATCTTGCCATGGTAGATCAGTTGATTAGAGGAAACGTACAGAGTCCTATGACCTGTGGTTCAAATGCAAATTGATTTTTCAATCTGAATCTACATTTAGATGAATCTACTTTGCTATGCGAAAGTTGTATATAATAACTGATAATTAATTACGACATTGAAGCTCTTAGTCGATTAAGGTAGGACACAAGCATGCCACACTTTATTAACACTTTGAACAGTTCAACTCTTGTCTTTTAATGCACAAGCTCGTTCTTGTCGGCCACATGGACTCCACAACTATATATACATTCTCCATTATGAATATTTCCTAATATTGTGTACGAGCAATGCTTCCTACTTTTCTTACCAATAACAACAGTAACTTAGCAAAATTTAGGAAGTATTGGATTCTATCCAAAACTGCTATAATGCGATTTCATCGAAAATAAATGGTTACTGGAAAAAAAAAACTAATTCTATGGATGAACGGTAGAGCAGCGCAAGTGAGGCACAGCATCGTACGTAGGTTTCTGGTCCTTTGTACTTCTACCTTGATTCTTAAGAGGAAGGGATGAAGAAAGGGAATGTAAATGAGATTTGGATGGGGTTTTACATGTTTACAGTTCTAACCCATCGTAGCAGGACCACGCAAGTATTCACCTGTCGATCTAAGACAAACATGGAGAACCCACCGGTCACTGTAAGAGGTAACCAGCTGCATATATGTCGGCCGCGCCGTGGCTCAGTGGTTAGACCGCTTGGCTCTCACCAAGACGGCCTGGGTTCGATCCCAGGCGACCGCAAAGTGATATTTGTGATGGACAACACGGCGCTGGGGCGGGTTTTCCCCGGGATCTCCGGTTCCCCCCACCATGTCATTCCACCGGTGCTTCATCTTCATCTCATGTGTCATCAGTGTCATCGTCTGCGGTGCCGTATGTAGTAAAAGAGGGCGTTAAACACTACACATTTCATTTCATTTGCATATATGTCACTGCAGTGCCAGTTCCTGCGATAATGATCAGCTATTACCTGGTAATATTGTCACAAGAGACCTTTTTGTTTAACTTAAATAGTTTAATTTAAATATTACGTGGTCAGTAGTTATATTGACTAGCGTTGTGGGTATGACGTCATGTTATGTGACCTCTCCTAGCTCTACTAAAGCCTGTAAAAGTTTTTCTCTCTCTTGTGAGCTAGCTGTAGACAAGGAGGGGCCTAGATTCGCTTTCAGGCAAGTAACGGCCATGGAACCACTTGTGTATTTTCTATCATTCTAGTAAAACTTTCATGTATAAATTGTAGTTCCATTATTTTAGAAATGTAATTGAACCTTTATACAGGAAATCCCAACCCTTCCTGAGTATGCCTACCTCTGATTTATTAGCCCCTGAGGTGCGACCTGGCCATGTGGCAATCTAATCCCTTACTATCATGGCGAGGTTGTCACAATATCACCTAATGTATTGTAACTCCATTTTTAATTGAAATAGTTTGGCTGGAATAATAACAATTGTTTTATTGATAAATATACATGAACCTAGCGCATCACACACTTTACTTGTTATAAAAGAGGATGCGGGATTCCATGCCTTTAACACTGAAAGCTAAATGTCCATTGTATTATCTTCTGACGTTACAATTTTAGTTAAAAACATTTGTAAGACCATCTTTTGGGTTTATTAAGCCCAGTAATTGAAACCTTTTCCTATCTAACATTTATAAGAGGACATCCTTCTTCCTCTTTATTACGAAACCTGTAAGATGTATGTTATCTTAAAGCAATGCTGCACTAAAAATTCGTCAAAAATATTGAAAATCATGGGATATTTTTGCGCATTTTTATGGTAGCTTAGTGTGTGTAGTAATAGATGCCATGCTACTTTTATCATTTGCAACATTTTAGGCTATCATATGACAATTTAAAGAGACTTTTAACAATCGTTAAAAGTAACAATCATTACTTAAAAATTAATTTTCTGAGAAACCTTTTTATAACACTTTTCAGTATACAAAATACCTCAGGCATCAAAATTTTACATTTAACTTGATGAAACTTATAGGATATGTCCATAATATGTAAATAAGAAACTGCACATTCCCCTTTATGTTAATGCTCATCTTTTGAAGATTATATGGTGTTAAGGAATAAAAAAACATAATATTTGCAAAATGTTGGGAGGAAACACATGGAAAATATTTTAGAACAAACGCTACAAGAATATTCCAAAAAGTAAGAATGTGTTTCTTTTAAAATTGATCCGTATTAGCCGAAAACAAAAATTCAAATTAAAAGTTCAAATTTTTTGACTCTTAGAACATTTTATATACTGAGTAATTTTTACAATATTTTCAGAAAAATAATTAATAATTAATTAATTATTTGGTGTAGAAACATGTAAATTTATACAAGTATAAAATGATACTCTAATTCTTTGGCCAAATATTCATAATGATAGGTTTATTATTATAGAAGTTGGAATTGTCAGTGTAGCCTTGCCTTAATTTACAAGGGAGGATCATCTCTAGAAGAGTAATCGAACATGAACAGAACATTTATTTAATGCAACCTGAGAAGTCTGTGCTGGAAGAGCATTGTTTTGATAACGACCATCAGGAGAAGACCATCTTGGCAAAATGTAACAATTACTGGGAGAGGAGAATTAAGGAGGCTTTGGCCATTTCTTCTGGGAGGAGCACGCTTAAATCAGGTTTATGTATGATCTGCTTTGCTTAAATACGTGTTCAGGTAATAAGGAAGATGGACTACTCCTAAATCTTTTACTGTGCTTGCATTCTTCTGTTTAAACCCATTTTTGCTAATGGTAATATTTAATACACCCAACAATGGATTTTCTAACAGGGTTTATTGTCATGTCAACACCTGGTTAAGGACTATAAAAACGTCACACACACAAACAAACAAACAAACACACTCACAACATACGAAACCTTTTATATATTTTATTTTTAGGATTCAGGATGTCCCAAAGAATCTATTTAGAATATCCAATTATTGGGTAAAACGCTGTATTACCGTATATTCTTTGTACAGCAGTAGTTAGAATCAGTTTAATTCAAAACATTTCAATTAAAATCTAGGCATGACATTTTTGGCTGGAGGTAATTCGTCTTCTAGCGACTAGATACTGGTAGGAAGAGAAAAAGGAAATTCTCGGGAGGTGACGTATGAATACAGAGTGAGATAAATCCAGTAACCAATCCCTCGAGGAAGGTTTACATTGGTGACAGTTAGTAGTTGGTATTTCTGTCAACAGGTTTCGTAAGCAAACAACTAATTGGATGTACTGCAGGCCAATTCGGAATCCTCAGGGCGACGGAAGAGACTTCCGGGGTTACTTTACGTTATTAATGGGCTAAACCCTTTGACTGACCCTGTTTACTGAATCTCTTAGCGCCTGGCTCTTTTCGGTCACAGAATGAATTGCCGTTAGCCGACCGCAAAACCCCAGCAGCAGCTAAATTAAGTTGTGCTCATGGACCGCAAACGCAATAACGGTAACGAGGCAACATTCACGACACCAAACAATACAACTCGTTGGAGAGGAGCGAAAACCGACTGTTACCTAAACCATTTCCTATACAAACGTATAGAAATCGGAGCTCTATACATTCCACTAATGAAGTTCACTAGATTCTTACAAAACTGCACAGTTTTCCAATAGTAATTCATGTCTTGAATTGGGACTTGAGAGCAGAAGTTTAAGTTTCCCTAGCGCCTGCTTCAGTTAGGAAGAATATTTATTCTATTACCCTAAACAAATCATTAAGCTGATCTGTTCAAAGCTCTGGCGTTAACGCTTGTGACTCCTATCAGGAGCAGATTTGCCAACTCTTCTTATTGAATTTCGGCTAACTAGTTTTAAGTAACATTCTATGAGCCATAAAATCAGTGAAGAATTTATTGGAGTGAGTGAGTGAGTGAGTGTGCAGTGTTTTAGGGCCCGTCGACAACAAGGTCATTTGGGCCCGAAGTCAACTCTAAAAACTAAAAGCTACACAAAGTTAAAAAGTAAGATAAAATATAAACACTCAACTATTAAAAGCACATACAAAACCCATCCCAGTACTAAAAATTTAAAAGCTCTAAAATTAATAAATATAAAATACAAGTCAGACTTGTTTATTAAAACCGATTTTAAAAACAAACCGCAGCGCCTTATCCACGGCCACTGGGTCATCACCTAAAACACCCAGCAAGTTAGTCCCCAAGCCCAAAGACTGGCGAACGCGGGCGTACTGTGGGCAATCCAGCAATACATGCCGCACAGTGAGGCGTAATGCACACGGAGCACACACAGGGGCCGGTTCCCCTCTTAACAAATGGCCATGAGTCGCTCGTGTGTGCCCAATTCTCAGCCGGGTGAGTATCACCTCGGCTCGCCGGTTATCCCTGCAGGAAGTTAGCCAGGGTTGTACGCTCTCCTTTATCGCCCGGAGTTGTGAGCCTTCCAAAGCTGTCCAGGATTGCTGCCAAGGAGATAGGAGCTGGCGACGGAAAAAACGTTGCACATCCTGGTATGGTTAAACATTTTTAAGATCAAATGTTCCATTTTTCTACATATTCTATGCTACACAATGCAACTAACTTCAATAAATGTGAACTAATCTCACTAAAATGTGTAAACTACACTAAAGACAGTTCCCTTAAGGTGAAATGGTGGGAAACCAGTTCAATCAGGATTTTGAAACATTTATTGGGGTTCTTTGGTTTGGCAATGCTATTTACAGGATGCCATTACTAGGTTTGCGTACATTGTAGCATATATCGGTCGTTAGTTGTTAATAAACAATCACAAAATGGAGATAACAGAGTTTAAATTTACAAGACTTCTAAACCACTACTGGACACAAGATTATAAAGCTGCTGCCGCAGATCGAAGAATATATAAAGTGGAAGGAGAAGATGTCGTTAGTGTGTGGCACAAAGATGGTTACAACGTTTCAAACAATGGAGACGAAAACACTAAATATTTACCATGTTCTGGAAGACCCAAAGTATGGAATATTCAGGATACCCGTTAAGTTTTGCGATAAAATCCGAGAAAGGTATCCGCAGGCTTTCAAAAGAACTTGGTGCTTTAAAAGATACCATTCAGCGTTACATTAAGACCCTTGGAAAATAATACAGAAGCTGCAGATGAATTGACAATTCAACAGGCTGAACGTTGTAACCGAAACTTTTGGTGCAATAGATTAATTATTCAGTTAAAGTTATAATAATTCTATTATATTTCTTTGAGAACTGTAAGCGGTATATTAGGCTATGTTGGTGAAACTGAAAATGTATATTTATATGTAAAATACTGTATGGGACCTGGGCAGATATCTGTTACAAATACCTTGCACTCGGGTGAGAGTCCAGAAAAAGCGGAAATCAGGACTATACATTGGTATGAGAGCTATTGAGATGTACCTTTAAGACAGGTCAATACACGGCTAGTTCTCCTCGTGACGCCGTGTTTCAATTTATAAGGGTGCAGAAGTAACATTCCAGTCTACTCTGTGCATGTCATGTGGCGTGTCCACTGGCTTATTTAATTCTTTCACCATATCGCGTCAATTTAAGTTCAACTATAGCAGTTTTATTGTCGGCTATCACTGATGGTTGAAAGTTAAAAAATCTGAAGGTGCTCGTGTTCCACATACAGTGTTAAGGAAACGATTAAAACACATGTTTTAGAAAATATCGTATGTCCTGCTGTTGTCGTCTCGACCCTACAACCGAGAACATAGAGTGCATGCTGGAGACGCAGTTTACAGCAGCCAAGGGCAAGGGCAATGCGGACAGCGGACCAGCGACGGCGGAGAACGAGGAAAGAGTCCTGAAGTCCAGTCCAGATACAGATGTATTTTTTTTTATCTTGAAAAGTGCAGAGCGATGCGCAGTGGTATCTGGACGAGTCCACTTCAGAACGGTTACAACTGGAGGGGAGGGCAGGTCAGTTGCGAGTGAACACGTGCAGAGCTACTCGGTAACACTCCAGCTTGTTTCAAAATGTGCTTGTCTCCTGGTTCCAAGAGAGCATTTATAATTGACTCCTTCTAGCAGCAAATTAGGAAATAAAGTGCTGCATTTAAAACACGAGAAGTAATAACCAATATCCATAGATTTATAAAAAAGAAACAATGGTCTGCGTCAGCTATAAAAATCTGGGGAAAGGTATCTGAGGCAACAGTTGTGTCTGAAAGCAGTTTAGGATAGTTATTAAGGAAAGAAAAGCCATTGGTGCTAGTGCCACAACGTCCTTCTCTATGCCCAGTAAACAAAGATTAAGAACATGCACAAAATCTAATTTGGATGTTTTAATTCAGAATTAGTTAGGCGAACTATGAATAACTTTTAAAGCACAGATAAACAAAGACCAACTTTGAAGAAAGTGCTTATGAAGCTTAAAAATTCTACTGACTTCCAAGGCAGTGTCGGAACATTAAGAAGAGTTCTTTTGAAGCTAGGATTATATGAAAAAAAGAAAAAGCACTAAGCGTGACACACAAATTTTAATCGAACTTCGCACCATACGTGCAGAAAGGCTAAAGTATTTACGAAATATTCGGAGATATCAAAGTGAAGTTTATATAGTTTATATGGATGAAACTTATATAAATACAGCACATACTGGACCATATGTCTGGAGTGAAATACGTTACAGGGACTCTGCAGTGATATTGAAAGGCCGACAGTTGTTTATCATGCCTGCTGGAGGAGAACAGTGTTTTTCCAAATGCCCATGTACTATTTAAGATCCAACAAAAGCGTGGAGATTAACATAATAAGAATTACAACTTAGTTTATAAGGGCTGCAAAACTGGCTTCGAGAATGAAATTTGTTTTTAGACACCTTATGCACCGCCCTCCCCTCTCGCAATCTTAGGCGTGTGACGCATTGTGGCGATAGGTGCACTATCCCCACCACAGTTGCTACTCATCCCTACCGCGCAGGATTCCTGTCAAGATAAAATAATACATCTGCACGTGCGCCGTGTGAGGCGGTGAGCAAGGTTACTACCGCAACGTAGAGTGGATAACTGGCGTCAGCTTATCCGCAATCCCATGAATGATAGTCTTGTCAGCCGAATTGTCACTTGTGATGAAGAATGGGCATATTATCGAAAACTTGATGCCTCGTAACTGTGGCTTAATCCCCCCCCCAACCTGCCAAAGTCATCGTTAATACAAATGGGCGGGAGATTGATGCGGATCTTTATTCTCAACAACTGGAAGGAGTTCATGAAACCCTGAGATAGAGATACCCAGCACTAGTTAAAGGGAATAGAGTTCTATTGCAACAGGATAATGCAACACCCCATACTGCACGAACAAACACGGAAGAAATTTAGGACTTGGGAGGAATCCAACTGCTATCACAACCAGCTTACAGAACTGTCCTTGCACCATCAGACTATCATTCTTTTCGATCCACGGTCCATTTTCTACGTGAAAGAAATTTTGACAACATTGAAGCCGTGCAAGTGGGTGTCACCGAATTCTTCGCATCAAAAACAAGAGACTGGTACTATCGTGAGATAATAAACCTCGATGGCTCAAGTCCATAGAATCGAATGGTCTGTACTATGAAAATTAGTTTCTTGTCAGAACACAAATCAAATAATTGTTTTTCTTTTTCCTTTCTTAAAAAGGACTGAGACACTATCTATGTTAATTAAATTGATAGAAATATATCAATAGCACGCGCTCCTCTTCAAGTAATTTTAATAAAAATAATACACATCACCCACCTTGGTAGCGTACATTGCTGCGTGCTGCTGTGGTCTCCGGGCTCATTTGAGCATCATTTAACCCATTTTATTCATCGTTTAATATGACTTGACGTTGGAGGACGTAAATTACAACATACGAGGGCTGTTCAATAAAAAAGTGCTCTCCCCTGTATGCAATGCACTTGTCTCAGCTTTTCTGCCAGTCTGCAAAGACATGCTGGAAAACGGTTTTTGAAAGATCTTACAAAATCGCCTCCGCAGCCTTCACCACTGCTTCTGATGATGGATAATGCCTCCCACGAATTCGTTTCTTCAAGTTAGGGAAGAGAAAATGTCACAGGGAGCCAAATCTGGACTATAGGGAGGGTGATGGATGCACTTCACGTTGATTTTTGCAAGATATTCAGCAATAACATTGGCAATATGCAGTCGCACATTATCGTGATGAGGCATCCAGCCTGCTTCACGGAAATATGGTCTTTTGCGCCTGATATGGACTTGCAAGGTTTTCAGGACATCCCTGTAGTATTGTCCAGTTACTGATGTGTGTGCAGGTACAACATGCTGACAAACCATTCCATGAATATCAAAGAATGAGATGACCATAACTTTCCCAGCAGAAGCAACGACTTTTGCTTTTTGGGGGGTTGGTGATGAAGGAGATTTCCACAATGACTTTTGTTGTTTGCTCTCAGGATCAAAACGATATAGCCAAGTTTCATCAGCAGTGATTACGTTTGAAAGAAACTCCGGATCTTCCTCTAACATCAACTTTAACTACATGTTACCTCCATTGCAGCGGTAGGCGATACTGAACATGTCTCAATTTTCCTGGTTCTCCCAGGCGGGATCCAGGAATACCAACAATGAAACTACCACGGCGTGTTTGTTTCACATTAATCTAACAGAATACAATAAGTTTGAATTTCAGTGTGAAAAATTATGACCGTAAAAGTTATGACCATTCTTTATTAAACAGCCCTTGAAATTATCACGTAGATTGTAGCGTGTGTGCCTCACTCTCAAGAGTCCCGGAGTTCGAATCTCGGTCAGGGTGCGTTTCCTGAATACAGTTCTTCGGTATTTTCCCCTTATGCTTAAATAAAAATGTCGGGTAACTCTGAGCTCTGTGGACGCCAGGCTCATTTGAGCATCATTTAGCACATTTCATTCATCGTCCGATATGACGCCGTTGGAAGACGCAAATTATAATATACATTGTTAAGAGAACAAGATTCTTGTAGTAGAGATAGAATTTAAATATTAAGTATATAATCTCCCATATAAAAACAATTTGATAAATTATTGAACGCACAGTAACACGGATACTGGCCACCTGAGTCAACCTCCTTGAACTGAGTAGAGAAAGTCATGTGAAGTAACATAGAATTTTTATTAATTTATTTTTTGAGTTGCTTATATGACAAATTACCTTGGAAACTTAGCTTGAATTTTACAGCAAACAGCAACATAGATATCATCAATTCCTCATGCCCTTAGTGTGGCGAGTATCAGTGAATTATTACTTTACATCAGTATAAAGCTGTTGGTTGTAGAACATAAATTAACAAATTCACTTAGTACCTACTTCCCTTGTAGAGGATTACAACCCCAAGTTGCGGTGTAAATCTTGCGAGGGTTCAATAACCCACTTTTTCGCTCCAGTCCTTGCTTCTCTATGATAATGCGGCTTCCATTAACATTTTCAGAGCTAGGAGCATGCATCTCACATTTTAACTCTCACAAAAACGAGGAGTAAGCTAAGAAGAGCTCTTTGCAAAATTCAGCCGGCGTTCTTTAGCAAATCCTCGAGCCGGAAGCCCAACTTTTCTAAATGCTTGCTGCTGTGGTACGGATGAAGGTTGTGGTTTAGATATTCCTTGTCTACGCCAATAGACGAAGCCACAAAACCACCACTGCCTCGTTGTTATGATCCTTGTATAACATATTAACAGTGTTGGCTGACGAGCTGTTTTTGCTGTGACCGTAATTACAAACAGTGAAGAATGTTCCGGCATTATGGAGACGCAATCAGGGTTAATTCCACTGACACCCTTTGGAACGGTACAGGCTTTAATCAAAAGTTCACTTAATTTGTTTATTTTTGTTGCAATATGTATGACATCTGTGAATATTCGATCACATATTTGGGGTTTGTTGATGGCATACATACTTCAAGATTAGCTGTGCCAGTGACTGAGTCAGTGCTTGTTGCTAAAATGTATTTTGTTTTAAATTTACTATCCCTGCTATTTAAATACTGGGTTCCACGTAACAACTGGAATACATATTTCAACGAAATACGCGTTTTGACACAACGGAATAAAAGGGGTATTTGGAAAACATGTATGTGTCTGTACTGTATACGTGGCAGATATTTGTGTGACAATCGTACCACGAAACAAGTATCTAATGGTTAATCCTTTAGGGATACTATAGAAATATTTTAGAAAATTCTCTAATTAGAAGAACATTCCCTTAAATTGGCAAATATTGTGCTTGAAAATGCCTTTATTTTGCAAAAGTGACCTTGTGGGTTCGAAAAATTAAAAGTCTAGTTTGCAGAAATGCAAAATGGTCTTTATTTCCGTAGAAAAACAGTTTGTACACCCCTTTAAGGCACTAAAATTACGTAACATACACCAACACAGTCTCTCGTGGTTTAACCACACCTAAACAAACAACAGACTTTAGCTTCAAATCACTACACGATTATCAGTTCTCGACTCGACTTGGTACAGTCGAGTACAGTCCGACCCGTTGTGGACCACGTCGACCTCTCCCTTGTGCTCGACGCCTCACAATTAAGGATCGGTGGCGTGGGGAGGTTAAGGAAAGGGAGATTGAAGTCGGTTCGAGGTGACATGTAGCTCCCGCATGATAACTCTCATCTGTACTTCAGGAGTGGGTACGTCCTGACAGGTTGTGGGTTAGTGATGATACCTCGAAACTGGTCGATAGAAGTTTATTGTAGTCCTTGGATTCCTACGCTCGCCACCGTAAAGTCGTCGTCGGTGTGGTTGCTGAGTCAAGCGTCAATATCTATATTGCGATGCGAAGCACGGTAGCAGTAGCACTGCGTAGTCGAATTAGATATACTTATCGTCTTCCCAATACATTACTCGTTGGGCTAACTCCCAGCACAGTGGTGTCGTTGAAGGTGAACCTCCTCCTCAGAGGAGGGGCCTTCGACTTTTTGCCATTTTAGGACATTGTCCCTTACTGGCATGGTGGTGATTTTTAATGATGTGACGGTGGGTGGATGGTGGTGGATATATCATAATGGTTGTTTGGTTTGTTGGTAGGGGTTGAAATATAATGAATAGCTGAATGGATTGTATGGGCTTATGGTGGAGCTAGCACTAGTCTAGGTCGCTTGTAGGTTTCACCGGGGTCGAGGTCATATTCCCCCAGACCGCGGATTAGACTGTTGAAGCTAGAAGGGAGCTTGTTATTAAAACCATGAGATAAGATAAGGATGTAATCTGTGATTTTTGAGAAGTAGAGGTCTGCATGGATATTATCGTTAGGAATGTACCATTCGGAAGCTGTTGTTATCCGAAGGACTTGTAGTTTGTGAAGATCGGATTTTGCTGCAACTCCCCAGACTGTGCAAGTATAGGTTAGTGCAGGGCGGAGTATATGCTTGTATATGAGCAATTTGTTGTGCAGGCTCATTGTTGATTTCTTATTAAACATAGGATATAGCATGACCATCCTTCTGGACACTTTATTAGCCACAGTGGTGATGTGTTGTTTCGACGTCAGACGCCAATCCAGGGTTACTAAAAGGTACGTAGTCTCCGTGGACCATTGTACGTCCTCTCCAGCCAGGAGGAGATTGGGTACATATTGTGGAGTACGGCAAGTGAATGAGATTTAGTTGCATTTATCTTCAAGCGCCAAGTGATTAACCAGGCAGATAGCATATCAGCGTAACGCTGGGCCTTGGTTACTGCATTAACGTATTGTTTAGATGAGACTGTTAATGCGGTGTCATCAGCGAATAGATACAGGTTACAGCCTATTAGGGTGGGGAGGATGTTTATATAGGTGAGGAATAGGAGGGGACCAAGGACACTGCCTTGTGGTACCCCGGCTTGAATACCATAGGATTGGGCTAACTCTCACCGGAGAGATTGTTAAACATTGCACTTGAACTCTGTGCATAGCAAGGAAGTATAGTTCTTAGGCGGTGCCGAATACGCGTCCGTCTTACGCAGCACTCAGGACCGAAATGTTCTTACTAGCAAAACCTAGTTTCCGCCATCCCCTTGAAGCATTCCCACTCTAGATATTTCTCGGAGTTTGCAAAATCACATGACCAAATATCAATTTTCTATTGACTTTTAAGTATCCTCCACTTGATATCAGAGTTAGGAATTTCCAGTTTCGGACCTAGCATCAGAGACGCCTTCTCTAACTGTCCGCGTGCAAAAATTTATGCTAAGACATGCGTTCGTGAATCGTTTGAAATCTGATAGCCTGTTGTCAGAGGCACGCATGGGATTTTGACAACGGATAGTTTTGCAACTGAGAGGCGTCAAATTTTCCTTGAGGGCAAAACGAACAATAGAGTAGGGATGTTTGTTTACAGGGGTAACAAAGGGAGTTTGATGACCTTCGTAGAGTGGCCTTGTCACTGCGGTGGTCGTCTGCTACCCGCCTCTGCAAGGATAGCTCCGAGCGATCGGCCGCTGGAGTGAGAAGTGGAGGATGGCAAATAGTCCAGGGAAGAGCTCCGCTCTTCTACTGGCTAAGGTCCGACGCTGGCGACCGACGGGAACACTAGGGCTGAGGCAGAGGCACATGCCATGGGTTATCTCAGCTAAATACCTGGGTGTCCTGCTTGATCGTGGGCTAAACTTCACTCCCCATGTCAGGGCGAAGGCGGGACTAGGCCATGTTGCACTCAGGCAGTTTTACCCCATCTTCAGATCCAATATGCCTGCACACCTCAAACTACGTCTGTACCGGGCGATTATTCCACCCATGATTCTGTATGGGTGCGAGGTCTGGGGACTGGCGGCTCCGACCTCCATCCGCAGACCACAGATCGTGCAGAATCGGGCATTAAGAATGATCTATGGTACTGGGCGCAGATTCCCTACTCACATCCTATACGAATACTCCCAAATCCCTTACATAGAGGACATGGTAAGAGAGAGATCTCGAACCCTCCATCAAAAACTGTCTACCCATTCCAACCAGCTGGTCAACACTTTGGGTTGGTATGACCACAGAACACCTCGCAGGAGGAGGAGATGCAAACTCCCCAAGGACGCCATGGGCTATTAGCCAGAAGGGGTTCTCTCCATCACACCGTAAAACCCAGAACCAGAAATGGGTCTAGATAATTGCCCCACACAGTCTCCTGTCCCCTCTGATCGTGCTGTCTGCACCCCGACCTCCGTCAAGCGGGGAGTTCGGGTGAAGGCAGCCTTGGAAATACATACCCCAGGCGGCAGCCAGAGCGGCTTAACCCAATACATCAGAGAAACCTATGCCCCAACACAAACGCTTGAGACAAAGGACGGACAACTACTACACTACCCAGATAAAGCCGCAGTAAGCGGCTAGGTGCTGTGTGAAACCACACCGTCCAGGTAAACCTGGACGACTCGATTCTTCTGCTGGTCTGCTGGTCCGGGGTATATGCCAGCATTATGGCATATGTCTGTTCTGTTATACGTCATTTATTTATATTTGTGAACCTATCATTTATTTATATTTATTCGTTTGTTTCAATATCTTTCTGATATCAGGTGTCCTGTCAGTGTTCTTAGGTGACAGGGGCTGCTTCAACACACAAACACACACACACGCACGCACACACACATAATAAACAGCTCACTGGCTCGCAACTGCAACAATAATATTGTATTCCCTGATTACAATTAACATAAAACTGACATTAACTCTTTTACAAGGTTTCGTCGCGGCACTGAATTTACGTCTTTTCACCGTAACATTCTTCTATCAAAAGACGCCTTCTCTCCTCCCTGTTTTACCAAAATTATTGCTTTTTCATTCTCTCGTTGATATCACTACCAAACTTAAATTTTATTGGTCCACGTCACACATTGCATATCAGTTTTAAAACTACCAATCATAAAACATTCACATCATATCACTTAGATGTTGCGTCTTCTCATGACCTACTGAATTTTAACAATCGCCTTTCTTATTCATTTTAACATGTCAATATAGATTCCTAAACCACATACAGTTACTCCAAAAAGTATTCGTCTAATGCATAAGTTTATATTTAAGGATGCATGCACAGCAGGGACACTGTCTTGATTACTGATTAGTGAAAGAGGGAATACATTAAAGAAACACATAGTATCTATTCATATATACATATTTAAACATTTAGCAGTAAAGATATGCAATATAGGATGTAAAAGAAGTATTCGTCTGCATACTGAACATGATGTAGAATGTTACGTTTAGTACTTAGTAGGCCCTCCATTCCTCTTTATAATCTCTTGCATTCTCCTTGGCGTGGATTTCACCACAGATTGTGTTGTTTCCACTATAATTTACGTCATTGCTCTAGTAGAGAGTTCTTTGGATCCTTTACATTAGATATCTGATGATTACTAATATTTTTGTCCAGTATACTCCACATATTCTCTATTGGATTCATGTCTGGGGATTGCGGTGGTGTCAGCATCCATCGTGGAGTATTATACAACAACCATAGCCTTGCATCTAGAACTGTGAGTTTTGGATCATTAACTTGTGTGAAAATATAATCCTCAGAAAGACCCAATTTATTCACACTTCTGGACATGTGTTTTTAAGATGTTTATATAAACCTTATGGTTCATAATTCCATCAATAAAGCACATAACCCCTGTACCATTTGCACTCATGCAGCCCCAGAAGGGTACTGAACCGCCTCCATTTTAAACTGAAGCTGCTATATTTTCCTCCTCAAGCTCGCAATTCTTTTTTCTTCACACTATTACTCGCCCTTTTGACTTAAAGGGCTGAAACTTACTCTCGTCAGTAACTACAACCTTCTTCCAGAAACCAAAACCCATCGTATTTATGTTCTTTTTCAAAAGTAACTCGCTTCTTTCTGTTGATTTTACTGATGTATGGTTTTCTACGGGTTGTTGGGCCTCCATACTCAGCTTCATAAAGCACGCTCGCTTGCTCGTCGTGCTGGCTGGTTGTATTTAGCCAGAAGGTTTTTGCTGCCTGCACACCCGTTTTGGGTTTAACCGCAGGTAAAGTTTGTTCGGGATGTAGTAGGGTGACCTGTGGGTTTTTAGGTTGGAATTAATTTGTAAGGATACAGTAATTGTACCTTGGGAATGAAAGGATAGGATGCAATGCCTAGCACCTTGGTGTTTTGTTTCTGAAATTTAGGTTGGTAATTTTGATGCCAAACTGCTTAGGAGAATATGTGGATTTCAGCTTTAGCTGCTGTTGGGATTAGCTCCTGGGTTATCTTGGGTGCCCGCAAGCCATGCGGGGTACCCGATGTAGGCTAGAGCGACGTCTAGTGGGGTCATGATCTCCCAAAGATCTGACAAGGGCGCTTCTATGATTGGGTAAGTTGGCGTATAATTTTGATGCCCGGCGCCTAATCTCGTCCTCCACTTATGGAAGTCCTGAGGCTTTATGAAGCAGCCTGGTGGGAAAGTAGCGGCCCACAGAGTAGATAGACCGTAGTCATCTATTCTGTGCACGTTGAAGCCATGCCAACCAGCTATATGCGACCATGCCCCAGATTTCACAGACATAAAGCATTACTGGAATTACCAGCGCTCGGAAAAGGTATAACCTCAGGCGAAGTGGCATCGAGCTCGACCCCAGCTATTGCTCCCTGTACCCTTGCCGATAGGTCCCTGATGTGCTGGCGAAAGGTTAGACCTTTATCCAACGTGACTCCTAGGTACCGCACAGAGTTACTCCACTCTATCCTTCGGCCTCGGAAGCTGAAGTTAGGGCAGTCTGCGGGGGTGTGGCGCTTAGTAAAAATTATGGCGTGGCTTTTGTCCGGATTTACGGACATCCGCCAACGCCTACACCACTGCTGTGTGAGACGGAGGTGTCTGTGTATGGGGTTGAAGGCTCTGAGGATGTGTTTGTCTTTGCAGAACAGAAGCACGTCGTCAGCGTATTGTGCCATTACGACTCGTGGCTCGGTGGGGAAGTTTGCCATAAAGGCATTGAATAGTGTAGGGGATAGTACAGAGCCTTCGGGGACTCCGCCTCTCACTGGCGATAAAGCACGTTTCTTATAGTTTGTGCTAAAGCAGAATTTCCTGTGTGTGTTTGAACTGCAATAGCACGTTTTGGAGCACTTATTTTAGGACTTTCCTTGGCCTCTCTAAGTAACTGTCGTTTCTCCATCTCGGATGGAACTGCAGGACGGCCGCTCCTTGATTGATTTTCATAAGTTTCGTTCAGATCAAACCTGTATATAACAGTATTCACTCTACTGGTAGGTCCTCCAATGGTTTCTGCAATTTCTTGAAACGATTTTCCTTTTTAATTAACCTGATGCAAATTGGTCTCTCTTCTTTTGTAGTTGCACGATGTTTTCGACCCATTATACTTAAACAGCAGTCAACCACATTGAAAACAGAGATGGAACTGCCAACAACAATGGATGAAACACAACTTCATAAGAAAAGGGAAGGGATGTGTGTCAGCGAGGCACCATACCTGGGATCCTGTTTACTAGACGAGTACTTGTTTGACATCAAATGGGACATGATTTTAAATAACGTAGAGCTGTGCACTAATTAAGCAATATATAAACCCAAATTGTGGTTTATTTATAAATATAGATATCAACCAATGTAACGAAATTGTTATTGTTCGTTTCCTATCTATATTTTTCTGATTGTACTTGTTATATTCTATGTGCTATGGTTAGACGAATACTTTTTGGAGTATATTTAAACAGAACCAAAATATTTACAACCGAGTCCAACCCAATATGAATAATTACCTCAAGGGAGGTGCTCAGAAATTCAGCCTGAAGTGCTTCTAAGAACGTCTTTTACAACGGAGCACTTTGTTATCCAGTTTTACAATGACCAGCTCAGCCTCCAAGCACGCCTTGGATTTCTCCCCTCGCCACAGTTATTAACAAAACTTGGAGATCATCCAGAGAACTACACGTTGGATCTTCATCAAAGTTGTACCAGATTTTGGAAACCACAGTTTAGTAAAAACTGTAACTGAAGTTTGTTCAGACTTTTAAGAGAACCGCTGCTAAGTTTGAAGGAAGGCTTAGCGGTCGAGGACGGATAAAAGGTTCTGGTTTATCTCAGGCAGCATGCGACTTAGCTGCTGCGAACCAATTCGCAGGCGATCGATGCAGCAACTCCCTCGAGAGTTTGCTTGTGACGGCGAGAAAGAAGGTAGACAATTATGATGCTATTCACTTGAGCGACAAGAGCAAACTTTTCTGTCACATCAACAGACCGCCCCGCTTACCACATTATGGTCCACTTGCCACTGTCATAATACAGGAATATTTTACATTTAGATGAATCTTGTCAGACACTCTTGTCAGATTGTAATTGAGGATTTATTCTGACATCTAAACTACGTAACAATTCTAAAAAGTGCTATTCAAGCAAAAACTTTGAAACCAAGATTTCACCTTAAAATTATCTGGAGAATTTTTAGAAAATGAGTGGAGTCTCTCAACACTATAAATTAAAAGAGAGAAAAAGTGTCATATCAAAAAATTGTTACTTAAGTTTATCGTTTTCCAAGAATGCTACAAAAAGGACTTTAATACAAACCAAACTTCTTCTTTTTCTTCACTCCATGGTTTGGATATATCTCCCGTTCCGGCTTCATAGATATCTCCAGCGTTTCCTGGGTTGTCCTGTCTCTCTTCTTCCTTTTTGATTATAGTTTAGTACTGCATTTGGATATCTTCCATCCTCCATTCTTAATATATGTTCATGCTATTGTTGCCTTCGTTCTGATATTTATCATGGATTGGTTCGATTTCTAATTTCTTTCTAATATCCTCATTTCTTATATTATCCAATATTGTACAACCTTTAACACTTCTTAAAAAATTCATTTCTGCAGTCTTTATTTTATATAAATCCTTTTATGTTGGCACCCAGGTTTCGCTTCCATATAGTAAAGTTGGAATAGCCATTACCTTATACATTTTCATTTTTGTATCCTTTCTCACTCTGTCTTTAAAAGTTCTTTGGGTTGTCCTACACATTTCTTGCAATTTTTTACTTTTTCTGCTATATGACCATTGTTTCTAAAACTTATGTTACATCCTAAATATCTAAAACTCGATATTTGTTCTAAAATTTTATTTTCTAAAACAATTTTTGATCTTACATTTCCTTTAAAAGCCATAATTTTTTTTCTTCTGATATTTTAAAATTATACTTTCCTACTATATTATTTGGAATATACATTCATATTTGCAGTTGATTTTCATTCTGATGAATCAATATTTGGTCATCCGCAAACAGCAGAGTATTAATATAAATATTTTCTTTATTTTGATTCCTGGGTCTACTAAAATCTTCCATTCATTTAGAATGTCGTCCATATAATAAACAAAACTTTACATGGAATACTCTACGAACATTTTGAGTTTCTTAGAAATGGTTCTAAAGGATTTTATTAAATGATTTGTGTCGACAGGCACTGGCCGCGCACTCCACACCTAACGCTGATTAAACTGGTATATGTTGGTTTAGGAAATGAAATGTGTAGTGTTTAATGCTCGCTTTTACTACATACGGCACCGCAGGTGGTGACGCTGATGATACATGAGATGAAGATGGAGCACCGGTGGAAAGAGATGGTGGGGGAAACCGGAGGTCCCGGAGAAAACCCTCCCCAGCGCCGCGTTGTCCACCACAAATATCACTTTGCGGTCACCTGGGATCGAACCCGGGCCGCCTTGGTGAGAGCTAAGTGGTCTAACCACTGAGCCATGGCGCGCGGCCACTTATAGTAGCTTGTGTATAGCAGATTTCGTACATACACTGCTCAAGAAACAAATGATAGAGACTTGTTAATCTTAATGCATGTCACAAGCTAAACAGCCATTTTGATCTTTTATTGTGGCTGACCACCTGTTGGATATCGCTTACACAATTGTAACAGTACTGCCAACTTTCTCAACCATGATGCGAAATGTTGATCAAATATTTTATTGGATATACATGACGTGTTTTTTTCAGTAACTGTTGAAGACAGTTAAATATAATCACGAAGTCTATTGAAATATATTGGCGAAAGGAAGTCCAGCATAGTGATGCATGTTTATCGCTGTAGCAAGTGTATGACTGGAGCAGAGAGTGCAGAAATGTCACGGCAGATGCTCTACGCCAGGTCAGGGCACTAGTGTCTACTGCAACAGTTGAAGTCATCGTGGTGGAAAATCGCCGTGTGGCGGTGAATGAAACAGCCGCAAATCTAAACATTACTCATGGATCAGCACATCACATTATGCATGACGTACTTAAGTTTGGCAACGTGTCTGCAAGATGCATGTCACTGTACCTCACTCCAGAACTATAGTCCAGTATTCTTCCTGCCTCACTCACCACTCACCGAGAGATTACCAGGTATTTGGAGTTATTAAAGAGGCAACGGAAATGTTAAAATTTCCTTCCATCAAGCGGTGGTGCACGTGGCTGCGTGCACAAAACAAGATACCGTTTTAAAGGAATGCCATACTTACGTTGAACCTTTGTTCAGTTTATATATATATATATATATATATATATATATAGTGTGTTCTGAAACGACAGCGAATAGATAGAAGTAATTGCTAAGGCTCTGTGTGACACATATCGTTTTACCGAAAAAAGAGCAGCATAAAAACGCTCCAGAATAAGTGTAGCTTAGGCAGTTACAGGAGCAATGCCGCGTACCTCACGGTCTCGAATTTCGCAGGTACCGCGTACCGCCTGCTGTAGCAGTTTGTAAACATACCTATATACTTCACGGTAGCTTGCTACCATTAAGAATTTTTTCCTTATGAAACTGCAATAAAGAAGTTATACTTTAGTTATTTGTTTATGGATGTTTAACGTGTTCCAACATGCCGTTACAACAGTATATGACAGCAAACAAGCTGGTGGACATATGCAACTTAAACATTTTAGTGAGATTGAGGATGAAGAATTGTAGATAAAGTTCACCAAAGCTTAATGCCTTATGCAATGCGAGAAGCGTTTTAATTCACTGTGTTTAATAATACTAAATAAAGCACTTTTATTGATAGAGTAGACATGAAAAATTCAATGTCACGGCCGGGATTTGAACCACGGATCTCCTGGATTCCGTCCAGTCGGTCTAACCCATTGAGCTACCATGGCCAACTTGCTGTCATGACATTAAATCCTGCAACTGACTTATATTTTACCGGTAAACCACTAGGGACTCCCGCATCTGAGATACGCCGTTTGTGGCGAATTACTATTGTAAGTACTTGAGTCCCAGGCTTCATGATTTAACTATTATTATTTAAGATAATTAATGGAAATTATTCACTTCTTCACACTAGCCGTATACAGGCCAAGGTATTGGATTGACTAGACGGAAACTAGTAAATCCGTGATTCAAATCCCGGCCTTGGCATTGAATTTTTCATGTCGACTCTATTAACCCAATAGCTTAGTTTGGATACAACTAGTGAGAAGAAATGAATAGTTTCCATCAGTTAACTTAAATAAAGCATTTGCAAGTTAAAAGGAAGCTGTTGATTTTACAGTAACTGTCTGAAAGCACTGTAGAGTAGCCGTATTCCCATTAAAGCCCTGGGTGTTCAGCGTGCGAGCCTGTTTTCAATATCCTCTTGACTCCTCATGTATATCAGTTCAACACCAACTCCAATACTCAGACCATAATACGAGAATCGATTGTAGGAAAAATGGCGGCGCTCGTGGCCCAGCTTGTTATGTTGTGGTTATATCTACAGAGTAAAGTGTGTTTGTTTACTTTGATTGTGTGTTTGAAGAATTAATGTAATTCATATTACAGTGGCAATTAGTGACTAACGAGTTAGTTTATAGTTGAGTATTTAACATAAAGTGATAACGTTTACCTAAATATATACTGTGAAGTATTGTCGAAATGCATCGTTGGTGTGTTCCCAGCTGCAATCTAATTATGGTAGTATACCTCACACGACATTTAAATTTCCGAAGGTAAAATCGTAATGGGATAAGTGGACCAGGAACATACATCGTAAAGATTTTAAAGTAAATGACAAAACTGTAGTATGTATTCATTTTGAACAGTGCTTTGAGGTTAAGGAAGACATCTTTCCAGTAAATGATGGTGAACCAATTCGTGCCCTTCGAAAAGTACCAAAATTAATAGATGATGCATACCCCACGATCTTTAAAAATCAGCCATCCTATCACACATTAAAGCTCAACCAGAAAAGACGAAATCCTGAAGAATGCATCCAAGACATTTTACAGAGAGTAAAGATAAGTTTAATGTTTGGTGTGCACAAGATGTTATTGACAGTTTTGAACCGAAGTGGTGAGGAGATTTTAACCCATTGATAGTCATTATTAAAGACGATTAGTTACGTTCTTTTCAATAACATTCAAGATCCCAGCTTCGCTGATGTTCCTTCATTTAATGAGTTTCAATGTATTTCATAACCTAGAAGCAATATTATGAGCCTTCCAGTGGAAAATTTTAAATGGATCTTGCAGTGTGAGGGAACTGACACCTAAAAACGTGACAATTTTAGTAAACTGGACAATCTGGTGAGTTCTCTTAAATATTATAATATAAGCAGTATGGACTTTCCAGAAAAGGTTACTATGTAAACAATATGAAAGAAACTTTAGTACTTGCTACAGACGATAGGATGATACAGCCCAATAAGATAAAGTTTGCTGTGTTTAATGCTTATGAGTTGTAATGCCTTATAAATTAAATTTTGATTGGAAGTATAAGGTGGAAAATGCATAGTACTGGTCGTGCTTCTATATAATGTTATAAGCTCTTAGGATTTGCCATGATGTTCTTTATTTATGTTATTACACGTTTTAGTTGAAAGTATAAAGTGATAAATGCTTAGTAGTTACCTCGTTGCTCCGTAATATGGATTATATTATGTCAATTGTGTATAGTTTCCTATTCAGCGTAACCAGAGTCGCTGGGCTTCGACGGGCGCCATCTTGGAATCTGTATTATGGTCTGAGTATTGGAGTTGGTGTTGACCAGTTCCTCCATCTCTCCCTTCCACCCAGCCATATGCGTCAACCTGTATGCGCAAAGGTCAGTGTGTATCCTCATCTAGACCAGTGAACTTGGTTATCACGTGCTTTGCTGGGAACACTAAATCTGTGAAACGTATCAGTTACTTTTGTGTATGAGTGTTGCAGTGCATAAAAGGGGAGTATTATGGCAGCCAATCGCTCTAAAGTTTATCGCAGAACTGTAAAAGGGCAAGCTAGAGAAATAATAGCAAATGTTTTAAATTTTATGCGACGGGAAGCCGCAGGAGCTAATTTTATAATCCCTGTGAATGAGGTTAATGAGCGTGTTGCAGCCGCAACGGGCGTTTCGCTATCCACGGTTAAGAAAATAAAGAAGGAGATGATTGATATACAGAGCGGTTCAGTCTCTTCAGTCTCTTCATTCGGGACACCAAAGCGAAACAAAAACAGGTCCAAACCATTCACTGATCTTGATGATTTTGATATGTGTGTAGTTCGCAGGACTATAAATGAATTCTACATCCATGAAAAGCGAGTTCCTACAGTTAAAGCTGTGTTACATAAAGTAAGAGAAACAATTACTTACAAAGTTAATGACGATAGTAGCAGCAGTGATTCGGAAAGTGATTACTTAGCAACGTCTGAATATGAGTGCAGCAGCAGAGCCGAGAGGTACGTTTTCGAGGGATGTGCAGACGACATGCTGGACGGCATCGAGGAACTTCCCCAATCACCTCACGCCTAAGCCACGCCCATCGGTGGTGAGAGACGCTCCTAAGGTCAGCAATGCATTATGCCAGGTGATACGAAAATGATGGTGGTGGCGATCACAGGTTACCACAGCTCCACGTTGTGCGCCAATTTGTAGCAAAAATGTTTATGGGTGTACAGAAGTCCACGTTGTAACGCCAATTTGATGCAAATATAATTGGCGAACACAGAAGTCGGCGAGCAATGAGGTTTCTCTCAGGATATGCGTGGATGTGTGTGAGAAGGAAATTTTACAACACTGGAATGCCCTTCTCCAAATTATTTATTCACTGCTTCTTTTATAACCTCAAAATGGAAGCTGCCGACCGAGGGTTACCAATCTCGGTTTATAGTGACTGAATGCTAATTATATTTCTCGATAAATTTTGATGACCCGACAAATATTCAAGACAGAACAAGTTGACCGCTCTAATAGGCTTGACGTCTCAGACTCCTCTCTTTTATCGGCTGCACGCCGAAGACTTTATAATGGCTTCCTAGCCGCGACCCGTCTCCATCGGCTAAACGCCGAAGAGTGCCTGACCACATCTGCGTGTGTATATTTATATAACTTTCACTCTCCAAAACTCTTTTAAGCAAACAAAGTCCTTTTGTGGCTGTTTTGGTCGCCATAGTAAACGATCCAAAGAATTCCCTATTCATATACAAGTGACAATTCCTTTAGAAACCTTCTAAGGACACTGCTCCTTTCATTCATGGCTTTGTTAGAACACTTTCCCCAACTGAACTGGCCTTGGCCTTGGTCGTCAC
Source organism: Mantis religiosa (assembly GCA_030765055.1). Lineage (NCBI taxonomy): Eukaryota > Metazoa > Arthropoda > Insecta > Mantodea > Mantidae > Mantis > Mantis religiosa. Next base: position 174,482,397 of record CM060953.1, read on the forward strand.
AAAGAACCAACATTCCTTCGATATCTATCATGACTGCTTCTGTCAACCCATAATTTCGGTATCACAGGGGTTTTACGGAAGTAATCTAACTCTACGATTAAGATTACAGCAAAATGAGCAGCATTGGAATTGTCCGAGCTATTATTCGACTTTTGCACACATAACTGTCCTCTGCCCCATTACCTAAAAGTGAGGTTAGAGTCACTGATAAAGCACAAGGAGTAATGCTTTTTTTTTTCGTGGCCGGTGTGTTCCAATACAAACTCTTGAGGTTCGTACACCAGTGGTTCCTGCGCTGCCTAATTTCAAAGTAATATAATATTTATCGCTGCATAAAGTTATATCTAAGTAAATTTCGAAGCTGCGACACCGAAATTCGGACTAGTTAAGTTATAAACTAAGCAACGGCTGTAATCGTTCGGTGCTCTTCATTATTTATAACTTGAAAACTAGAGGAGAGAAGTGAAAACTTAAAGCAAGAAAAAGATAGATCTGGTTACAACAAAGAGTTCACGTGAATTCCTTCACAACATTAACCATATCTGGAGCATTCTTTATTATAAGTTTGAATAGTCAAGTAATTTATATTTACGTGCTAAATTTCACCAATATGTTCAGAAACAATAGAAGCAATTAACTGAAAACTGGAGCTACAATAGCCTGAGTCTAAACCAGAAAGTTTGTGATGAGCTCTGGCTGAAATCGAGTTTGTTAATTTCCTCACGCCCTCAAAACTGCAGGTGCACATTTCATGCAACGATGATCTGGACACCAAGTTTACAAATGTTATTCGAACTTGAGCCGTGAGTTTCCTTTGTTTTGCAATGCACAAACAAGCGAGCTGAAAGCTGGTATTGGTATCAACTCACCCCTATTAACACCTAACAGTGGCTGAGAGCAAACAACGGGGGGCGTATATTCCTGCTCTGTTCTTGATTACTTTAGCAGCGTTAAGTGAATTTCAAGTTGCTCTCACCGTGTGAGAGTGAATGCCACTCTGGTTTACTTCTATGTAATTACGTGTACCTCTGTCTTCCTTTGTGAAATGCTTTTACAGCGATTAAAGCAACTGCCGAGGATATTAAAACCAAACATACTTTACAGGTGTAGTCGAGATTTATTCATAACTGCATTTGTTTTTAGTAAGTTCTTTGCCTCTTTCGTTCTGTACCCCATTGTCTTCGCTCTTTGCTTTCCATTTCTAGTTTGCAGTCTCGAAGTCCTTATTTTGTCCCTTAAAAATTCTCCATTTCCATTCTATTTAATCTTCAGCTTCGAGTACCGGCGTCTGAAAGGAGATTTAAAAAGATTAAGTGTAACACTCAGCACGAATGTTCATTATCATTAATTAACAAGACTAAATAGCAAAAATTAAATGACTGTGTTAAGCTATGCTTAAGATGTTAAAATAATCCTAGAAACAGCACATACATGAACATACTTTTTAATTAGGAAATGTACTGGAAAAATATAGATGCACATCTTCCAGCATCCCATAACGAAAAAAACCCAATAAAAACACCAAAAGTACCAACTGCTATTTAAGGTGTATAACTATCTAGACAGTCAAATTTAAATAAGTAAGGGAGATGCGTCCAGTACCGCAAACCTAGGTTTTTTCAAAATTCAAAGAAAATACAGTGCAGAACAAGTTACGTGTTAATATTATCATGAAGCTAATGACATACAGAAACAACATTAGTAATGGACATTCATGAACGCGAGTCATGTTGACTTTTAAAAACTAAAGTAAATATTATTGATAACTGCGCATCTCAAACAGTGTTTCCCAGTACCGGACAGACGTAAATAAATGCATATTTCTAAACAAAGGAAGAGGAACTGCGTAATAAATAAAAAGATAAAGATCATAATTAGTCTATTTTTGAGATAAAACAGAACACGGTAATATGATAATATATTTTTCAAAAATCGATTATCACAACAAAATAAAAATGTCTTAGAACTAATAACTCTGCATCAGGTCGCCCTTGCAAATTCATCATTTGATGCAGATCTACTCCAGCAGGATTTCATAAAGTTACACCACAGCATAGACTCCTTACACACCAGCGTCAATAACTTCCAGATGGACTAGACACACCACACCGACCCCAACGCCGCTAGGTGTCAAATGCCCTCCAAAACACCCCGGTGCACAGCAACAACAACAATAAATAAACAACATCCTCTCTTTATCCCTTCTTTCCCTTTCAACCTTCTCATCCCACCCTACTACACTGACTATTGTCAGGGCCTTGTGTCATGGCCATGAGCCAGCAAAGCCAACCTGACCTGCGCAATCTTTCCTGCGCAGTTTAGCATCAATCATGACTAACGGAGGTGCTTTCGCGGAACTCCGCTACCTACCTATCTCCCCTTCATCATCCTGAACTTCTCTTGTTGACTTTTCTTTCTCTCCACCTGTCCTTTTTCTCTTTCTGGTTAAAAAAATGCAAAATACCCAGCATTAGCTTACAGAAATTAAGTTCTATTGCAGCAGGGCAATGAAAGACCCCATACTGCACGAACAACCATGGAACAAATTCAGGAATTGAAAGGAATCGGTCTGCTACCACACCCAGCGTACAGCCCTGCTCTCCCACCATCAGATTATAATATTCTTCGATCCATGGTCCATTTTCTACGAGGAAGGAATTTTGACAAATTGTGAAGCAGTGCAAGCCGGTGTCTTCGAATTCTTGACATCAAAAGCAAGAGACTTGGGTTCATCTTGGGATAATAAACCTCGTTGAACGATTGCTCATATAATCTAATGGTCTATAATTTGAAAATTAATTGATTGTCAGCACACATTTTAAATAATTGCTTTTCTTAAAAAAATGCCCTTCTTTTGAGACAGTGTCTATATAAACATTAGTGATACCAGTACAAGTGCATGACTTAGATTGGGATTTCATTACGGAGGGGATTCGGTACATAGGACACCATCCTGGGTCCAATAATCCTATGCCCTCCCCCCAAGTGGGGGCACACCCCCGGAAGGAAGGATGAGGCGAAGGAGACAGAGGGCAGCCGACCTAAAGAACTTCTTCTTCACTTCATGGCATAGGCAATCAAGTGCCTGTTCCGCCTTCGAAGTCCTCCAGCCATCGTTTCCTGGGTCTGCCCACCCATCTCCAACCTTTAGGATGATACTGTAATATTTGTTTTGTAAGTCTATTATCTGGCATTCTTTCAACATGTTCCTTCCATTTTTCTTTGAGATCTTTTAACCCATCATTCATACTAAAAATATCCAGCTCCTCTCTTATATTTTCATTTCTTATTAAGTCCCTCTTCGTGCATCCTTTCACACTTCTCAAGAATTTCATTCCCGAAGCCTGTATTTTACTCTGTTGCTTTTTAGTTAACGTCCAAGTCTTACTTCCGTATATCAGTATAGGTACAGCAATCACTTTGTAGAACTTTAATTTTGTTTCTTTACGTGTTTTGTGTCTAAATGTTCTATTTATTGTTCTACACACTCTTTGAAATTTGCATATTTTATTGTAGACATCATATTCCTTGCCATAACTAACATCAGTTCCCAAGTAGTTAAAATGGCTTATCTGTTCAACGCAACGATTATGTATAACTGTTTTTGTTCTAATTGGCTCTTTCCCAATGAATGCCATTACCTTTGATTTTATAAAAGAAATGTTCATATTATATTGCTTACAAAGTTCACTAAGTTTAAAAATAGATTTTTGCAGGGCAGACTCGCTATTTTGTATAATAACTAAGTCGTCAGCAAACAATAAAATATCTAAAAAGTTACCTAAAGAACCACGGCAGTATACAGACAGCAGGGTCCCTACAGTTTACTTGGCTAGAGAAATCCCCCGACAGAAGACGACAACAAACTCGCTTCCCCGCAGCGGGATAGCAACGAACCCACCAGCCGAGCCCTAATGGTACCGAGGCAGGTGAGCCGAGCCCCAAAGGTTCCTGGCTGGTGGTCCCGAAATGATCCCAGCAGAGGAGCTGAGGCCAGCAACCAACCTACCGGAGGAGGAAGTAGTTTCCTGCCATGCACCGCCGAGACACCCGCCGACACTTCCAACCTGAAAGAGATCAGCAAATAACGGATGACATGAAACGATAATGGAGATGAAATGGAAGGACTGGAAATTCGTCAGATGTAATTAACGTACCCAGCATTCGCCTAACCACCCGGGAAAATCCCCGAAAAACACTTGGGTGTGGTAGGTCGGCCACAGCACTCGAACACAGGCCTCCCGAAAGCGGGTCACAGACGAAAACGCGTCGGACATCCAACTCTATCAAGTGTATGATAGTGAAATAGTATGTACCTAGTACAAAGAGAAAAAAATGCAGCTAAAATCATATATCTCAGAGCCATTTAAGGATGTAGTAATGGATAAAATAAAAACTGTTGAAATCAGAGTAGGATTGTATGTTGATCGTAGTTAATGACAAAGCAAAACTATATCAGATAAATGGGAAAAGTATTTGTGTTTTGTTTATCCTCTGCAAGTTCTCAAAACGATACAGGATGACTACTACACGAATGAAGAAGCATGGAAGCCCATGAAAAATTGGAAAGTGACGTAAGGGCAGCAAAGTAGAGAATTCTTAATATGTGATGACAATGGCGATTATACTGATTTACTGACGCGCATAAGCAACCCATAGCAAAACGCAGCTATGTATGCTGGTACAGGACAATATAGCGTCATCCTCTGCCAGTGTTAACTACCCACTATATTCTCCGAACATAATTGTACCACTGCATTTGAAAAATATAACCAAAATATCTATGGGTAACTTTACACAGCTAGGAATGCATGTTCTCACTTGCGAAGTATGGCTGAGGTATCGATTCTTTGAACTTTGACTCAAACAGGAAATGTAGGGCACCATCAGAAAAAATGCTTCGCAGTTATAAATTATTCTGCACCGTGTTACTTCTGGGTTTACAAGGAACCTCAAATTGTGTGGTATTTATAGAGGAAGGCGTTACCCCGTCTACTTATCTCTACGAGTTTCTGCAATTGCCTTGCACCAATCTTCTGTTGAGCTTCAACCTTAGCTGCTGTGTCACAGTATTTAAATTCAGGATTATCTAAGGATATGGCACGAAGATTTCCAAGAAAACTTCCTCAGCCAGATGACGCTTTACATTGAAAATTAAAAAAAATTCTGAAAAATAGCTCTATCGAATTTTTTTAAATACCATAATAATATAATAACCCATGGCGCGACAGCCCTTAGAGGGCCAAGGCCTACCAACCCGACTGCCGGCCTCATGCCCACTTACGCACGGCAGAGGTGGACGATCATCCAACCGATACGGGGAGGAGATGTGGTCAGCATCTCGGCATCCCCCAGCCGGAATGTTGGTTTCCGTGACCAGGACCGCTTACCTAGCGTAAGCTCCTCACTTTCCTCACGATGCTGAGTGGGCACCGGTCCTATACCTGGGACCCAAAATCCCTACCACATGGGTGAGATCAAACCCGGGCCGCTTTCCGTGGCCAAGGACCAAGACATGCTGCCTTAGCCAGCTATGCCATGGCACAGGACTTTGAAATACCATATGTCAAAATATTTTATGACAAACGAGTTGAGTATTTTGATTTTTTAGAACTTTATTCATGTGTAGTTTTCATTTTGAATGACTTTTACAAACATTGTTTCTATATTGTTTATTAAACAATATAGAACCGGCTAAAACACACCGTTTATGGCAAACAAAAGCACCTCGGAGGCACTCCTTGTCTTTTGTTTGCATTTTTCAGTTCTCTGCCCTTAGTAAGAAATCGCTATTGGTTATTTCAGGCTTTGACCATTTAAAAAACAGAATTTCAAAACCAAATAACACGATGAGCCCCTTAAATGCTTTGATTCTTGCTTAATGATAATGTATTCCCATATTTTCCTTGCAACTAGAAGAAAATTATATTTATCTCAATGAACGTGAATCAATGAAAGGTATAAGTGTCAGTAAGAATAGTTTGTACTAGAGTACAGGAAGTCATGAGAGCACATCGGATTTTTATTCTAAAAGCCTGCAACACTTGTGTTAAAATTTCCACATCAAATTTTGAGGTGGGATGCAATACAGTGGGACATGACTTTCAAGAGCAGCTCTAGTTGACATCACAAGGCTAGTAGTATTATAACTGCCTAGATGCCGTTCGAGACTGTTCTAAAATGTAATTCAAGAAAGTTCGACTATTAAACTGTAGATGTGTAAGGGCTGATGAGAGGCTTAATGGAGTAGTGTTTAATGTTTAAAATTTTAATGTGTTTCCAGTGTCGATTAAGCTGAAATGAGAGTGCTGCTCCATGGGGAGTGGCTACAGTAAATCAGTTCAAAAATCAGTCAGTCAGTTGAGTTGTCCGAGTCAAAAGAGCAAAGCACATAATTCCAGGCTCGGTAGTGAGGAATCGGCGGGCAGTGGTTCAGCAGTTCATGAGCACCTGTGAATGTAATGTGCCAATACTGTTTCCGTACTTCGTTTCCACGAAATTAGGAGAAGCAGACGTGGACAAATTTATTTTCTGGACCTAACACGAGTGAGAGTGCTAAACAAACGACATTTGCCCATTTCTGTTCTATGTCAATGTAATTACTACAAAATAAAATCTCTCGCACAACTAAACATTTAACAACTGAATTAAATAACTTAATCACGCAGCCGTACGCGAATAAATTCACAGCTGCTGAATCCTGCATCATTTACTGCTGTCATATCCAGGTAAAGTGAATGAAGGCTCATTATTCTGTATATTTTATTCCTGCCCCATTACATCATTCGCTCCATCTCTCCAGGGTAGGTCAAGCGGAAGAACGGGTAAATGAATGAGAGGAAACCGCAACACTCAACACAAATAAATAAATTAAAAAAAAAAAGATACATCTACCGCAGTGAAACGGCTGTATAATCTTCCTCTCGTTTAATTATTTTAAATGTACAGTGGATTGGGATTCAAACAGCAAACACTGTAAAAGCTCGGTTGTTTGATGGTAATCTGGTGAAAGGGATTTTGTTACTCAAATGTTTCTAGGGCAAGCACTTTGCAGCAGATTCGGATTACAGAGCACACGATCACTTTCAATTCCAGGTATCTATCAGGTAAATATTTATTAATGTATATTTTATTCCGCTCTCTTGTTTATAAAAAAGGTTGGCAAATGTTCCGTTCTAAAGGACTACGTTAGCTTTGTTTGACCAGATAATGATAGCATGGACGGCGTAAATTACATGAACACTGAATTACGTGGAAAATGAAGCTCGTTACAGTGAAGTAATAAGCTTATACAATTGTAATTATTTGTAACAAAAACGTCACTTATCTTAAGAAAAATTATGTTGATTTTTCTTTTCAGTTGAATTAGGAAATTTCTGCGTTTGTAATGTCAACACATTGCAGCTCTACGCTGGAACAGGATTGATGAGGGGTCATCAGTCAGCGCCATACGGTGGGTAGTGGAGAAATCTGTAACTTTTAGTCATAACACTCTAGCTGGCTAGTGCCGAGGCTCAAAGCAATGTGAGCGGGCTATGGTCAAATAAAACCACAGGAGAAAACAAATTCGTCCTTAAGTAAGTTACTATGCTATTGTGTTTCTTCAGTATTACCAAAATCTGAAAACGAAACAAACTTAAGAATAGAATCAACCGCCGGTATTTAAAAGTTCATTAGGCGATGTTTAGTTTTTAAAATAAATATATTTTTCCAAACCATTAAGTCTATTGGCACATATAATTATTTTAATAATTTAACTTCAGGCTTTATATCATATATCATGTTGATTATTTAACCATAGTATAAATCCTGAAGTTAAATTAATAAAACAATTAAATGTCCCGATAGATTTAATGGTTTGGGAAAAGATAGTTATATAAAAATATAAACATTGCATAGAGAATTTTTAGTGGTTTTCCGGGGAAATATACGAGTCAAATGCAAATTGAAATGTGAAATGTGTAGTGGTTAACGCCCGCTTTTACTAGATATAGCACCGCAGGCGGTGACACTGATGATACATGAGATGAAGATGGAGCACCGGTGGAATGAGATGGCGGGGGAGACCGAAGGTCCCGGAGAAAACCCGCCGCAGCACCGTGTTGTCCATCTCACTTTGCAGTCGCCTGGGATCGAACCCGGGCCACATTGGTGAGAGCAAAGCGGTCTAACTACTGAGCTGCGGCGTGGCCCGAGACAAGTGGAGCATTTAATGTCAGGATGGCACGTTGGCCATGGTAACTCAGTGGATTTTCTGTTTATCTGTTTATTATTTACATACTGCATAACGGGCAAACATTTTAAGTTAAAATGCATTTAGTTGCATTGTCTCATTCTAACATAGACAAGCGTGTTTCAGTTTTAGTTGCCGTCATTTGATATAACAAAGTTTTTGGTAGAGTCAATCTGAAAAATTCAATGCCACGGCCTGGATATCAAACACGGATCCCCTGGTTTCCGTCTAGTCGCTCTTAACCATTGACTACCATGGCTACCATGGCCAAACTGCCGTCCTGACATTAAATTCTCCAATTGACTCATATATATTTTCCCGGTAAACCACTAGGGGCTCTCGTATTCGAGATACACCGTTTGTGGTGACTTACTATTGTAAGTACTTAAGTCCCATGCTTCATCATTTAACTCTTATTATTTAAGTTAATTTAGGGAAATTAATCATTTCTTCACACTAGCCGTGGTTAGGCAAAGGTTTTTGATAGAGTCAATTTCATTTAAACTCAATTAACTTAAATAATAGTACTAGTAATTTTTAGTACTAGTAATTTATAATTTATTTCTCATCTTTCCTTTTACAATACCAAATGGAAATACAAAATAAGATTGCAATTATAAAATCCAAACTGAAAAATGTCATATATTCCTAAACCTGGAAACCTTATCATGTTGCCCACCATTGACTAATAATTCGGTCCCCATACACCTAAACCTAGGTTTTTGTGTATAGGAGGCCCTCTACTCCTTTTTACAGATTTTGCCATTTCACCTATCCCACTTTATATTTTACTCTTAATTGTTCTTAGCCATCTCTCTTTAACTTTCCCTAAATAATTCCCTATATTTCTCCTGTACTTTTCCCCTTTTATTGCCAAAATTTTTCTAATTACTACTTTACCCCCCAAATTGTCCCTTCACTGCTGATGAAACTTGGCTACATCATTTTGATCCTGAGAGCAAACAGCAAAACTCAGTGTGGAAATCTCCTTCATCATCAACCCCCCAAAAAGCAAAAGTGGTTGCTCCTGGGAAAGTTATGGTCATCTCATTCTTTGATATTCATGGAATGGTTTTACAGCATGTTGTACCTGCACACACGTCACTAACTGGGCAATACTACAGGGAGGTCCTGAAAACATTGCAAGTCCATATCGGGCGCCAAAGACCACATATCCGTTAAGCAGGCTGGATGCTGCACCACGATAATACGCGGCCACATATTGCCAATGTTGTTGCTGAATATTCTTGCAAAAATCAACGTGAAGTGCATCCCTCACCCTCCCTAAAGTCCGGATTTAGCCCCATGTGACTTTTATCTATCTGCTAACTTGAAGAAACGCCTTCGTGGGAGGCATTATCCATCATGATAACCAGTGAAGGCTGCGGAGTCGATTTTGAAGGATCTTTCAAAAATGGTTTCCAGCATGTCTTTAAAGACTGGCAGAAATACTGGTAAAAGTGAATCGCATTCAGGGGAGACTATTTTGAGAAGGATCATCAAAATAATGAGGATAAGTAAAGCCACATTGTCAAAAAATTGTGATCATTTTTTACTGAACAGCCCTCGTGTTTCTACAGGAAATAATTACTGCAAATACATTTTACTCTATATAAAGTTGAGTATTAATACAGAACATGTGGTAAAAAATGTTGATATCTGATACAGAAGCTGAGATAATGGCTCAGATATTTTAAAAAATGTGATTTTCCGGAAATTGTGTTTAAAGTTGATAGTAGATTTTATCATACCTAAGTGCATCCCTGCATCATTGATGGGTTATCTGGGTCTTCCGTTTCTTCAAACATGGCCATAGCATTTTATACATACAACAGATTCACTGATAAATCTTTTCCACAGAGAAACATTCATTATTATGTTTAGAAAATCATGCATTTCTTTAAAAAGTTCAAAGCACGACTATTTTCTTTTTCGAAGAATTACTAGGAATATTATGTTTTAGGTTAGTACCCCTTGATGTTTGGCATATATTGTTTATAATTACAGTTTTAGACTTGCGAACATTCTTCCTTAAGAAAAACAATTTTGGTCTTGTCATAATGGCTGATTTTAACAAAAAGGGAACAGTAACAGGAATACATATATATATATATATATATATATATATATATATATATATATATATATATTCCTAAGTGGGATAAGAGGTAGGAAAAATGAAGTTTTTGAATTGTATGGTGGAAAAGACAGCATAGAATACTATGTAACAGAATGCGAGGAGGTTGCAGTGTTGAGGAAAAAGTTTGGGAGGAAAAATGGAAGAAAGTAGAGAAGAGGATAGTAGCTATAACAATGTTAACACGAAAGGAGGAAAAGAAGATAAGAAGTACTGGCGAGCTCTTACAGAAAGTAAAAAAACAACAAAAATGTACAAGAAGTATAAAGAATATAAGAAAGGAAGTTGGGGGGAAAAAGCGGCTATTTAAGTAACAAGGAGGTATGGTGGTTAAAAGCTACTTGGCAGAGCAGAAGAGCAGAGGTTTTTTTCTTCTTTTTTTAGTTTTCTTCCGCCAACGTTAAGTCATATCGGACGATGAATGGAATGGGTGAAATGATGCTCAAATGAGCCCAGGGTCCATAGAGCTTAGAGTTACCCGTCATTTGTCCTTCAGGATATGGGAAAACCACGGAAAAATCTTATCCAGGTACTCACCCTGACCGAGATTCGAATTTAGGACCTCTCGAACGTGAGGCACACACTCTGCCACCACGCTACCGAGGCGGGCGAAGACCGGAGTGTCATGTAAGCCAAGGTAGCAGCAAGGTAAAGACAAATATATGCAGCCGAAAGTTGTAAATTGTAATCAATTGTTAAATTTTGGAGCATACACAATAATTCATTCATTCATCAAGCGAATACAGGTAAGAGCTCCTTGATTGTTGCCTTGTTAGTTTGGTTTTTACAGTGAAATTTGTATATGCCCCAGAATAATTTCCAATAAAATACGAGTTAGCCAGTATTAACTGCCACTTATAAGATAATTAAATACACATAGTACACATAGTACACATAACTAAATACACATAGTACAGCTAAAAATAAATATAACGCTATATCTTGATAAAGATATAATAAAATGGGAAGTACAGCTATAGAATATCAGATTACTCAAGATAATAATGCACTACCAACCAACCGGAACAAAAGTTTTGGGAGGATCACGCAAGAGATGCCATGATAACAGGGAACAGAGGAGGGGAATTCACCTGAAAATAGGAGGAGAAGAAAAAGAGGAGATAATAAAAGATGAATTTTGGAACTGGCGATAAGCGAAATATTTTCTTGTGGACTTGAAGTATAAGAATTGCACTGCCAGGGTTGCTTATTGCTACTAGGAGACATTTCTTATAGATGTTCAGGGTTTAGAAGGATTTTCCTGTTTCTTATTTACAGAAAGAACGTTGAGCCACTGGGTCCCAAGAGGTGGCTGGACTTTCTGCTCGAAGGTTCTTAATAACAACAAAAAAGTGTATAGAGAAAGTTAAAGTAGGTCTGGAAACTCTCTCGACTGCTGTTGCTTATTGCTATATGTTACCAAAATAAAAGAATCGAAGTGACAATACTCGAATGTCGGCAACAGCATTCAACTTGTTTGGCAAGGACAACGCAATAAAGAAAAATATAAATAATATGAAAAGTCAATATGTTGCTCTCACAAGACTTTCTGCATTACTTTAAACTGTTGAGAAAATATATTAAAGCATAAGATATTTTTTCTTTCTACCTTAAACCATTCTCTCTGTTAGAACGGTTTCTTAACATTAAAGAAAATGAGAGAGATCTCTATTCGAAAATGGTTACTTAACTTATAAATGAAAAATAATTATAGAGCAATGTTTATTAGTAAATAAAATTTATTGTACTTATCTATATTTATCAAGTTATTTTCTTGAATTACTTTTCTCACTACGAAAGCTAGTTCTGCTCTACTTCCTGCAGGAAAAAGTGTGGCTATCTACGCACCAACCAACGCACATAATGTATTATTTCTAATATATGAGGAATAATATTTTAGACCTTGCAATCGAATATCTTGCTTAGTTCTTCTAACATGATGATGATGTGTATAAGGGCGCTCAACTACGGCGGTCATCAAGGCCCTTACAAAAACAAATCATGGCAAAAGCCAGATTTAAAAATTTCCAAAAACTATATAAGTGTAAATAAAACTTTTAAAATTGCACACATACAGACACACACACGCACACACACACACACACACACACACACACACACACACACACACACACACACACACACATATATATATATATATATATATATATATATATATATATATATAAAGAAGAAAACGAAATATCAATCAAAACCTACTAAAAATTTCCTTCACTAAATCCTAAAGTGTAATCTAGAAAGGAATCTAAACACCTTCACCACTACTGCGTTATCGTCCGCTAGCATTTCTGCAAAGCTGAACAAAAGACTGTTTCAGTAAATTAAATGCCATGTCTGAAGATGGCGTGAGTGTAGAATACTAATTAGTTCAGAGAAACGTAACTACTTAATTTGATAATCAAGCTATATAGATGTGTACTTCTTAAGTTCTTATAACATTTAAAATAAAATTTATTTAAGTGCAAAAACAAGGACCATACACGTAATGAAGATAGCACAAGAGCATGTGGGTACACGTATTAAATATATTCACGAGGGTAGTATGAAAAGATAAAATACATTTTTTTTTCAGAATTGTTTATTTTTTCTTTAATTTTTTTTTTTTTTTTTTATTTCTCAACATAGTCTCCTTGTAACTCTACACACTTCTCCCAGCGATGCTCTCAACTCTGTAACCCGTCCAAATAGTTCTCGGCGTTTTTCTCTGCAAAATAGTTGTTCACGAAGGTGACTGCCCATTCATTTGAGGAAAATCAAAGTCCTTCGAGCGCAATTTTCAGATGAGGGAAGGAAAAGAAGTCGTTTGTGGCTAGATCTATTGAGTAAGGTGGATTGTGAAGCGGTTCAAACCGTATTTCGTGGACTTTCGCCACTGCCACCGCTGAGTTGTGAGACGGCGCGAAACAGGATTTTCTTTTTCTGCAAATGTGGCCGTTTTTCCGCAACCTCTGCCTTCATCTTGTCAAGTAATAATGTGTAGTATGCTCCTGTAATTGTTGTTCCTTTTTAAAGATAATCGATTAAAATAACTCTATGACTATCCCAAAGAAACAGTCACCATCACTTTCCTAGCCGAAATAAACAGTTTTCGCTTTATTTTGGAGCCGGTTCGCCCTTTGCAGTCCACTGTTTGAATTGCACCTTGGTTTCGGGCGTATAATGGTGTAACCAAGTTTCATCTACAGTAATTAATGGGCGCCAAAACTTTGATTTATTGTGCCTAAACTGCGCCAAGAGAGCGTTGGGAACGTTCATTCGAACACGTTTTTGGTCTAAGGTGAGCAAACGCGGCACCCAACGCACGGACAGCCTTCTCATGTCTAAATGTTGATTTAATATGTGACTAACACGTTCTTTTAACATGTTCATAGCCTCGGTTATCTCTCTTACTGTAATTCGGTGGTCGTCTAGCACCATTTGGTCGGCAATTGCAGTTTTTGAACGTCCCGAACGTTCATCGTCTCCCAGGCTTTTACGGCCACTTTTAAATTCAGCTGCCCAAGGTTTCACTGTGGTAAATGATGGTGCAGGTTCATCATACACAGAATCTGACTCATCTTTGATTTGCGTAGGCGTATTGCCTTTCAAAAACGAATACATAATGACAGCTGGATACCCGATTTTATCCATTTTCATAGAAACATACACATCAATTCACTCAAACGACTGTTACATAACAACTGAGCGTCCAAAATGGCTCAAACTTTGGTGAGTAACTGCCAACAGATGAACAACGAAGTTGACTAGCTTTTATTTACGACTGCTGCTATCTTCATGTTGAGGTGGGAAACTTTTCAGACAATCCTCGTAGTTAATTAAACTTTTTTATATTCATGAAGTTATTTTCTTGAATTACGAAAGCTAATTCAATTCTATTTCCTGTAGGGAAAAGTGTGGCTATCTACGTACGAACCAACGCAAACAATGGATAATTTTTAATATTGGGAGAATAGTATCTCAGAATTAGCAATCGAATATCTTGCTTACTTATTTTAACATTTAAAATAAAATAAACATTTATTTAAGAGCACAAACAAGGACCACACACGCAGTGGAGATAGTACAACGGTATGTGGGTGCACATATTAAATGTATACATGTTTACGCTATTCTCATTTTTTTTCTTCAAATTTTAAGCTTATTCACTGAACTCTCTCACTCTCTCTCTCTCTCTCTCTCTCTCTCTCTCTCTCTCTCTCTCTCTCTCTCTCTCTCTCTCTCTCTCTCTCTCTCTCTCGCTCTCCGCCTAAGGGCTTTTTGCACCATTCTGTAAAACTTCAGATATTTTTTTCAACTAATAGCCGTAAGAAGTTAACTGAGTAATCATCACAAGCAGCGATGTATCAGTATTTACCCTAGTATAACCGACTTGGTTAGCGGGAGATTCAGGATAAACATCAAATCTCGTTAGTGTCATACGTAATTCTAGCAGTTACCTCAGACAAAATCGACTTGAATTATGTATTATAACACATTGTAGATGTCAAATGTTTGCTTCTTGTTTTTCAAATAACAAAAGAAAAATTGAACATCGGACTAACGCATCTATAAGGTAATCAATAGTCAAAGGGATTATAACGTAATCTCTTTGACTCTAATATTAGAATAGGCGTTCTTGAAGAATGTGTTTTGTCTCGCAATTTTGGTATGGGGCGTATCTGCCAAATTCACATCTACAAAATTCAAATACGAAGGGTGTTCAATAAAGAAAGATCACAAACTTTTTTGACAATGTACTTTTACTCATTCTGATAATTTTGATGGTCCTTCTCAAAATAGTCTCCCCTGAATGCGATGCACATATCCCAGAATTTCTGCCAGTCTTCAAAGGCATGCTAGAAACCAGTTTTGAGAGATCCTTCAAAATCGCCTCCGCAGCCTTCACCACTGCTTCTGATGTTGGATAATGCCTTCCACGAAGGCGTTTCTTCAACTTAGGGAATAGAAGAAAATGGAGCTAAATCCGGACTATAGGGACGGTGAGGGATACACTCCACGCAACAACATTGGCAATATGCGGCCGCGCATTATCGTAGTGCAGCATCCAGCCTACTCCACGGAAATGTGGCTTTTTGCACCTGATATGGACTTGCAATGTTTTCAGGACATTCCTGTAGTATTTTCCAGTTACTGATGTGTGTGCAGGTACAACATGCTGATAAACCAGTCCATGAAGTGAGTGAGTGTGTGCTGTTTAAGGGCCCGTCGACAACAAGGTCATTTGGGCCCTTCAGTCCATGAATATCAAAGAATGAGATGACCTTAACTTTCCCAGCAGAAGCAACCACTTTTGGAGGGTTGGTAATGAAGGAGATTTCCACACAGAGCTTTGCTGTTTGCTCATAGGATCAAAATGATGTAGCCAAGTTTCATCAGCAGTGATTATGCTTGAAAGAAACTCCGGAGCTTCCTCTAACATTAACTTTAACTGCATGCGAATATCCTTTTGTTCCGGAATCAACAATCTTGGAATTTATCGCGCAGAAACACAACTCAAGTGTAATGTTTCTGTCACAAACCTGTGGTTGGCACCCAATGAAATGTTCAGTATTTCAAAAAGTGATCTTAAGGTAATTCGTCGATCGTCACTCAGAATGGCAGCAGCAGTGTTGATGTTTGATTCCGTAGAGCAGTATCTGGAGCACCGAGTCCCCCTTCCTCTGAAATTTATTGTCTCCGCTCTTTAAACATTTGAAACCACATTCGAGCTGTGCTGCAGCGAAGAAGACACTCTCCATAGGCCTCCTGTAACATTATATAGGCCTCAATTGAAGATTTGTTGAGACGAAAGCAGAATTTCAAAGCCGCATATTGTTCCTTTCGTTTTACCTCCATTGCAGCGGTAGGCGATACTGAACGTGTCTGAACTTATCTGGTTCTCACAGACAGGAACCAGGAGTACCAACAATGAAACTGCTACGGCGTTTTTGTTTCACATTAAGCTAACAGAAAATAATAACATTGAATTTTTGTGCGAGAAATTATGACCGTAAAAATTATGATCATTCTTTTTTGAACAGCCCTCGTATTTCAGAATCGATATTTTCGAGTAGCAACAGCTGCCGAATGGTACATTCCTAATGAAAGCATCCATTCAGGAAATTCCTTTCCCAAATTAACTGTTTATATCCTCAACCTCTGTCACAAATTCTATTCCCATCTTCCCTACCTTGGGGAATATGCCATTGACCCCGCGGAAACACACAGGCATCCCAGACTCACCTAAGGACCAACATAAGCTCTATAGATTCCTATAATTAACAACATATCCTGTCTATCAACTTGTGATACTTCATAAAAAGAAACCATCTACCAGCCGGCTATTATTATAAAGCCATAATAACGCCAGTAACGGAAAGAGTCCATGAATGGTTCCTTGTCTTTGGAGAAGGATGACTCTTCAACAACACCTCTGTATTGTTGATTATTTCACACCTTTATTCTTCTGCTTCACCTGCTATATTGACTCTGGTAGAGATAATATTCAACTCTTCTTGTGATATTTCATACAAAAGAAACCACCATCTACCCACCAGCTATTATTATAAATCCATCGTAACCCGAGTAAGGGACAGGCTCCTTGTCCTCGAGAAGGCTGACTCTTCAACGATACCTCTATGTTGATATTCGTATTTGCATAGATTATTCATATCTAACAGTAAAAGGCCTACCCTTCAACAAAAAAGAATCGCGTAATGGTGTTTTTTTTTCCTTATGGTAGGGATTAAACTAATGAACACACCCTGAAATACAGTGCATTTTATTATTATACAGACATCAGAACTTAATGTTCACAGCAATAAGCGAAATTAGCCCCTATCCCGTAAATTAGGTTTACCTGCTTTGAACATAGCTTTGATTTGTGGCGTAGGACCTTTAATTCGTGAGCTGCATTTTGCACAGAAGATCCTATTGGCTTATCTGTGTTAGCAGCTGTGTTTAGATCTATTTGTAGAAGACGTTAGACACATATTAATTTAATTGTTGGAATTTAGTAATTTCTTCACACTAGCTGTATATAGACTAAGTTTTTGGATAGATAGAGTCAACATGAAAAAGTTTTCCAGTTTAAAACTTTCGAAAACCTCAGTCTATGTACGCCTAGTGTGAAGAAATTAATTTCCAACTAATAACTTAAATAATAAGAGTTAAATGATGAAGCCTGGGACTCAAGTACTTACAAATAGTAAGCCACCAAAAGAGGTGATCTCGAAAGCGGGAGTCCCTAGTGGTTTATCGGGAAAATACATGAGTCAGTTGGAGAATTTAATGACATGACGGCAGGCTGGCCATGGTAGCTCAATAGGTAAGAGCAAATGGACGGAAACCAGGAAATCCGTGGTTCAAATCATGCCCGTCGCATTGGATTTTTCAAGTTGACTCTATCTATACATATATTAAATTTTCACAATATGCTCTGTTACCTTTATTCTTAATAATCCTATCAGTTCTGGCAAATCATTAAATCATCTTTAAAACAGAACATTTTCTTAAATTTCTTTCCGCAGAAGTGCAAATTTTTGTGGCCTCTTCTCTGATTTTGATCCCCTTTCTAACTAAAAAAACAGGAATATGTCTAGTTTGTTATTTTCTTCAACTGATGTTCGATTGTATGTTGCCTTTAACTAGGAACAAACATTCTTCAATTCTGTAAAACTCAGGGCACACCTCACTGCAAATGAGATACAACGAATTAAAAATGTTAACAGTGTAAATGATTGGCACGCTATCAACTTTAGCTATCACGCTACACTTTAGCCTCTGTAGTGTAGATAGAACAAATTTAAGGAATCCTTCATGATAAATTCATTTAGAAAAATTAATCTAGTGTCTATTTTTAAGGTTAATTTAATGAGAAATCCTCTCTATCCATTTAATTTCCTGGAATCTTATGTAGACGCTAAGCTTTACAAGATTCATATACTTGACGATTTATTACTATAGTATAGCTTCCTTAGTAGATTAGGATATGACCGTTGGCCTTAAAGCCTAAACTTGTAAAATATTTTCTTCGTTTAGGACATTGATCAACGTAATGGACTATTGCATCCGGTCTCGGAAGCTGCTATTTATTGCTGTTTTGCATGGCATCAGCAGTTATTTCTCCAGCCACGAGCGATTTATTGTTTGGAGGTTTCACACCTGTCACTAGCAAGGGGTTCATAACTCTTGAGAAGCCCTGATCTTTCTGGGGAGGAGTAGGCTAAGCATCGAAACCATGTCATCTCTGTGTTCGTAAATATTCTTTAGGGGTACACCCAGTTAATGTGCTACACCATTTACGGGTTCGGCCATTTTATATTCCTGAAAATGATATAAAATCAATTCAATAAGAACAGAATAAGGGTGACATTAAATATCTTCAGGTCGAGGTGCAAGGGCCGTTAGGCACATATACTATGAAACTGTTCATATAATGTTTGAAGTAGGACAGATGAAATTTTGTGGTCGTTAAATGAAAATAAAATGAAAAATTGCTAAACCCAAAGCATGAAGCTCAGAATGAAGCACATTCATTCGCCCTTCAGAATGTGCGAATTAAAGTTCGATTTGCTTGAACATCCGACCTATTCGCCAGATTTCGCAATCAGTGACTACCGAACCTCAAAAAATTTCTTGAAGGAAAACGTAATGCTCACTGATGCAGTAAACAGCTATTTTGAGGACGATGACGAGTCGGACTATTGAGAGAGTTTAACTGAATTAGAAACTAATGTAGAACATTAAAAATCAAAATTAGAAATCAAGTTAAAACATTTGATATGACAATAGTCTTTTCGGATATAAAGTTGAGAAATGAAATCTTTTTAATTCTTTTACTAATGTATCCAATCTATCTATCCATCCAATCCTTCCAAACCAATCCATCCATCTCTCCATCTATCTCTCTATCCCTCCATCTATCTCTCCATCTGTCTCTCCATCTACCTCTCCATCTCTCCATCTATCTTTCCATCCATCTCTCTATCTCTCCAAATATCTCCCCATCTATCTCTCCATCCATCTCTCTACCTCTCCATTTTTCTCTCAGTCTGTCTCTCCATCCATATCTCTATCTATCTCTCTACCTCTCCATTTTTATCTTCATCTATCTCTCCATCTATCGCTCCATCTATCTTTCCATCTCTCTCTCCATCCATCTCTCTGTCTATCTCTCTATCTCTCCATCTTTCTCTCTATCCATCTCTCTATTAATCTGTCTATCCCTCCATCTCTCCATCTATCTCTCTATATATCGCTCTATCTCTCCATCTTTCTCTTCATCTATCTCTCCATCTATCGCTCCATCTCTCTCTCCATCCATCTCTCTATCTATCTCTCTATCTCTGCATCTTTCTGTCCATTCATCTCTCTATCTATCACTATATCTCTCCATCTCTCCATCCATATCTCTATCTATCTCTCTATCTCTCTCTCCATCTATCTCTCCATCTGTCTCTCCATCTCACTCCATCTATCTCTCCATCCAACTCTCTATCTATCTCTCCATCTCTCCATCCATCTTTCCATCTATCTCTCCATCTCTCCATCTAGCTCTCCACCTCTCCATCTATCTCTCCATTTATCTCGCCATCTCTCCATTCATATGTCCATCCATCTCCATCTATCTCTCCATCTCTCTTCATCTCTCCATCTCTCTTCATCTCTACATCTCTCTCTCCATCTCTCCATCTATCTCTCCATCTCTTCATCTATCTCTCCAGCTCTCTCTCCATCTATCTCTCCAGCTTGCTCCATCTATCTCTCCATCTGTCCATCTATCTCTCTATCTCTCCATTCATCTGACCATCTGTCCATCTCTCCATCCATCTCTCCATCTGTCTCTCCATCTCTCAATCTACCTCTCCATCTCTCCATCCATCTCTCCATCTCTCCACCTATCTCTCCATCTCTCCATCTATCTCTCCATATCTCCAACTATCTCTCCATCTCTTCGTCTATTTCTCCATCTCTCCATATATCTCTGCCTGCCTGCCTATCTATTTATTTTACGTGAGGCCCGGGACTTATAATCCTACCCTCGTATCTCCTTACTACCCCACCAAAGTTCCTAATTGTACTTCGTTAAATCTTTAGCTCTTATCTGCATCTGAAACACAATTTTTTCCCGTGTGTATACCTAAGCTCTGTGAATTCTTTCCCCTTTATAATTTTCAAATTTAACATACCTGCACACTCGTAGAAAATTATGATATCTGCTCGTACTGAGCTTTAATCAATGGAATATTCAGCTAATCAGTTTCCTGTTGTCTGAGTTCATTGAAATGTCTAATTGCCTTAGCCATAATAATATATCCGATTGATTTTCCTTAATACTGAAAACACCTGGATAACAAGTGATTCTTACACTATGCATTGATTTTAATCATATGGTCTTTATATGTTACAATTATTTACCTCCTCATTTATTTACAGAATCTTAACAATCTTAACAATAAGAAATTGTGCATTATGTTGAACGAAAACACCTTCTATGAAATTTGAGCTCAAGTTATATAAGGTAAATAAGTAAGCTAGAAGAGGATTCACTTTACTTGATATTTACTATTTCAGAACTAAATTAATTTGGCAAGTTCAATGAGCAGTAAAGCATAAATGAAATTACAGAATGATGATGTAATCTCATTTTCAGGAAGACGTTCTACGTTTATGGTATTAAAAAGGGAAGGAGAAAAAATAACGTTTCGTTCCCCAAATGTCCATAAAGTTCTTTTACGACATACTCATGCCTGAATCTCTACATGCCCAGAACTCATAAAATGAACTCACCCCAAGATAATTCCAACCCTTGTTAATCCACCAAAAGAGCTGAAGGAAGTTTCATGTGCTACAACTGCTAAAGTCGCTAATATTAAAAATACAGGCTGCAGTGTTTAGAAGACATAACACTGTTTCATGCTGTTTTTGATATCTCGATCTTTGATGAATATCTAAGATGCCTATCTAAGGTATTTGTTGGTGGGCGGAAGGATAGACAACACCAGGGACGTTGGCTAATATCTGAAGCTAATTGTCCACTATTGGAAGACAGA
The DNA here is from genome assembly GCA_030765055.1 of Mantis religiosa. Taxonomy (NCBI): domain Eukaryota; kingdom Metazoa; phylum Arthropoda; class Insecta; order Mantodea; family Mantidae; genus Mantis; species Mantis religiosa. Next base: position 174,503,821 of record CM060953.1, read on the forward strand.
ATTCAGCTGTTTTAAATACTAACACGAGAATACAGTAACAGTTGAAGTATAATATACATGTTTCATTTGATTTATGAATGAATAACGATTGTATAGTAACAATAAGAGGCATGTTACCATGGTACTGTCAAGAATGTATAACTCGAGCATGGTCTTCGGCCAATACGGTCTAGACACTTTTGTAATATAAACACAGTAAGAGTGTAAGAAACAAACACCCTAATTTTTAAAATACACGTTCTTTAAGATATATACGAGGAGCTACGCGAATTTTTAATTATCACCCTTTAAAAAAGGTGATAGTTTCTGATGTTAATGTGCCTGTTAGATATTCTGTACGTAGTCAACATCCAGATTTACACATTTTTACCAGCGCTTCTTGATTTTACGATTACCTCGATTGTAGCAGTCTGCAGAATTCGCTTTAAACCACTCTTCCAATTCATTAATGACGTCATTTTTGTTGTCAAATTGGCGACCACGCAACGGATTCTTAACTTCCGGGAACAAGAAAAGGTCAGCTGGTGCGAGATCTGGCATATAAGGCGGATGCTGTGAGGCCCCAAAGCCACATTTCCTCCTTGTTTTGTCAACTGCAACTTGAGATGAATGAGCTGGTGCATTGTCAGACAGAAGACGAACACTTTTGGAGAGCATACTGCGTCGTTTCTTAATCAGAGCTGCTCATAACTTGTCCAAAAGATTGCAGTAGTATCTGTCAGTGATGGTTTGACCCGTGGCATGATAAACTGTAAGGATGACTTTTGCACCTTTGCCTTTTTGGGAGGGGGGAATTAGTATGTTTCCATTCCATGCTCATGGTTTTTGCCTCTGAATCATATTGATAGATCAAGGATTCATGCATGCTTAGCAGACGATAAAAGTATCATATTCTCCCTGTTCCAAGAGCATCAACATCTGTTTTGAAAGGTCACGCCGTGTTTGCTTTCGGAATGGGGTTAGCAAACGTGGGACTCACCGTGCAGATACCTTAGACATGTGCAGTTCGTCATGAATTATTTTCCACACACTACCATAACTAAGATGTGTCTCATTCATGATCATTTGGATAGTTGTTCGTCTGTCTTCCAGTAATAAACACTCCACTTGACAGCATCGTCTGTCATTGACAGTCTACCAGTTCTTGGCTCATCTGTAAGGGATATGTGACCAGTTTGAAAATTCCTTTTCCACCTTACAATAGTGTCATACGATGAGCAAGCATTTCTGTAAACAGCCGTCAACTCATCATGGATTTCTCGGGCAGTTTTGCCCTTCAAATGCAGGAACTTTGGCACAATACGAGCCTCAATTTTCTCCATGTTATACCACAGTCACTTCTGGCACTCATTGTAAAAACAAAAAGGGAGGACTAAAATCACTGAAACTACCTACATTATGTCCCGAGGGATCAGTGATGACGCTGACCAATTTTCATCACTCTGGCATAAAAATTACCGGGTGATAATTCAAACTTTGCGACACCCACTTATAATACCACCTACTTCACGACTGCCATACCAATATGTCTTCGTTTTCAAATCTGAATATTATTGTTGACATCTGTAACACAAGTTCGTTTAATCCATGACCTTGTAAATATAAGTATTCATTACAACTTTTAATTTAAACAATTGAGTAACGTGCATTTCTGCTTTGTCTGAGCCTTCAACTGAAGGATTTCATGTAGATTGAATTCACTGAATTCTCAATTCCCTTAGCTATTATCACTTACAGCGAGAGAGTTGTAAATATTCATGCTCCTTAGTTACGTATCTCTTCGTTTCTTTATAAAATTAGTGAGCTTACACGTGAGAAATTCTCTGGCCTCTGAACATTTAGTAAAATGCTGAAAAAGTGTTATTACATTATTAGATTGGTTGTCATGGTACCGCTTTTGAGCATCGAGTACTTCAGAGTGCTCTAATCTCTATACCTACAACCAGCAAGTACTAGAAAAAATACATTAGCAACGGAACTGGATAAAGAAGCAACTTTTATAAGACTGCTATAATATATAAAACAATAAAGGAATTTTTCATCTATAGAGATGATTGTTGGAATGCATGATATAGGATTCTTTTCCATCTGCGACCAAGGACGTCATTGGAAGAAAGCCTTCTTAAGAGGAAGTAGGTGTGAAATTTGGAGAAGTGGAAATAAAATAAGGATTCCTGGAATGACACAGAAGTAGAATACATAAAGAATCGTGGGTGTTTCGTTGAGGAAAGCGGAAGGAAAGGCTATCAGCGACATTCGTCTCTTCTCTACAGCACACCCTTGGGGCATGCTTGTGAATCACAAGAGCCCGGCAGGGACTACAAAACGCTCGATTGGTATTTCATATCCCAGATTCCATTTGCAGCCGAAGGAAAAGAAATGCTTCATTTATTTTGTTTTCGTTCCGGAGATGCCTTTTCCCAGGCTATATTCCTCGCACTTATTCTTCCCTATTGCGAATATCTGTTGTTATTAGGAATTCCGGCGGAACGTCCGCGACTCGTCCCGGAGGATTTTCGATCGATGTCGCGTGTGCTCGAAGCTTGGTGGAAGCCAGGCTTAAGGCGGGCTATTTGTTATAGGGATCGCTATCACACCAAGAGTTCAATGTCTGGGGAAAGAGATGATACCTTCTTACCAATATCTTCAGGTGAACTGTGGCAGTAAACACTGCTCGTACAAATAATTCGTGATGTCTTACACCAGCTGAACTTTCTATATCCAATATTCTTTCTATTACCTCCCCCACGTTTCTAGTAGGTAGAGAAGGTCTTGATTCCACCCAAAAATTCTAAAACGGAATATATCGAAAATACTCGTTCTGACGATAACCTCCTTCGAACATAGGGAATGTTTCGCACATGCGTATTTATGTGTGTGCGCGCTTTGAACAGCTTGACTAAGAAACCACACTTCAATTAAATACAAAACTGGAAATTTAAATTCTGCGATTTCCAGGTAAGGTAAGAAAATTCCGCTACCACAGGCTGCCCTTTGCATGGAAAAATTTTAGTTTTGCCTTCTCTACTTTCAGCAGAGAATAAATATTGTGTCCTTTACAGAATTTCACTAGCGAAATTTCACGATAATATACAGAATATTAGAGGCATCAGTGTGGTGATTTTCCCAGCTTGTAGATCTAAATATGACAAATAACAAAGCCCCATAACAGTTTTTTCTACTTTACCGAGCGGAATGGCTCAGGCGGTTTCGTTTATGGCCGATTCGGAAGGCCCAGGTTCGGTTCCCATTGCAGACCTATCTGCCCCATGTTTTACTCGGGGGTTTTCCCTGGTCACCAGGCGAATGTTGGATAGGTTAATTACATCCCTCCATTTCATCCTATATATCATTTCACGTCATCTCTCATCCGGTGGAAGTGTTGGGGGTGCCTCGGCGCTGTTGCGAATCCTTGGGTCAGCCACTCCCTGTCACCTCTCGCCTCGTCCTCCCCGAGAATGCCCCACCTGGTAGGTACAATAGACAAGTTTTGAGCTACGATCTTATTCCCCTCCGTTGCATAGTCCACATGACCAGCATCCCAGACATTCCTTCTTACATGATTCGTTCCTCTAATTATTATATTTTTGCTTTATTCGTTTGTTTAATCTTTGAACCATGAAATGTTAACGAAATATGCAAGGCATCACATAGTGTGTGACGTGACTACATCATTACTGTCCTTTCTTTGCAACAACTAGAAAATAAGCAATGAGATACACCCACAGAAAGATTTTCCTGGATTAATATGAAGTATGGGAGTAATAAGGCTTGTAAGAATAGTTTCATGTGAATACAACACTTCAAATTCACTTTTATAAGCTGTGCATACAAAGAGAATGGAATTTCAGAATCACGTTTTGACTAGCTTTTAACAGATCTTTTAAATTTTTCTTCTCATATTTTCCTTGCACATGCAAGAGTATTATCAAGATGATAAATTCAGAAAGGATCTATCTCGACATGAAAACAGCTGCTACTGACTACATAAACACACCATGTGGGCATTACTGCGTTCCGTATGTAGGCGTGAGGTCGACAGCTAGGCTGACAGGAGGAGGTTCACAAGCGTTTTAGTGATACCTACTAAACTTTTAATATGTAAATTTGTATAATAAAAGTTACTGATATTGCCTCAACTTCCATGATTTTAAATTATGCAGATGTTAAATCCTTAGCTGTGGCATTTTAATAATAATGTTTAATTATTTATGAGAACTTTTATAGAAAAGTTTCATGGAAATTCTCCCCTTATATCCTTAAAAGAATTCTGTGTTAAACTTGGCATTTGCTATTTTTCCAACTTTTATTTTGTATGCCCTTCTCCATCCACACTTTTTCTTTTCCTCCTGCATTTTTATAAAATTTCTAAATTCAGGAGACCTCAAAACGTTTTACGGGCTTCCTTATGTAACAACTATGCAGGGAATTTATTCACCTAGAAAGCACTATAAGAATACAAGCAAAATGTAATTCACTAAATATATGTCAGGGGTTTTAGATTCAACTCTTGAATCATCTTGCTCAACATTTTAGATCTTCAGTTTCTGGTCTTTGCTTTTCTGCGGGAAAACTATTACAATTAATGCTAAGATATTAAATAGAGTAAGTAGCATCGCCATACAGCGGTATATTAGCTGATTCAGGAACACACTAATACAAATACACACTGTTTGAAGTGGCTATTATTAACTGCGTTACAATTTCCGGGTAACAATTATAAATCTATGAAGACAGCTGACGAACAAAAGACTCGGTAGGTAAAAGTAGTTAGAAATGTCGATGCCAAAGCGAGTTAAATCTGAAAATCGAAATGAAATATGGGTAAGTACGCAAGTCACTGTAACAGAGTCTAATTTAATCGTTTATTTCATAAATCACCTAAGAGACAAAGTATCAAAAAAATATATACTTGGTGGTACTGTACAATTTAAAGGTAAATACATCTTTTAGTGCAGAATTAACCTATGTTTCATATCAGCAATACTATTTACAGCCTTGAAAATAATCCGTTTATTTTAGAAAGAACCCAAGTGCCGTCGCTTAGGTTCCTTCTGTGGTAAATTTCATTCGTGACGTTTGGCGGCCTTGCTGACATCACGTGTTTTTTGACTCGCCGTGACAGTAACTCACAACTACTCTGTACGTGGCCACTCATTTTCCCCATGTGACAGAGATTTTGGAAGCATAAAGCGTCTCTCGAGAAAGATGAACAGGGTTTATACTCCTGATGAATATGCAGAGCTCATGCTAAAAGCTAGTAAGTCTGGCCGATTTACTATATATCATCTTACATCAGACGATGGTCTCAGTTTCAAAATGTGGCGGCCTAAATCATATAAGAAAATGCCAAATTTGGACGAAACATCAGGCAGGAAAGTACCCAAAGAAAATAAGCAGCCATTCAAAGTGTCCAAGTACAGTTTCCCTACAACAAGGATACTCCTGAAAAAGTGATCGCAAGTGAGTTCATTGGAGGAATATTATCTACTTTCACATTGCTAAAAACTGCCAGCCCTACGGAACTACCAACAGAGAAAGCTTATCCTTTGGGGAAGGTGTGTTTACTTTTATTTTACCAACGTTACTTTAAATGGTTATACTTCATTTTTAGCTAAACATTTTTGAATGCTATAACAAATTTAAAAATTTATCGCATTTTGCACTGTGAGGTTTTTGGTTTAAGGTCCCAATTTTATGGGATACACTGTTAGATATGAAGCCTTCTACGGCACTATCATCCAATGGCCAGCAACTGACAAGTTGACAGAAGAATTGACAGAAGCTGAATAAGTGAATACGGCCAGATCTTTGTATATAATCATACTGCAGCGTGTAGTCTGCTTCTATTTTTCGATTTAGGCCTAATAAAAGCACTCTTTTACATACTTATGTATGTCTGCTACTTATCTTCGATACCAAAACAGGTGGAAAATATTGTTTTGACTTAATTTCCATAATAATGTTTAAAATCACTTTGGATACACTCATTTATTGCAGAAACCACCTAAGTGCAATTTTTTTTTAAAAAAATAATTACTCATAAACTTAAAGGAAGAAAAAATAAAAAATAGATCATATCAATAGCATGTGTTTGATTTGGTAAAAACATATGAAGGAGATTAGATCCATATTGAAGCTGCGAGGCAGTATTTTTTTTTTGTTTTTGTTTTTTTAGTTTTTAGTTTTCTGAAAGTTGAAAAAGCGCACTTATGTGGTTTCAATAGGAAAAGTAAGGCCCAGGCACGAGGTAGCGACAGTTTACAACTTCAAAATTCTATTAGACATATCATTTGGGACTTAACTTGGTAGGCTGATGGATATTGAAACACTGCTTTAAGGTGTCAGGGTTGCGGTGAGGCACCAACATTTCATCACATGTGACAATGCTCCTTACAGATATACTATCCTAGGGATTAATGATAAACTGATAACAATATCTACTTTACGTTTAACCTGATTAGATTCTAAACGATTTTTAACTGCGTTAATATGGCGTTGGTCGGTATGTTCTGATCCATCGAGCTCTCCTTCTAACCCCCGAGTGCTTGGTTGTGGAATTTCTCACAAGTCTGTGCCTATTCTCAATATTTTATAAATTGGTATCTTCCAGATCTTTATGTATCTGTTACTGAGACGCTGGAACCATTGTTGTGTTATTCGCTCATTAACGACACCTTCCAGCGGCAGTGTCTGCATAATATTGTTTCCAGTAGCGCATCAGAACGAGTCTAACATCAAAATCGTTGTATCAATTTTAAAATCTTGTATTACCAACTATTGTATGCCAAAAGAGTAACAAAAATAAAACTATATACTATATATATAACTCTACTCAATGAACAAATGAAGTTAGGTGACTTGGTGACAAATTCTTTAACAAGTGAGTGTACACCTGATCATACACGGAAAAAGTAAATATATGTATATAAGAAAATCCAGCACAGATATGTTAAAATTAATGCCCGGTTTTTGGATTGAGTATAATTTCCTCTACGTAACATATGTATCAAGTAGGGAATAATTAAAGCATTTCTGGAGGAACTAGTATTTAAAAGAGAAGAAAAGACTGAAGCAGACAGAGGGAAGGAGAAAATTTCAAACATATCTTACGTTTTCTTGTCCTACAGCAAAGTTTCGACAAAATGTTACCAAGTGAATGCAGGAGAGTCAGAGCTATTTTTCTACAGTGAGCAGTTTACAACAAACACGTTGCAACAATACCACATTATAATATACGAGGCACTGCCTAACTTCACCACAAACACCAAACTCTCATGTAACATTGTGGTCGAGAGCTTTTGCCCTTGTTATAAGAAATAAGGGTTCAAAGCCACAATACGCGAAACCCTACACCTGCGTCGCTCTAAAAGGGGCCGCAGACCACAAGGGGAGCTTATGGCCACTTGTGTAATGAAACCTAAAGCACAGGGGGTATCCTGGAGACAATAGATTTCATTTACACAGAGAATTCATAGTGCCGTGGGACGCACAATTGTCTGCTTAGTACAGGTCCATGCATATATACATTTGTACTTATGAATAACAAAACAAGAGAGACATACGTGCATATGAAATTTCTTGCTTGGATAGTTGAAAGGAATTTATTAAAATAATGCTTCTTGGAACTTCATTTCAATCATGACTGGAATTTATGAATTGTTATATGTGTTTCTGATAAGAAACTAGCGTACGGTAAAAGGTTACATTACTAGTGTAATTATATGACTATGTTGGTTCGATTACTAATTTTGTTTTAATGTGTCGTTAAGTAATACTAAAATAAATGCTATTAAGTAGGCAAAATTAACTATGATACTATAGTTTACCATAGTTTACTAATTCTCAATTTATGAAAGTTTATAAGGCAGTTACGGACCTAAATAATCTCGAAGAAGGCGCTGACCGTACGGCAAACGGCCGGTTGAAGAGATAAGAAAGATAGGTAAAGTTTATCTAGTCAACGCGAGTGCAGTTAGGGCGCTTCCTTTGGCGAACCCTTATAATCGTTTTACATCACTGACCCTCCTTTTTCCAGTCCATTCTGCAATGTTCCCACCTTTCTCGATACGTCATGGGTATCGTCCAAATTTCGTCTAAATGGATTATCTTATGTCCATTACTGCGAAACTTCCTCAGCTTTGAGAAATTATATATAATTTTATAATCATATATATTTATATATATCGTACTGCGAAACTTCCTTAGTTTTGACAAATACAATTCTACTGGGTTCCATAATAACCCTTATCTTATTCAAAGTGCGGTATTTGAAAGCCAGCTCCTCAGCGGTCATACGGAAAATAACGAATTTCTTGCAAATGTGCAACCAATTCTTCTAAGGTGGGTGCTCTCCCTTTTGCATAGGATTTATAAATTTCTCGGCGAATTAAATCGCATGTGAAATTATCCATTTTAGAGAAACGTGTCCTTTTGTTTTCACACTTGATCGGCGTCTTTGGTATTCCATTCGTCACAACTTTTCTTACTGTATATCTGTGAACACCCAGAATTTATTAGGTTCATTGCATGGCGAGTTACAAAGATTATTTTTCAGCACATATTTAAATATGTTCAAAACAAGGCTTGAATTTGCTTAGGAGGAGTTACCATTATAACTTTGACTTTTGAGGCTTCTCCAGTAACATAACTCGGCCCAGCAACACTTTCCAATTCATTCACACATTTATCTTCACTTTGAATATGTGACTTGACTGAAAGTTATTTACTACTTCAATTGCATTTACCACTGCATTTCCCTTCCACGCTCTCCACATCGTACAACACAACGAATTTCTGCGGGTAAAGAAACAGATAAACTGAATTTTGGAACTTTGGCAACTGAGACTCCACATGGAGTAAACATGCGACTGTCATTTCCAGAAAATCAGTGTTGCTATTGGTCCTCAGCGACAGTGTTCCATTTCTGAAGTGTGGAGATAGATTTATGACGGTCATTAGTGGGCGGTTTGGACCGTTTCCTTTGTCGGGCAACTGCACTGGCGTTGACTAGACAGACTTTACACGGTGAGGATGCACCAAAACTACTGCAGAAAATAAAGAACTAAAGAGGCGTCTCAGTTCATCTGGTACACGTTGTAGAATAGCTGTACTATAAAAAGGATTACATTAATAAAGACACTAAAAGGAATGTAACATCTTCCAGGACTTTTGAATTACATAGCTTCTTCAATGTAATACTCCACTTGCAGGGAATTCGAATTCAAGAGTGCCATAATAGCACTCAATGCACGCACATTGTTCGTTACAAACTCGCTTGGAACTTACATCAGTACAAATTCATCACACCAAAACCTCACTTTGCAGATGTGTGTCTTCCTCCATTTTCTAACTGACGCACTGTCCACTGGCTCAATTTGGGAGAAGGCTCGCTTTCATTGCCATTGGAATTTTATATACATTGTATGTGGCACATTTCACTAAGATTTTGGTTATCTGGCGATAGCTCGACGATCGCGCTGCTTATCTGTTTTGAGATCGGACTGCCCGACGCCACCTACCGATAACATAGGGTCATATGTGCATAAATGGTTTTGAGACTGGATAAAACATATTTCGCATACAGCTTTATATAACATTTATATAAAATACAATATATACACTATTTGGGGATGGCCTGCAAAGAAAATATATAAACTAAATATAATACGTGTAAAATATAAAAAAGAAGACAAAATTCATCCTTTCCATGGGGAAGAATCGAATCAGAAACCAAAATGGATAAATAAGAGCGTTTTGGTGCAGTATTTGGATGGAACGTTCTGATAAGACGTATACAATTAACGCAACGTTAGCTTGTAGTTAGACAACATGGTAAAAACTGCCATAGACGCAATTATCCAGTACTTTTATACTTTATAACACCTTTACTGCTACTCCTTAGTTTACACCAGTGAACAGAAGGATATGTAAGATTCATGTACTCTTTCTAAAGTCCGTTTAACGGTAACTTCCCTCAGAGTGTGTTCCATATTCAACTTTATCATGGTGAGCAACATTTGCCCTAAGTTGATGTAAGAAGCCAGACAGGAAACTTTAGAGAACTTAGATGTGAAGTAACTTTAAGCGCATTCAGCTTTCAAGGAGTCGGTAACATTTGAAGTACTCTGCCGCTTTGTAGTTAATTTTGTTAATCGTGTAAGATACAAGAAGGATTTGCAAAACGGATCACTGTGGAGTGTGTTTTTACCTGCACAACCTTTTTCTATTCAATTTGTAACACCATTATTACAAAAATGCATTTATAACGGTCACAATTTATGAAACTGATTTGCAAATTTTAATGAATAACGAAAAATATATACTAAATAGGTAACACACAAAAAAATGTTGTTTTATATAAATTGCATTTTAAAATAAAATTTATATTTTTGTGCAGTAAGATCGCTCACATTCTTTAAAGTTTACCAACTCTATAAATGCCACTTAGAAAAGGTTGGACTTTACAGGCAACTCAAAGAAAATTTATGGTATACATTTTGTCATGTAAATGTTTGATAGACATTTTAGTTTAATAACGATTTGAATGAGTAGAGCCAGACTGAAAAATTCAATGCCATAGCCGGGATTTGAAACCCGGACCTCCCGCTCTCCGTGTGGTTGCTCTAAACCACTAAGCTACTATGGCCAACATGCCGACATGACATTAAATTCTCCAACTGACTCGTATGTTTCCTGGTAGACCACTAGGGGTTCTTATATGCTATGAGAACCGCAACTTTTGTGGCTACATACTATGCTGTAAGTACTTAAGTCCATTTGTTTGGAAACGAAAATAATCAAAATGTTTCATTTTAAAGGGGAAATTTTGGAAGGATTTCCTGAAAGTGTTCAGTTGTTGAAAGACGTTGAACTTACCAATTCTGAATCTCAACTTTGCCTTCATAAATTTAAAAAAAATGCTGGAAGTTTGAAACATGCATTTGTTTTAAATGCTACTTACAGACTATTTGAAACAATTTCCTAAATAAATATGTCATATATGGACATGTAACATTGCGTAGTAATCTTCCAAATTCCTTACTATTGCAATATTGGCATGTTTTTACGTCATCTCTTTAAATTATGCTATTTGTATGATTCCTCACTGTTTGTTTAATTGGCCTATTTCAATTTTCATTGTCACCTTCACGCAGCGACGAACAAGACCTCTTTAATCTATCCCAGTTAAAACCCCTCAGCATGTCAGTTGTCAGCATCCTCTTGTAGAATGCAGTATATTGCAATTCCTCGTCGCTGTCCTCATTGTTGCTGGCAGGCTGAAGTTCGCCTGAGTGATTTTGCTGCGTGCCCGCCCTCAGTAGTTTTTCACCGCACATAGGATTATGATATTTGGGAATACTTATGCTTAGGGGTATGTTATAAACTTTTAAGATGGTATAAGATTGATAGAATACAGTACCCATTGCACCTTTGTGAGAGTAATTTGTGCATTTTTGTTGTGATTAGTGGACAGTAGAACTTGGAAGTTAATATAATTTAGGCTTCAATGCCGGATTCAGCTTTTGCTGCTGTTAAATGCTTTAGTGTTACCTCATCTCCGAAGCCACGCAGAGCACCCGATGTCACCTGAAGTGGCGTCTTCTGGAGTCATAATTCCCATCAGACCTAACCAGGACATTTAAACAGCTACTAAATTTTATTAGAATTTTTCTCCGGCTCCTATTTAGAACCGCCATGCATGGAAGAGGTGAGGCTTTTTGAAATAGTCTTACGAAAAAAGATCGGCCAACGGAATAGCTGCCAGAAGTATTTTATTCTGTCCCGGTTGCAACCAAGTAGCCAGCTATCTGCAGCCATATCCCAGATCTCGCAGCTTTTTCGTGGATCATGTGTGCCAAGAAAATGTGAAAGTTATCACGAAAAGACATCCGAGACCTCAACGTGGGGCACAGCGAATCAACTGCCACCTGTGCTTGTGCGGGGAAGTTGGACCTTATCCAAATTCACTACAAGGTAGTTAATTCTTCATTCAAATCTTTGATTTCTAAATTGGAATGTAGTAAGCCTGGTGTTCAGTGAATGGGATGGCGAGGCTCTTGTCTGGGTCAACGCATATATGCCTACGCTGAAACCATTCTGGGACGAAGTGAGGGGCATGAGAAAGCGTTTATGTGAGCAAACAAAAGCATGTCATCACCGATTGGGAGATACCTTCGGCTGTATGCCCACTTATAGATATACGCGAGTATACGATTTTCCTTTAATAAGAAGTCTAGATGTTTGTGAGAGGGGAGAAGAGAGAATCTTCTAGAAAAAAGAAAAAAATAGTCGCGTTCGTACAGTCTGCCATAGCGCCATTTCATCTATCTCCATCTGAAAAACGATTAGAAATCGACGTTTTGGGTGCGTACATCTCTCCCATCATCAGGTTATTTTCAGAAATGTTATAATCACAAATGTATCACTGATATAACAAAATATAAAAAAGACAAAACATGATAAATACTGGCATCACTGAAGAAAAAGACTGTCCAGTAAATTAAATGCCAGGTCAGGAGATGGCGTGAGTATAGAAAATAAGTTGGGTCAAAGAAACGTAACTACTTAACTTGAAGATCAAGTTGTATAGATCTGTGCTTCTTAAACCGGCTGATTTCCATATAAGGCCGGTTTCCAAGAGGAGCTGATCTGAAATCCAGCATAATAATTAAGCGTGTTCCTCTCGGAAGAAATGACCAAAACCTCCTTAATTCTCCGCTCCCAGTAACTGCTACATTTTGCCAAAATGGTCGTCTCCCGAAAGTTGGCTCTATGGTTGATGGAAACTAATCATTTCTCCACACTAGCCGTTTATTGGCTAAGGTTTTTTTATGGATAGAGTCAACATGAAAAATTCAATGCCATGGTCGGGATTTGAAGTCGCTCCGTGCAGTCGCTCTTAACCTTTGAGCTACCATGGCCAACGTGCCGTCCTGACATAAAATTCTCCATTTGACTCATATATTTCCCCGGTAGACCACTAGAGGCTCTCGCATCCGACATACACCATTTGTGGCGACTTACTTTTGTAAGTACTTGAGTCCCAGGTTTCATCATTTAACCTTATTATTTTAGTTAATTGATGGAAATTAATCATTTCTCCACACTAGCCGTTTATAGGCTAAGGTCTTTTATGGATAGAGCCAACATGAAAAATTCAATGCCATGGCCGGGATTTGAACCACAGATCTCCTGGTTTCCGTCCAGTCGCTCTTAACCTTTGAGCTACCATGGCCAACGTGCCGTCCTGACATTGAATTCTCCATTTGACTCGTAATTTCCCCGGTAGACCACTAGGGGCTCTCGCACCCGAGATACACGTTTTGTGGCGACTTACTATAGTAAGGACTTGAGTCGCAGGCTTCATCATTTAACTTTATTATTTTAGTTAATTGATGGAAACTAATCATTTCTCCACACTAGCCGTTTATAGGCTAAGGTTTTTTATAGATAGAGTCAACATGAAAATTCTATGGTCTGGCTCTATGGTCTTTATCAAAGCAAATCTCTGCCAGTCCAGAATTCACAGGTTGCATCAAAGGAATGCTCCGTTAATGTTCATTTATTCGTTTATTATGGTCCTTCCAGTTTGTCCTATATACGGCGTCCCACATTCACAGGGAATGCGGTACACTCCCGGAACTTGGAAGTCCAGGTTGTCTTCCACAGGTCTCAACAGATATTTAATCTTCGGAGGTGGCTTCTAGATTGTCCTGATGTAGTATTTGGAGAGAATTCTGATGATTCTGCCGGATATATTGCCGGTAAACGGGATGCAGGCTGTAGCGGTAGGCTTATCTGACGCTTGCTTATCTAATCGTCTTTTCGCCTGGATAGTTTCATCGCCAGGAGCTTCAGGTCCTAGTTTAGAAATACCTCTTGTTCTTTCAGAACTCGCCGTTTAGCTTTCGTGCGACCACCATCACTGATTCAGTGTCTGTATTAGGAGTAGCTCCTTATTCACTCTAATCAGATGTATTTGACCAGCAAATCCTATAATCTGTTAAATTCTATAATTGAAAATGGCTTTAATTGATTTTTATATCCTCCTTTATATGCGTATCCAATTGTATGCGTCATTTTAACTTTGTTTGTATTTCATTTTCGCTGATGGTATACTATTAACATCTTTCTTTCGAAGTCTATGTTTTTCATCCATAAAGAATAGTTATTACAGCCGTAGCATTATAAAATAATATTTTCTGGTTTGCTTGTTTTGTTTTTGGCAATTTTTGCAAATATATTCTGAATATATCAACATCACCACAGAAGTGTGCTTATCATCATCATCATCATCATCATCATCATCATCATCATCATCATCATCATCATCATCATCATCCTTTGAATCTGAGTGCACAATTATCTATGAACGTTTTCTGTTGTAACTGTTTCCCTTGGTCACGAACATAAAACAGCCAAATATGTTTTACATCAAAACGTTAGCATAGACGTTTTATACTGAATATTTTGTATCGGAAGAGAATACAAAATTGTTATAGAAAAACGCATAGCATATAGGGCATATATATATTAGATTAGCTTAGATTTACTGTTCATATTCCAAAATTGAAGACATGCCCGGAAAAACGGGCTAGCCCTCAAAATAAAATAGTTTGCGATAAGTGCTGCCCTCTGTTGCTGCGGCAGAGAGCTATTTTTCTTGTGCTGGTCTATCATCCGGCTGAGTTTCGTGATATGCTATGCGTATAATGTCAAAAATGGGCTAGGCTATTCATACTCTGTGTCTGCCATCTAGTGGATGGTCATACATTTGGGCCCTGTGACCCAGATTTCGGCCTTAGAGAGAGAAAAAAAAGGCAAGCAGCTTACATTTATGTTCCACATCAAAGGATGGAGTTAGAGAAAAACACAGGGTAAAGAATTCTTTTCATATTGTTAAAATTAAAACTAACACGTTTATCTCTGCAAAGCCTTTTCAAGATAAAGAACAGAAAAGAACAGTTTCAGAATCAGTCGTGAGGAAGGTGACATGCATGAAAGTATTTAAAGACCATCCGTTTAAGTTACACTTTAAATGCACTTACGGTGGTATTGAGCACTATGGCACTTTGACATTAGAAGGAAAATATCTGGCAAACTGTGGTTTACTGATATGACATTTCCTCCAAAATACAATGGTCCAAGACTTATAAATCCTGCAAAATTAAAAGGCTTACTGGATCTGATAAATTATGTCCCACCAATTTATTATGAGTACTATAAAACTCTTAAATCTGAGGCCACAACTTCTCAGAATATTACTGATGAAGCATGTCTGATCAGCCGGACTACAGCTGAAAAGGTCGTAACTACTTCCCAAAAATATATACCTACTTATTGAAAAGTGGAATAATCCAAAGTATACCTTGTTTAAAAACCAAAAGAGATACTTAATTATTAGTTTTACCTAAAAGGTATTTAAAATGGATTTGGAATAAAACTTGAATAACAAAGGTTTTTAACTTATTTTACATATTTTACTTTTATTAATGTTGTTATATTAGTCTTTTTTTCCACGCCTTTAACTGCTATGGTCATATCGGCGGCCGTTCTCCTTTGGAACATACCGAAGGTGTTAACTCGTTATCTTTGATTTTTAGCCATTAGATCACGCACACATTCACACTCTCATTCATACTTCCAGACTCTGGGGAAGATGGGGAATTATCTTGGTCGGAGAAAAATCTCCACACCCACCGCCGGGAATCGAACCCGCGACCCCTAGCCTGGCAGGCAGGTGCTCTACCGATTGAGCTACGAGGCCAGCCTATATTAGTTTTGTTTTTGCGTCTATTAAGGATAAAACTGATAACTAAACTGTATTCTTGAGGCTCATATTCTCAGAAATGAAATAAAATAATCTTAACGAATCCTTTCAACCTTGTTCTCAAAACAACAGTTTTTTCTCCATTTTTAAAAAATGTGGATTAACCCGTTTACCTGAGCATCAATTGTACAATTTACAACGTTAAGCTACATTTATTTGTCTTTACCTTGACTGACATGACATCCTGGTCTTCTGCTCTGCCAGGTAGCTCTAAACTTTCATGCCTCTTTGTTGCTTAATTAGTACCATTCTTCCCCCTTATCTTCCTTTTTTATATTATTTACATCTCTGGCCCATTTTTCTCTTACTTTCTGCAAGAACTCACCAATACTTCTTACCTTCTTTTCCTCCCTGCCCGTTAACAATTTTATAGCTACTATCTTCTCCTCTACTTTCACCCATTTTTCCTCTCAAACCATTTTTCTCCAAATTGCAGCCTCCTCGCATTCTGTTACATAAGGTTCTATGCTTTCTTTTCCCCCACACAATTTACAAATTCCATTTTTCCCTACCTCTTATCCCCCTTAGAAATATTGTTCCTGTTCTCATCCAAGCTAACCCTTCTCTCTGTTGCCTATTGCAGTAATCTACATATGCTTCTCGTCCCCAATTTTGTTTTATTTACTTGTAAAATTGTAATGATGTTATATTTCCTAGACTTACCCATATTTCCTGTCTTTCTATATCTTCTATTCTGCATTTTATTAATTTACCCACATCACTTGTACTCCTTTCCTCTAATCTTCGTATATCTCCTATTTTTTTAGTATTCTTCCTGTCTCTGCCAACCAAAATTTTGAGTTCGCTAATCTTTTTTGCTTTCTCATGCATAATTTCATAGTTTCTCCTTCTTCTTTGGCCAAACACCTATACAAAAATTTTATTATTATTTCCATTGTTATTTCATTTCTTCTTGTCTTTCCTAATTCTACTAAAGGAACTTTCCTGGGTGGTGATCTTGGTAAGCCTAGTAGCTCTTTACAAAACCTTCAGTAGTTTTGGTCCACCGCTTTATTTCTGTGCCCTGCCACCCCCCCTTCAGATGTCCACTGCATACAATATTTTGGATTCAACCAATGCCTTGTTCATTCTTTCTAACCACTTAGTGGTCATTTCTAGCTTATATTTGCATAATCTTATTCCATTCATAAGCGCCCTTCCTTTTGCTTCAATTTTTCTCCTCTGTGCTCCCTACTTTCCATTGTTATTCAACCTTACTTCTAAGTATTCAAATTAATTGACCACTTCTATCCGTTTGCCATTTAGTAGCCACTTTTCTTCTTTATTTAGTTTAACTCCCTTCTTGAAGACCATAACTTTCGACTTATTTAGGTTTATTTTTATTCCCCACCTTTCACAGAATTTCTGGAGTTCATTTTTTGCTTTCTGCAATCCTATTACTGTTATAGATCCTACCATTAAGTCATCCACATTTAGCAATCCAGGAATTTCTTTGTTTGCTATAAACGGACAGTGCTGAGTTGCTTCTCTAACCTTGTCTATCATCTCATCTATAAATAAGTTAAATAAAATTGGACTCATTTGGCATAAGAATTGTTTGTAGAATTACAAAGGTAGATGAACGGAGAAACAGAAATATGAGATCCCTCAGCAATGGAATGGTCAGAACACACGTGAGTTGACTTTGTTCATAACAAAGACAACCCAAGGAAAACATGACTGCGGGTGATGTGGAGCGCCAGCCTGTCGCCCAACCTCACTTTCATGCTACCCCCGAATGTACTCAATATAATTGCACTGTAGCTTAGCAACAATCCTGAAGGTTTCGCACCGTGCGTGCTTCAGAATAAATTAAGTGCAGGCTGTGGGAACATTTCTACCAAATTTCGGACGATCGCTCAAACTAGAAACTGAAACTAACCAATTATGGCCGAGCCGTGATTTTTGTAACACTGACACTCTCGGTCGGGGCGTAGTGAAGTCACGTGCGGCAAGAATACGCAAAATATTTATTTATTGTCGTAGTATACGTCCTCCAACATTAAGTCATATCGGACGATGAATGAAATGGATGAAATAATGCTCACATGAGTCCGGGTCCCCTGGAGCTCAGAGTTACCCGACATTCGTCTTTCAGGATAAGGGAAAGAACCGGAAAAACCTTATCCAGGTAACTCACCCTGACCGAGATTCGAACTCGGGGCCTCTTGAACGTGAGGCAGACACGCTACCATCTACGCTACCGAGGCGGGCTTACACAGAATACATAACACATGTGAAGAGCTCTGTCGTTACCACCAAAGATACCAGACGAATCCGTAGGTAGTGACCTTCCAGGTGGCGAGTGAGATACCTAACTACAATCGATAATAAATCGATAATGGAACAGTTTAGGTGCTTTCTTCGCCAAACACACCAGGACGTGTCCCAGATCCGGGAACAGAGAAGCGAGTCCGTGCAGAGTGAACCCTTAGGATAACCCTGACCTGTCCAGAAACCTCCCACATCCGTAACCCTCACCTGTCACCTTCCTACAATATGAGGCGTTGAGTGCTGGGAGTTCTCAAAAAGGTTCCTAACCGGCAAGGACCGTCTCACTGTCCCGAGTATCATTTGTGATGTGGCCAGGTCGTGGACAGATTTATTAAGCGCACCTTTCCCTTCAAATGTAATTGGCAATTAGATTTTTAAGAAAACAAGAATGGAAAATTGAAACATAGGCATTAATTACCTACGACATTTCCCTAAGGAGTATGCTGACACAACTTATCAACAATAGCGATGTCTGTGCTGTTAATGAACCTGGGACAAGATCTACGGGAACGGCGTGTATGTATTTGTGCATCTTTGTGTATGTGTGTGCTGTATTATTGCAGCTGCAGTTATCTAATAAACCTTGAAACTTTTACACTAGTGTCAGGTATAAACCTTGCAAAACAAAACATGTTCATAAAGCATGCGAGTGATATCTATAGGATTGACCAATAAAGCTGTCTGAAATTGCTGTAGCTCTGGGTATTTCAGGCTAACGCGAGTTTCACTGATTTGTCAAACGCCTTGCAACACTAAGAGAATAAAATTAAACAATTATTACTTATTTCGGATAGGTACATGCATTCATTGTAGTCAATAGCTAGAAACAATGGAAGTGTAAGGTCCGCCCAAAAAGTATTTTAATAAATTCTGCACTTTAACGAGATATATACCTCAGTGTTGCTTCTTGTTATACGAGATAAATCTTCATTATATATTTCTTTCTAGATACAAAAAGAATAAAGGAGACTGGAGCGATAGTCAGGTTTTTAACAAGCTAGTCGCTACGTGAGGTTCTTTTACATTGACATCTGAATAAAGCTTCTGACACCCGGATTCACATGACCTTCTTGTACATAATAGTTTTAAAAACTTTATCTTATCACATTTTGGGTTTCATTTTGATCATCTGGTAATTAAAATAAAGTATAAAATCTTTCTATTTGACAGGAGTATATGTAAAACAAAAAATCAATAACAAGAATTATCTAAAGGATGGTCACCTCTCCAAGAGTTCTATTACACATACTTTGTATTGCTTTAATGAAACTTTCTTTTTATTACTCTATCTCTCCCAGTTTACTATTTTTATTTTTTAAATTTACGTCCAACAACCTTAAGTCATATCGGACGAGCTGGTTTACTAGTTATGCAAAGGTCATTCAGAATGAAGTGCAGTTCAGAGCTTCGTTAAGTTTTAATTATCACTTATTATTAAATATGTGATAGAGAGTTTGTGTTGATATGTGCTTGTTAGCCCTTCTCTACGTAGCCACCATCCAGATTTACTTTTTCCCAGCGTTTGTTGACCTTCGGAATACCTTGATTGTATAAGTCTGCAGAATTCGCTTTGAACCACTCTTAAAATTTATTAATGACGTCATTTGTGTTGTCATACAACGGATTATTCATTTCCCGGAACAAGAAAGAGTCACTTGGTGCGAGATCAGGCGAATAAGGTGGATGTTGAGCGTTCTCAAAAACACATTCCCTTGTTTTATCAGCTGCAACTTAGGTGAATGAGCTGGTGCATTGTGAGCGAGAAGACGAACAACTTTGGAGAGCATACCGCGTCGTTTCTTAATCCGAGTTGCTCGTAACTTGTACAGAAGATTGCAGTAGTTTCTGCCAGTGATGCTTTACCCCTTGTCAAGATAATCTGTAAGGATGATTGTACTACTGTCCCAGAAAACTGAAAGCACGACCTTCTCAGCTGACTTTTGCACCTCTGCTCTTTTGGGAGGGGGGAATCAGCATGCTTCCATTCCATGCTCATGGAGTTTGCCTCTGGATCATACGGATATATCCAGGATTCATTCATGATTACCAGACGATAAAAATTATCTTCATACTTTTCCAGCAGCATCAACATCTGTTTTGAAAGCTCACGCCGTGTTTGCTTTAGGAAAGGAGTTAGCAAACGTAGAACCCACCGTGCAGACACCTTAGACATGTGCAGTTCGTCATGAATAATTTTTCACACACTACCTTAACTATGATGTGTCTCATTCATGATCATTTGGATCGTTGCTCCTCTGTCTTCCAGTATTAAACGCTACAGTTTCTTCAATGTGACAGCATCGTCTGTCATTACCGATCTACCAGCTCTTGGCTCATATGTCAGGGACATATGACCAGTTTGAAAATGCCTTTTCCACCTCACAATATTGTCATAAGATGAGCAATCATTTCCATAAACATCAGTCATGTCATCATGGATTTCCCGGGCAGTTTTGCCCTTAAAATGCAGGAACTTGATCACAATACGAGCCTCAGTTTTCTCAAACTTACACCTCAGTCAATTCTCGCACTCACTGTAAAAAACCAAAGAACTCAAATCACTGAAACTACCAATATTATGTCCCGAGGGATCAATTATGACACTTAAAAAGTATTATCACTCCAGCGTGTGCAGGAAAGAAAGTGACAGAGTGGCGCATGAATTGGACGCGTGTCGAGAGAGAGAGAACGAGATGTCTGGATAGCTCCGTCTTTCTCTCGCTACGTCGTGATTGTTATCCAACTATCGACTGCATTATAGAGAAATGACTAGAGGTATAAAAACCCCGCAAAGTGTTAGAGCGAGTCAGTTGTTAGTGAGTTGTTAATTGAGTTCAAGCTGTGCAGTAATTATGAATGTGTAGACATTTGAGGTGTACAGCAGATACAGATGTGTAGACGAAATGGTTACTCTCACCAATTCACCTGAATAACATAGTGGTTTAACTATGAAGCCTGGGACTTAAGTACTTGCAGAAGAGTAAGTCGCCACAAAAGGTGTGTGTCTCATAGCATATGACAACACCTAGTGGTCTATAGGGAAATATACGAGTCAGTTGGAGAATTTAAGGATACTGGTAGGTTATGTTTACCCAGACAAAGCTAATTTTTACCAATATTAAAATTTGAATATGTAGAAAATTAAACATTATGAGAAATTGAAATTCAGTATGATTACTTCATGAGGATGTGTGCATTTAACTACTGTATAATATTTAAATTACGTTCACATAGGTCCATGCAAAAGGGGCATAAATCACACCATGTGTCCTGGAAAAAATATTGCGCCCTATATTTCAGGTGCACTTTACTTGTACGAATTTAAAGCTACATGCACCACGTTTTATCCTAAATAACCTAAGATACAATTTTATAATATGGGCTAAATAAAAATTACATATAGTTTATATTATGCACATTAAAAATTAATTATTTTTGAGTAAAAAAAATAATATTTTCAAGGATTGAATATTTGTTCTCATTCATTTTATAAATCACATGAATATAAATGTTAGCCGAATGTGTTCAAGGAACATTGACAAATAACCACTACAAATTTTGTGTTAATATCTTTAATAGTTTTTGAGAAACATGCACCTAAAGTATGAAAAATCAAGTTTTTGGGGAATCACGATCAAAGATTAAGCTCCATTCTCAGGAATTGGGCGTATCATTACGCCGCCATATTTAAATTGATGAATTAAAGGACTTTAATACCAGCAGA
Organism: Mantis religiosa; assembly: GCA_030765055.1. NCBI lineage: Eukaryota > Metazoa > Arthropoda > Insecta > Mantodea > Mantidae > Mantis > Mantis religiosa. Next base: position 174,525,651 of record CM060953.1, read on the forward strand.
CAACCTATGTTATATATCATTTTAAAGCTGAAGAATTATATAATTCTTTAATATTAAAAACAAAAAATGGATTTTTTGAAACCTATCGAACTCCCAATGCACTTAACGTCATCTCGGCATGTTTTCCATAGTAGCTCAGTGGTTTAGAGCAACCGCACGGAGAGCGGGAGATCCGCGGTTCAAATCCCGACTGACATTGAATTTTTCAATCTGGCTCTACTCATTAAAAACAGCCTATACACGGATAGTGTGGAAGAAATGATTACTTCCGATTCCTTAAATAGTTTTAACGTCACAAACATTTTTGTTTTACTTAATGTTTAATATTTACTTAATATTTGTTATACCTTCTGCGGCTTTTAGATATACGAAGGTCATTATGAAGACGAATTTGCAACCTATTTCCTGAACATTACAGATACACATTATGCCTTATGGAATATATCAACATACGATCTTTAATGAAATCTTTGAAGCCATTTCGAAGAAAAATATGGTAAATTAAAAGATTCCATATCAATGTAACTTGGGAAGAGGGGATGATTTTCTTGAAGATCATTGTGTCATATGCTAGAATCCCGTAGGGGGGCAATCCGTCCCCTTCAGCTGCTGTCCTGCGGGCGCTGCGGACCCCTAGCACTCGTGGTACCTCTAACATTACTAGAGGAAACTCTGTGCGAACATTCGAGCCCCTCCCTCTGGGAGTTGTTCGGATTGGGTTGGTCTCGGGCGGGCAGTGGTTTCCCGATACCCGTGGGAGATCGGGTAGTCTCCGGACGGGGTTGAGGGAAGCCATTAATATTACCTCGTACTAGCCAGCATAGCTTGTAGAAGGTGTGCTAGATCACCAGGCGGCCACACCGAGGTCATATCGGTAGCCTTCACCTTTGGTGTAGGAGCGCGGAAGTGGCGTATTCACTTGCATCCCGTCTTGTGTCCTTGGACCAGATGGGGGGGGCTTATTAGTAACCCAGGTCTTGTCCTATACAAAGCCCCACGGAGGACACTGGGCGCCCTTTGGGAGAACTCGGATACTCCCTGGTTTTAAGAGGCCTGGGTCTTGGTCCTACTGGTCCAGAACTGATGGGAGTAGACCCTCTGGAGTCAAGTGTTATAGGCTGGAAGCGCTCGCCTCGGTAGCTAGGTGGTAGCGTATCTACCTCACGTTTAAGAGGTTCCGAGTTCCAAGGGTGAGTTATCTGGTTAAAGTGTTTTCCGAGGCTTTCCCTTGTTATTTGAAATATGATTTACTGTAAGATATGTGAACCCGGGGCTGAGTTGAGCATCATTCCGCTCATTTCTCTCATGAAAATGGTTTATTTTTTACTCAAGCAAGCTCGAAACTTATATTTTCAATAGAACCTTGGCATTCCAGTATTGCTTGGAGTACATACATCTTCTACCTGCGGAAGAAGTAAAAATATGGGAAATCGTGCTTGATTTCGAGAAGTTTTCAAAGTTCCCTCATAAAATCTGCCACAATTGCTGTCAACTGTTGGAATAATCTCATGTTTTGTTATCTCATTAAATATGATACAACAACTAGTATCTGCGGTTAGAATCCAAATGACCTCTGATGCGGAATATCACTGGCTTTAATTTTCCATAAATATATAAATACGTCATTATGAAAGTGTACAACATACCAGAGGTAAATATAATTGTTTAGTGATCCGACAAAAAAGCAGAATATATTTTAATATTTCGATGATCAGGTGAAAGGGAATGATACAGTAGGATTGCATTAGTTCCATCCGCTTAAGTAGCTCTGTATTGTTAATCGAAGGGCATTCAATGCGGACAATTTCGCTAATTGCTATCCTACCAACGCCGAGTCGGTCTTGATCCTAGGATCGCATTACGCTAAAGGAGTATCCTGTAATCCATGCGCGCACATAGCTATAGCGCTGGATTACGTCTTTTTATCTCTAAGTTTATACGCTTGGCGCAAATCCCAGAGCTGATCTTTCACAACACTGCGTAAATGTAGCATTCCATTGAAATCTCTTGATAGTACAAGTCACTTGTCGGTGAGTTTTTGAACTGTTGTTTAAACAAATGCTACGCATATAAGTATTTAGTTTGAAGAAACCAACCTGTGAAAACAGTCGAATATTACAAGAAAATGATTGTATGCAGTAATGAACTTCACTGCCATTAAGGGACAGAAATCTTGGATAAATTGAATAACAAATGTTAAGATGATGATGATGATGATGATGATGATGATGATTCCAAAATTTATATTATTTATTGTGCACCTTCCAAAATTTTACAATTTATATTTGACTGCATTTATAGAGAATTAAACTAAAAACAGATGAAAACTGGGTACTAAATGTCAAAAGGGTAGAAGGGGTCAATGAACTTGAATACTTAGAAGTGAGCTTGAATAACAATGGAAAGTAGGGAGCACACAGGAAAAAAAGAGAAGCAAAAGGAAGGGCGGCAATAAATGAGATAAGAATATGCAAATATAAGCTAGAAATTGCAACCAAGTGGTTAGAAAGAATCTATGAAGCATTAGTTCTATCCAAAATGTTGTATGGACTGGAAATCTGGAGGGAGCGGGCACAGAGGTAAACAAAACGGTGGACCAAAAGTACAGAAGGTTTTGTAAAGAGCTACTAGGCTTTGCAAGATCAGCACATAAGGAAGTAGTTTTCGTAGAATTAGGAAAGACAAGAAGAAATGGAATAATAATCGAAAGATTAATAAAATGTTGATATGGGTGTTTTGCCAAAGAAAAAGGTGAAATTATGAAATTATGAATGAGACAGCAAAAAAATTAGAGAACTCAAATAGTTGTTGGGCAGAGATAGGAGGAATCATTGAAAAAATAGGAATGGGAAATATATGGATATTACAGAAAAAGAATACAAGCGTTGTGAATAAATTGGTAAAATGCAGAATAGAAGGTATGGAAGGACAGAAGTCTAGAAAATATTAAATAATTACAATTTTACGAGCAAATAGAAAGAAATTGGGGACGAGAAGCATATTTAGATTACTGCAATAGGCAAGACTGAGAAGGGCTAGCTTGGATGACAACAGAAAAGGTATTTCTAAGAGGGATAAGAGGTAGAGAAAAGGGAATTTGTGAATTGTGTGGGGGAGAATAATGCATAGAACACTGTGTAACAGAATGCGAAGAGGTTGCAACGTGAAGAAAAAAGGTTTGGGAGGAAAAACGGGAGAAAGTAGAGAATAGGATAGTAGCTATAAAAATGTTAACGGGAAAGAAGGAAAAGAAGATAAGAAGTATTGATGAGTTCTTGCAGAAAGTAAAATAAAAATGGACCAGTAGTTTAAAGAATATGAGAAAGGATAATGAGGGGGAAGAATGGGAGTAATTAAGTAAAAAAGATGCATGGAGGTTAAGAGCTACCTGCCAGAGCAGAATACCAGGGTGTCATGTAAGCCAAGGTAGCAACAAGGTAAAGACAAATGAAAAAAAGACAAATTATGATGACGATAATAATGAAAATGATGATGATGATGATTTTTTTATATAAGAAAACTCAACTGCTCAGTCAAGAGCGCCTTTACAAAAAACTAATTCATGGCAGTGGTGGTCGAATCAATTTGTTCCTTTTCTTACGGACTGGGCTACTATTTTCAGCAGGTTTTTCCGGCCTTATTCTCACTGTCGTTTTGGCAGTGTGGATAGGATTTTCATGCTTCGTATCCTAAATGAAGGAGGACCGCTCTACTACTGATAACTTCGATTCGAGTATCTCGAAACGATCGGAAACTACGACCGCCGAAGGTGAAAGCCTACGATCTGAGTCCTCTCCGGTTTGAAGTCCCGTAGGGGAGGGGATCCGTCCCCTTCAGCTGCCAAAGTGCGGGCGCTGCGGACCCTTAGCACTCGTGGTACCTCTGACGTTACTAGAGGAACATCGGGCTGAACATCTGAGCCCCTCCTTCGGGAGTTGTTCGGATTGGGATGGCTTAGATGTGTTCCCGATACCCGTGTGAATCGGGTACGTCTTCGGACGGGGTTGAGGGAAGCCATTAATTCTCCCGAGTACTAGCCTGCAAAGCTAGTAGAAGGTGTGCTAAATCGCCAGGCGGCCCCACCGAGGTCATATCGGTAGTCTTCACCTTTGGTGTTGGCGCGCGTAAGTGGCGTATCCACTTCCATCCCGTCTTGAGTCCATAGGACCAGATGGGGGGGGCTTGTTAGTTAACAAGGTCTTGTCCTACGGAAAGCCCCACGGAGGACGCCGAGCGCCCTTTGGGATACCTCTGGGCTCTCCGGTTTGAAGGGTCTTTTCAAGATCATTTTCCTAGCAGCAGCTAAAATTCCTGACCCCAATGGAATGGGGCTAGCAGGTAAAGTAGTGGGATCCAAAATGTACTCCATCTGGAACGGTTAGTGTTTTCTTTTGTTTTCTTTCTTTGTTTCTTTTTCTTTTGTTTCTTTTTTGTAATTTACGTCCTGCAAATTTAAGTCATATCGGATGTTGAATGGGATGGGTGAAATTATACTCAAATTAGCCCAGGTCCATAGAGCTTAGAGTTACCCGACATTCGTCTTTCAGGATAAGGGAAAACTCCGGAAAAAACCTTATCCAAGTAATTCACCCTAACCGAGATTCGAACTCGGGACCTCTTGAATGTGAGGCAAACATGCTACCCTCTAGGCTACCGAGGCGGGCGAATGGATAGTGACGCTTCCTTGCTAGCATACATCGTCGTCCGCAATGGTCATTCTTCCGGTGTTACTTTAACATCTCCTTTAAGAGATAAGGTTGCAAGTAAAATGACTGTTTGTAGCCGACTTGCCTTGCTTTAATTCATGATTACGAAAGCACTTCTCTGCTTTCCATGTAAATGTGGTTTCAGGTGGGAAGGGATTCTTGAAAGCCTTCGTGTACAGGAAGCTGCTATTTATCTGTCATTGGTATTGCACGGCATTTGACCTCAATGTGCATGTTTTGTATAAAATCCTAATTTCGTGTTTTTGGGTGAAATGTCATTCTTCCTCCATCTACTCTAGGCAACTGGGAGAAAAACTAAGAATATAGATTACCTCAGCCTACACAAGAACCAAATTTAAAGGACTAAAACACTAATTTAGATTTGTCTTTTATAAAATTGTACCACAATTTATTCCACCAGTTAAAAATTGCAGAAGTTTAAACTATTTTTTAACAATCCTATATTTCTGAATCACGCAAAGAGGAGTGCCTAGTACTGGGTGGTGTGCAGACTAGCAGCAAATCTGTCCAGAGAATATGCGTGTGAAGAAGAGCGTAGTCACTATGTCAGAAAGTGAACATGTCAGAATGTTACGTTGCAAAAACAAAGTTCTAGAAAATTAGAAATTTAACGTCACGCATACAAGAACGGCACGGCAAGGAAGCGGAAAGACAAAGTAAGAAATAAATGTATATAATAAAGAAATAAAAGTGAACACTGAAAAGGGTGACTTTTAAACTGAAGGAAGACTTTAAAAGCCTTATACAGAAAGCAAAAGAATAAAGAGAAGGCAATCTGATGTGTTGCTCTCAATTGTTTTCTCTATTCACTGTTTCATAAACTTTTCTTGTAAACGGATTGTGTTCGCTGTAGTTCATGTTTGACAAGAGGTACAGAAATTGTTACATATTGTCTTATACATACTTTAATAGCTGGTCACTATCTCAAGAAACAGAGAGAGAGATAGAGTGAGAGTGGGAGATACGAATAAGAACTTTTTATTTGAAAAATTTACAGGTATTTTAATACAAGCAAATAACAAGGAATAACTTGGAAATGGCAAACTCCACAGGAAAAAAATGTATTATAGTCACTCTTTTGTCTCACTAATATTATTTACCTTTTAAATTGAAAGTCGTCGGAATAAAGGCTAGTTTAGAAGCTATAACTACAGAATCACGATATACGAGGCACGCTTTTTAAGTCAGCATCGTTTTGCAATTCCGCCGCCGCAGCGCTACGGTCGGCGTTCCTCGCGTGCGCGCTGGTTACCTACATCTCTTGTCTACGCACTGACGTCATTACAGTCTGATTCTTCCTTGTATACGTTGGTTAATGAGTGTTTAAGATGCCTCCGACAATCGTGAGTCCCGCCGATTGTGAAGTACGGGCTGTTATACGATTTATTAGTGCTAACGGCGTAAAACCGACCGATATCCATCGTGAGATCTGTGAAGTTTACGGCCAAAACATTATGAGTTATGGATTGGTAAGGAAATGGGTGAGAGCATTTAAAGATGGCCACATAAATGTGCATGGTGAAGAACGGAGTAGGCGTCCTTCGGTTGTTACTGAAGCTTTGGTGCAGAAAGTGGACGAAAAGGTGAGAGAAAACAGACGCTTTACAATTTCAACATTGTGCGACTGTTTTCCTCAATATTCTCGTAGTTTTTTGTATCTCATTGGGACCGAGAACTTGAAGTACTGGACATTGTGTTCACGTTGGGTTCCGAAAATTTGACGGATTTGCACAAAACCCAACGTTTAGGCAGTGCATTGACTTTCCTTGAACGGTACCACAAAGAAGGTGAAGATTTTTTAGACCAAATTGTTACTGTTGACGAAACATGGGTGACCTACGTCACACCAGAATCGAAACAACAATCCATGGAATGGCGGCATTCATCATCACCCTCAAAAGTGAAGTTTAAGCAAACAATTTCTGCCCGGATAATCATGTGCACAGTTTTTGGGACAGAAAGGGAGTATTGCTAGCGGAGTTTCTGCCTCGAAGTGAGACTATCAATGCAACGTCTTATTGTGAGACATTGAATAATCTGCGCCGTGGAATCCAGAACAACCGACGTGGCAAGATGAGTAAGGGTATCGTTTTGCTGTATGACAATGCCCGTCCACATTTGGCTAATGGGACCAAAGATCTCATCAAATCTTTTCAATGGGATACTCCACATTATCCTCCACATAGCCCTGATCTGGCGCACAGCGACTACCATTTGTTCCGGCACTTGAATATACATCTGGGCGGTCAGCGTCTTCAAGACGATAACGAAGTCAAAACAGTTGTGATACAGTGGTTAAGACGTCAGGCGGAAGAATTTTATGAGAAGGGTATTCAAAAACTGGTGCCACGTTATGACAAGTGCCTCAGTATTCACAGAAATTGTGTATAAAAGTAGATTAAGGTACAGGATTTCATGTAAAAATGAAATTATTGTGATATCTATGTACGTCTTTTTTAAATTCCAAAACGGTACTGACTTAAAAAACATGCCTCGTTCATTGCAGACGACGCACAAAGGGTCCCGAGATCGATTTCCAGCTCTGAAGCTGGTGATTTTAAGTCGGCCCCATCTACGCCTTCACCTCCGTCTAGCACATGTTAAGTGCCCCTATGCCCAACGTGGTTCGGAGTCTACGGTATAAGCTGTAGGTCCTCTCGCCTCACCGCCATCTTCACTATCAATCTGTCATTGGAGGAAATGGACACTGTCCGCTGGCTGCCTCCACCTCAGTAATAGATCCGGTCATCACGGTAGGCCGAGATTACCCCGAAGGCCACGTTTGCCATATGGGGCGTGTTGATAATCAACCACCATTTGTTACAAAATACCTTACATTTACGATATTTCAGTAATTTATTTGAATTTTTATACAGTATAAATTTTCAAAACATTTTTCATATAAATGTTAATTTGAGCTAGGAAACCTCCTTAAATATTTTTCCCATTTCCTGTTTTTGGAGATGGAGTATTTGAATACCAATTTTTTGCTTCTTAACCGAATTTTCATTTTTGAAGTACCCGTAAATTAAATTTATAAATATCTACTTTTATTTAGAAGGTCCTAAAATAAAGTCTTCTTGTAACATTTTTGGGAGAAATACTTGATGTACTTGCTCTACTTACTATAACAATGTATTGCCTCAGAATAACTGAAAAATTAATCCGGCCTCACACACTGTATCCATGAAAGTTAACTTACAAGTATTTCCTAATTTTCAAGTCAGCCAACAGATCCTGCATATGCTTATCTCTTCTGTGAGTCTTTTCACCTTTTATTCTCCACGGCTAAATCATTCATTACTGATGTTTCCGTTCTTGCTAACTATATATAGGTATATATCTCTGCTTACCCCAATATTTATACAATGGAATGCTTGATAAAATCCTCGAATACAAGCAAATCCCAAGCTCTTGACTAGAGCTTCAATTGTTTACCTAAGAACTCAACAGTATGTCTGTGATAGCGATTTAATTAAGGCGCTGAGTAATATAAGGGCTCATAGCTCAGAAACATCGTTCTCAGAAAAATATATTTTTGTTAAAAGAAAACGATGTAGGCAAGAAATTCCCAATTATGAAGTACTGCGAGGGCAGTTCAATTAAAAATGATCATAATCTTTTACGGTCATAATTTTTCGCACTAAAGTTCAATCTTATTATATTTTGTTAGCTTAATGGAAATAAACACGCCGTAGTAGTTTCATTGTTGGTATTCCTGTGAGAACCAGGCAAGTTCAGACATGTTCAGTATCGCCTACCGCTGCAATGGAGGTAACATGCGAGTAACAATAAGCGGCTTTGAAATTCTGCTTTCGTCTCAACGAATTTTCAGTTGAGGCCTATACAATGTTACAGGAGGCCTATGGAGAGTCTGTTCTTCCCTACAGCACAGCTCGAAAGTGCTTTAAAATCTTTAAAGAGGGGAGACAATCAATTTCAAAGGAAGGTGGACCTGGTGCTTCGGTTACTGCTCTTACAGAAGGAAACATCAACACTGTTGCTGCCATTGTGAGAAAGAATCGATGAATTACCTTAAGATCACCTTCTGAAATACTCAACATTTCATTGGGTTTCGCCCACACGTTGGTGACAGAAACATTACACATGAGACGTGTTTTTGCGCGATGGGTTCCAAGACTGTTGATTCCCGAAAAAAATGACATTCGCATGCAGGTCTGCATGCAGTTAAAGTTGATGTTAGAGGAAGATCCGGAGTTTCTTTCAAACGTAATCACTGCTGATGAAACTTGGCTACATCAGCTTGATCCTGAGAGCAAACAGCAAAGCTCAGGGTGGAAATCTCCTTCATCACAAAGCAAAAGTGGTTGCTTCTGCTGGGAAAGTTATGGTCATCTCATTCTTTGATATTTATGGAAAGGTTTACCAGCCTGTTATACCTGCACACACATCAGTAATTGGACAATAATACAGGGTTGTCTTGAAAACATGGCAAGTCCATAACAGGCGCAAAAGGCCACATTATGTGAAGGAGGCTGGATTCTGCACCACGATAATGCGCGGCCGCATATTGCCAAATTTTGTTGCTAAATATCTTGCAAAAATCAACGCGAAGTGCATCCCTCACCTTTCCTATAGTCCGGATTTAGCCGCATGTGACTATTTTCTATTCCCTAAATTGAAGAAACGCCTTCGTGGCAGGCACTGTCCATCATCAGAAGCAGTGGTGCAGGTTGTGGAGGATGTCCAAAACATGGCTTCCAGCATGTCTTTGAAGACTGGCAGAAACGCTGGGAGAAGTGCATCGCATTCAGGGGAGACTATTTTGAGAAGAACCATCAAAATTATGAGGATAAGCAAAGGCACGTTATAAAAAAAAAAAAAAAAAAAGTGATCATTTTTATTGAACAACCCACGTACTTGCGAACGCCATGTAAAGAGAAAATTATGTCGGCATATTAAATAAATATGTAACAGCCTAGAGCAACAAAATCGTACTTTATGCATTGGGCTCCTATTTAACTGAATATCAAAAAACTGGGAGAAGAGCTTCTTCTGAATTTTTTCATTAAACCAAAGAGGACCTAAAGCATTCTACAGCTGGCTGACCACGGGGTTGGTACATTTCAGGAGTACGCATGCATGATAAAATCTCAAAATCATGATGCTGTGTTTTAGGCCCTTATGGTTGGTTCTAAGCACCTAAAATTATTCTTTGTGTAAATTATCAGTTAGTTGTCTATAGCTCTTGGATATTTTTTGTGACTAAGTACAGTTCTGTAATACTTGCACGGCATATATTACTATTGCACTGGGTACTAGTTACTTTGTTCCTGAACCGCACATATACATCATATAATCAACCTGTCAAATTTTGTCGTTTGCACAGTGATTGATCGAATTGTAGGCCACCGTATTAGCTTAACTGTGTCAGTCAATCGGTTCAAATGAAAATGTTTAATAACAACACGAAACTCTGATTTCAATCGCAGCTATCGAACTGATCAGTTCAGATGGCTGTCAACAATATACCAGACTTATCAACTGACCCTTATATATATATTGTGACTTTGTGGGTTCGTAGAATTAAAAGGTTGAGTTGCAGAAATTAAAAATCTCTTTTATTTTCGTCGAAATACTCTTATAGATTACAGCAGCATTACGTTACGTACACCATCAGTCTACCAAGGTCGATCACTGTGACAGCAGATTACATCCTTAGCTCTCGTTACAACAGCACTTCCAGCTGTCTCTCATTTCACAACACTGTTTCACAACTAACTCTCTCTTGGCCAATTGTCGTCTCTTTAAATACTTCATAGATAATTTCTAGATAATTCGCAAATAAACCAGAACGCGAACAATCTCTGTCAGTCTAGAAGTAACTATAAATTTCCTTTTATCTCAGTTTGTTTGTTTCGGCAGACACTTATCTGCCTGTTATTTTTGTCGGTGGGCTCTTGGTTTTCACACTGCCCTCCTATCAGCTTCCTTCGTGTAAACGAGCCACGCGATCGTAGATATGGGTTCGCGAAACTGCTCCCTCCTCAAGGCTGGTCGTCCCGAACAGCACCATTGTAGTGGGCCAGATTATCCAGGTGTACCACCAACATCATCCCTCGGGGGACCTTCTGGATGCGGTAGACCACGTCGTTAGTCCTCTTCACCACCCGGTACTTTCCTTGCCACGGCTGTTGAGGTTTTTCGATTGTTCGCTTTGCTCCCAGGTGTCGTCCTGAAGTACCGGCGTGCACTTCCTCCAATATTTCCGGGACCTTACTTCGGGGAAGTACCAACTGTTCTCTTTGCGTCTTCCCATCAGGTGATACCCATACCCGGAACAGCATGCCCTCTCTAATCCTCAGCGAGTCCCATTGGGCCCAGTACGACTTATAGGTGGCGCTCCTCGGTAGAGACCAGGTTGGTCTTGTCCCCGCCTCCGCTTTCCTCAAGAGTGGTCCCAAGTCTGCGTCCTCCAGCTGCTCCATCCGCAGGCACTGCCGTGACTACTCGGACTGCTGCGGCACGCTCCTTCTCTTACACTCTTGTGCTATGTATATCCGGCGTTAACGTATTTGAATCCGATAACACGAGATTCTATCACTGAGGCAAGAAATGAAAGAAATGTCACCTCATTCAGCTACGTCTTGCTCCATTGGTGACCAGTTCAAAATTGTCCACGATTCTGTCCAGAATGTCCTACTCAACTACCAAAAATTGTCCTAATAACCTTCCCTTTTTCTAATAACACTAAGATTCCCATTGGGAGGTTCTAGTACGATGTTGGCGCTTCATTTCTACATTCCACAAATTTTCTACTTTCCATCCTGAAATCTGTCTACAAATTTCTAAGAAATTCCCTCATATATACCACGAATTCCAAGCTCATATGCTATACGTAATCTGGCAACTTTGGATAGTAGCGTTGCTACTACCTAATTACTTCTAAGAATCTATCTGAGATTAGCACTTGCTAATTACCATACTTAATATCCTCTCTTCCCAAGCGGGACTTTACTCATAATTGACTGCCAAATCTATGTATGTGAGACAGGCTTGTGTAAATAACTCCGTTGTTACACATATTTTCCGATACGCTTCCACGCTGGGCCACGTAATGCATGTTAAATACGAACAGAAGTTGTAGTAGTGCTGGGTTGCGGTGTAACATCAAGTTCTCCTTTTGCTGCCGTTAGCTTGACATTTCCTGTACACAAGGGCTTTACGTAAAACTCTTGGTGCATTAATCGGATGAAAATAAACAAGACTTGTTAGCAAATTGGCTAAGAGGGGAGAAACGGTGGCACTGCTGGGGCAAGGAGATGAGCTCTTTGCCGAGATGAGATGAAGCGACGGACAAGTACTCTTCTCAGAGTAAACTACGAGATCTTTAGATTGAAGAGGATTGTCCCTCTGTGTTTTGTTTTCCACTGTGTTTATCTCTGAACGCCTACAAATGTTTGTTTTAGTCACAGTTTGAGAGGTTGAAGTTCTTACCCAGTAATGGATTGATGCCTCTTTCCACCACAAGCATTTACAGCACACTCAAGATAACTTTTCTACTCCTGAATACTAAGAGCAGAAAAACTGGCCCTTACAGAAATAATGAGACTTGAATTGGTACACTCGCTTCAGTTTAATCCACCACCGCTGGCCTTCTTAGCTGGGTTATGTATATGTATATATAAAGGAATTTATGGATTGTTTGTACAGATAAGACCTGAACCTTTCCTGGCGACGAAATGCTGAATTTCTTCTCGGGCAGCAAGCCAGCTGAAAAGACGATTAGAAATCGACATTTCGGGAGTATGCATCTCTCCCATCATCAGGGTATTTATTAAATGTTATAACCACAAACGAACTACTGGATATAATACAAATATAAACAAAGACAAACGATATCAAAATTCGCAATACTGAACAAAATACTGTTTTCCGTAAATTAAATGCCAGGTCAGGAGGCGTGTTGAGTATAGAAGTATTAATTGGGTCAACGAAACCTAACTACTTAACTTGATTATCAAGCTGTATTGATCTTTGCTTCTTAAGTCGAAGGATTTCCATTTTAATGTCGCTTTCCAAGAGAAGCTGAGCTGAAATCCAGCATAATGATTAAGCATGCTCCTCTCAGAGGAAATAGCCAAAGCCTCATTAACTGTCCGCTCCCAGTAACTTTGCATTTTGTCAAGATGGTCCTCTCCCGAAAGTTTGCTTTATGGTCGTTAACAAAGCAATCTCTGTCAGCCCAGACTTCTCACATTGCATTAAATGAATGCCCCTTTCATGTTCGTTTATTCTGGTAGCGATGGTCCTTCCGCTTTGTCCTATATACGGAGTCCCACATTCACAGGATTTTTATTTTGTAATTTTACATCCTCCAACGTTAAGTCATATCGGACGATGAATGGAATGGGTGAAATGATGGTCAAATGAATCCGAGGTTCATGGAGCTTAGAGTTAACCGACATTAATCTTGAAGGATAAGGGAAACCCCTGGAAAAACCTTATTCAGGTAACTCACCCTGACCGAGATTCGAACTCGGGACCTCTTGAACGTGAGACAGGCACTCTACCACCATGCTACCGAGGCGGGCTTCACAGGGAATGCGGTATACTCCCGGAACTTGGAAGTCCGGTTTGTCTTCCACTGGTCTCAACAGATTTTTAATCTTCGGAGGTGGTTTGTTGATGGTCTTGTTGTATTTGGCGAGAAATCTACTGATTCTGCCGGATAGGTTGCCGGTAAACGTAGAGATACACTCTTCCGAAACGTCCATTTCTAATCGCCTTTTCACCTAGCTTGTGGCCGAGAAGAAATTGAACATGTGTGTACAGAGATTTCAGCAATGACTTCTGTTTTAACACAAACCCATAATTCTTCCTCGATGTACCTCCAAAATATTTGTTTACATCGTGTCAGAGTTAAATTTTCTAACCTTTTATATTTTAGCTCTATTTACCTTTTTGTAAGTTGGCGTACACATGTATAAATAAAGACATAGCCGTAGAAAGTGTCAATTCACTCACTTAAATAACTTAATTAGCGAAAATGTGCAGTTTTTGGAAACCGCCTTTCGGATTCGATTATTTTTTAAATATTTATGACAGCGGCGTTTCTCATACCTTACTAAACGTTAATTACTGACGTTGATTGCTTTGATATACCTTACTTTTTGTTAGCCAATTTATATTTGAGTCCTTAGATAGCAGATTTTAAACCATATACAAATCAGCTACAAATCAGAGCTGAACAGAAATATATGGAATACATTTCATATGAACAAATTCAAAACAGACTGACAGACGTACACTTAGATAAAGGAAACGGTCGGGTGCTTTGGGGTTAAAAGGAGTGCAAAGTGACGTCTTAAACTTGTCGCTGGGATTTTAACATTGGCATATCGAGAAAATCCTTCAGTCAAAATTATTCAGAAATGTCTAATTTCACCCCCCCCCCCCCAAAAAAAAATTGCTCCCTTCACACACACCATTGTTTGGTTGAATATAAACAGTGGAACGTGCCACACAAACTCATCTGTCACTGCTATGTATGGCCTACAGATAAGGCTAGTAAGATTCCACCTGAAGCTACAGAGACGCTTATATGGACCTAGGCGTGCTGACATATAATAGATCCACTTTCACTCTCCCGCCTTACATATTTCTAGACATTTTATTGGTTACTTAGCTCTACCTAAATCTTTATTTCGTTTTCATTCCGTGTTCCTTCATTAGAACAATATAGAGCAGGTCGGTCAGAGGTTTCAATAAATCCACAAGGCAATTCGATATCAACTTTGGATGGATTTGAAAGCACTACGTTATTGGCACCAAATTAGTAACATATAACACCCAAAAGGTTGAGCGGGGGAGCTACAAAAGCATTTTCAAAAATTAGTTTGACAAAGTTGTAATGAAAACAGATAAACAACGACCATCTGCCACAGAGAGGCATAAAATGGAGTCTGAATGCAGATTAAGATCATTATCGGGGATAAGAATGAAATAAACATTCGGTGGGATAAGGAACTGCACACGAAACAAGGACAGGAATAACATGGCTTAAGTTGGAAATCAGCTAAGACTGGTGACAATGTTGGTAGAAGGATCTGTCTATTGTTTGGCAAAGAAGACTTTCTTTTTGCATTTTACTTCCGCCAACGTTAAGTCATATCGGACAATGAATGAAATAGGTGAAATGAGTCCAGGGTCCATAGTTCCTAGAGTTACCCGACATTCGTCTCTAAGGATAAGGGAAAACCCCGCGAAAACCGTTATCCTGTTAACTCACCTTGACCAAGATCCGAACTCGGGACACATTGAACGTGAGGCACACACGCTATCATCTACGCTACCGAGGCGGGCACAAAAATACTAGACACGTATTTTGGCTGCATGTGCACAAACAGGAAAAATGAGTAAAAATTGTTAAGGGATGTATTTTTGGCTTGATTCTAAACAAGATTAGTGTATGCGTGCGTGTGTAAATATGTACGTGTGGAAAATATTTAGAATATCGTTGCTGTATGTGTATAAACTATTAAACCAAAATAAGTACTGAAGCTTTCCTGGTGACGAATATGCTCAAAGATGTTCTCGAGAAACAAGTCAGGTGAAAAGACGATTAGAAATCGACATCTACAAGCTACCTCCGAAGATTAAACTTCCGTTGAGACCGGTGAAAGACAAACTGGACTTCCAAGTTCCGGGAGTGTACCGCATTCCGTATATAGGACAAACTGGAAGGATCATCACTTCCAGAATAAACGAACATAAACGGAGCATTCGTTTAATGAAAACTGAGAAATGTGTACTGGCGGATCTTTGTTTTGATAAATACCATAAAGGCAACTTTCGGGAGACGGCTATTTTGGCAAAATACAACAGTTACTGGGAGCGAAGAATTAAGGAGGCTTTGGCCATTTCCCCTGAGAGGAGCACGCTTAATCATTCTTGGAAACCGGCTTTAAAATGG
Organism: Mantis religiosa; assembly: GCA_030765055.1. Taxonomy (NCBI): domain Eukaryota; kingdom Metazoa; phylum Arthropoda; class Insecta; order Mantodea; family Mantidae; genus Mantis; species Mantis religiosa. The sequence goes on from CM060953.1 coordinate 174,541,314, forward strand.
AAATCAGTCGGCTTAATAAGCACATATCTATACAGCTTGATCATCAAGTTAAGTAGCTACGTGTCTTTGACCTAATTAATTCTTACACTCACGTCATCTCCTGCCCTGGTATTTAATTTACTACAAAAGTCTTTTGTTCAGTGATGCGAGTATCGGTAGGTGTTTGTCTTTGTTAATATTTGTATTACATCCATTTTGTGGATATAACATTTCTTAAAAATATTCTGATGATGGGAAACGTCGATTTGCAATCGTCTTTTCACCCCGGCTTGTTTCCCGAGCATTTCTTGAACTACTCGTGTTAAACCATTTTTAAATTATTTTTATAACCAGTGTCTAAATATAAATGTGTTGAAAATTAGCGATACAAATATCGGCACTACTCCACCGATAAAGTGATTCTATTACTTACAGTCTGGTGGGGCCATCAATTCTTAAAATAAAAGCTAACAGAAGTTTATCTAATAACACTCTGCCTTATATGTCAAGGAAGTGGTATGCCCCACTTTTTAACCTAACAGGTCACTGAACTGTAACATCTCTGCCGCATTTTTTGGGTACGTACGTCACCTGTATTTTTTCCTTGCGTAGGATGAAATGTGCTTACCCAAATTGTCAGCTAATTCCCCATCAAGTGTTTCTCTTACTACCACCTTTGATATCTGTACACGTAATGTAAGTCGCATTGGTCGTCTTTTGTCTGTCAGTTCTCACCGATGATCTTACAACTTCTTGCTGGAAGTTTAAGAGTTACAGTTTAATGTAGAATTGTATTACTGAGTTTCGACAAAATTTATAGGGATTTGTTCTGTTTCATATTTCCTATCTCTTTTAATTGTTCTGGGTAAACTTGCAATAATTCCTGCAGAAAAACCAGGAAAAAGAAACACCAAAACTGAAATATACAGTAAGACACATAAGTTTGTAATCTTTAAATCCTGTATTTGAGTTTATTTGTTTAACATATATTGTGAACTATGGAGAAATATATTTATTAACTCTATTTTCCGTATTGTTTTGTAACAGCTTCTAGAGGTATTAATTTCTCTTCTTAATTATCTGACTACAGTAGTACCTAAGCGGTTTACATCTCATTGACTAATTATTTTACAGACAAACGTATCAACCATACTTCATATAGGTAAGGGTGATGCAACAGGATACAGATGTCAAAGACAAATACCATCAAAGACATTACGTTCTCTAACAGAATGATTTAAATTTTGCCTCCAATGATATACTCATTATTTTGCTTTGATGGACCACTCAGATATGTCCATTAATTGAAATAGAGATCTGACGAAGTTACCTGTTACCTGCCTTCCACAATTATGCCATTGAAATTCAACTTCATGCGCCTAAGTGTGTCTTTAGGCATTACTAAGTAATTAGGACGATGAATGGCGAAAATGCTGAAAATCATTCAGTAAATCACATTTCCTACTCGTTACTTACAGATCCTTCGTAATAAAAACAGCCTCCACTATTCTTCCACAACTCAACTCAACTCAACTCAACTCAACTCAACTCCATGCTGGCGGGCTGTTTGGAACAGCCCGAAGGGTGGTCAAATCGTGTATCTGCTCTGAGAAGAGCTTAACCACGTAGTGGCGGGATGTGGATGTTGCAGAATGACGGGCGTAGTTTAAGTGGGTGTAGTAAAGGGAGGTAGCTTGTTGCTCCTCAGGGAATGACGAACCGGGTGCCACAGACAGCGTGCACCGCTGGTGGATTAGTTAATAAACTAGGAAGAAGATATGTATAAATTTTGAATTTTCCAGAATAAAATTTTGGATTAGCTGAAATTTAGTTTAGGCTGGAATGGAGATCATGTGGTTACCGGTAATGACCGCAAGACATGCGGGGTAACCGGTATCGCTTTAAGCGACGCTCACGAGGTACATAATCCCCAAGGGATCTGACGAGGGCGCTCTGATGTTGGGGCAAACCCTCGAAGAATTTTGTCGCCCGGCGCCTAATTTCATCCTCCACATATCGGAGGGATGAAGCCTCGTGAAGTAGTCTCACGGGGAACCTTGTGCATACAGAATAAATAATCCGAAGACATTTATTCTCTGCACGTTGGAGCAGTACCAGGTTTGAGCCTGAGGCCATACCCCAGACTTCTCACGCATAGAGCATGACAGGGAGGACCAGAGCCATAAAGAGGCACAACTTTAGGGAAACAGACATCGTAGACCTAAGCACAAGGTATAGTGATGCCATGGCACCACACGACCGATAAGCTTGCTCCTGGATGTGCTCCCGAAAAGTTAGGCCCTTATCCAGCTTGACTCCCAAGTACTTGATTGAATTCTGCCACCTGATCCCTTGCCCGAAGTAGGTAAATTGGGGGAAATTGGCGGGAAAGCGGCGCTTGGTGAACAATATCGCTTGGCTTTTCTCCGTATTAATGGACAATCGCCAAAGCGTGCACCAATCCTGGAGGAGGATTAGGTAGCGTTGGATGGGGCTGAAGGTTCTGCTTGGATATCTGTTTGTTGAAAATAGCAGCACGTTGTCAGCATATTGTTCTATATTGACGTGCTGTTCAGTGGGAAGGTCAGCCACGTAGACGCTGTAGAGCGTCTGGGATAACACAGAACCTTCGGGGACTCCGCCGCGGATAGACCTTCGTGTAGATGTTTTTTCCCGCCACTGTGACAGTGAAGAATCTATGTTTTAGGAAAGAGTGAAGAAGGTGTATGACTTGAGTGGGTAGCTCCAGTTGGATAAATTTGTACAGAATCCTTTTATACTATTTTATTTTTATAGCCACAGAGGAAGCATTGCAGAGATTGTGAATAGCCCAACGTTATCGTATACAAAAAATATGTTAATCTAAATAACGCTCTCCCCTACTCTTAATCATATTCGGTTGCTCTGCGATATGTACTAGGAACCCTTATTAATTTGTATGTAAATAACATAACTTCAAATATTGATAATGAAATTATTACTAATGATGCAAACAATATTTGTATCAGTGAGTAATTAATTTAAATGTTGGTGTAAGCAATTGTTTTATCTATTGTCAATTTAATGCACCAAGATGTATAAAAATCGTATTGTTTTTTTCTAACCACTCTTCTAAAATCTTACTTATATGCATTTTTGCTAGTGAAGGTAAAAATCATTACGCAGTTTGCAGTAGGTATGAGAAATACGAAAAATTAAAGTAGCACTGGAACGAAACAAAGAATGTTAGCCTCAACAACAGAAAAATATTTATCTGAAAATGCAACTAAAGGACCACTATTATTTCAAAAACGGTAAATGATATATAAGGTGTGTATGACAAAATATGTTTTTCACTGAATGTTTTTATTGGGAAGTTTCTGTTCATCTCTTTCGGTTTAAAAATTATACAAGTTTTATTCAGATGAAGAAAATTCCAACGGTCATCCACAGAAAGTACAAGATATAACTTTTATTAGTCGCAGATTAGCATGTTTAACATGTGACACTTTAGTAAATATTGTACTTGCTTAGGCTTTCACGGCCAGCGTTAATCCAATAGAATGTGTTATCCGGGCGTTTTGGACGTGGTCGATTGGCTGAAATAGCATTTGACGTTTCGCCCGTCTCTCCGCCGGGCATCTTCAGAAGTTCACTCAGGCAGGATTGGTGGAACCTACTCCAGCAACCCTGCCTTACCTGAGGAAGTTTAAGCTTTATTGATAGTAAATTCTAAACAAGTTTAGGGGGAAACAGATAATAATTAGCGTTTGAGTTATGAACAGGTTTCGCGGAAGGTAGCTATGGCCGGCCCTCGTAGCCACGGTCGCTAGAGCTTATGTCTCTAGCGTTCCGTTACCCAGAGGGTCGCGGATTCTAGTCCCGCCTCGGCTATGAATGTTAGTTGCATGTGTATGTGTATCGTGCAGGGGCGGTTCCTCCATAAGGTTTCAGGTTTGCGCTACACCCACTGATTCTGAATATACAACAGGTGCATTTTGCAGATTAAAGCTGTACTTGTTTGCATTGTTTTATATACAAACATGTTTCAATTACGCTTATCGTCTGTAGCTGTCCATGACCGCAGAAGTCGAAATAAACAGTGATTTGCTGTAGGAGCCGCAGGTTTGCAGCGAAGAGTTAACCTAAGATTTCACCCAAATGTTGGCTCTCTGAGGGGGTTGCGGGAAGGTGAAAAGATGGACGGGGCTTCCTATACATTGCTTAAATGGGGGTTTATAAACCTAGCTCCTACTACTCTTAGCAACGGCTATAGCGTGACCTTCAGGCTTAGCTCCTGTGTGCTCTGCTTTTCGAACACAGGGAGAATTTAATTAAATGCATGGAGGTTATTCAGAAGAGAGCTCTGTTAAACAACAACGCATCACTTGTTCAGGCTTCTGGATTTATGGCCACTTTGAAAGATTATAATTTTGAATTCTGGCTGTCTTTCTTCTACAAGATCATACCCCATGTGGACATTTTGTGCAATCAGCTGCAGAAACGAGACTGCAATGCAACATTTGCCATCGCCCAGCTACACACATTTAAAAGGGAAGTGCAAAGGTAAGAAATAGCGTGGATATCGAGGAACACGAAGAAACTGCAATTAAGAGGAGAAGAATAGAAGATCATGATGTGAAAAGAAGTTCTTGAAGTATGTGACATTCTTAGAGAAGCAAAGGACACATTTAGCTTCACAGGGCATCTGGTAACATCAACTTTGTTTCATCAAGAAAATTTCTAAGACATTTCCAGAAGATTCCCTTAGAGAAACAATAAGGTTCTATCCTTTTATCATTGGAACAAAAATTCGTAGAGAACTGACTGTAATTTACAGTCGAGAGGAACTTCGTGGAATGTCCGGCGCTTTGTGCTTGATGGACTTCAATAAGGAAAACAATTTATGCACTACATTCAGCGAATATGTCAAACTCCTCCGAGTACTGTTAACTATGCCAATGTCTACCGCTGAAGCAGAATGCTATTTCTCAACTTTAAAAAGAATAAAAACTTTCCTTAGGAACACAATGTCACAGGACAGATTGACAGCATTAGCCATGCTTTCAATTAAGAGAGATTTTGTTATGAAGATCAGCGACTTCAACGCAAAGTTATCGATAATTTCGCCAGGTCTAAGGAGAGTACAACAGAGAATCTGTATCAATAGGTGAGTCATTACTACTCTGTATTTTATTTTTCATTTGTGCACCACCAATAATTTAACCCACCAGCCGCCACTGGTATCGTGTACATGTGCGCCACTAGTGAAAACAGGTTTCTTTCGATGGCCAAATGGGTTCTTCTCGAAGGTCAAATATGTTTAAGAAAGTAGGAAGGCTGACTCAGGAAGGGAAATTTCTTGGACAAAGAGAAAGCATAACATTCGTAGAACTGAATGACGTAAATTAGGAGAGTTGTGTTATTATGACTTTCGCGCAATGTATGAAGTTGGTGGTGGTAGAAATAGTTTGCGAGAGTTAAAATGCGTAAAAAATGAGGTACATTGCGATGTGATTATCGTGCTACAGCTCGTTGCGTTCTTCTTGTATATTTTATCCGGTATGAATATCAAAGCTACATCTGAACTAAAAAGAACTGGATAAACGAATTGGCTTTCGTAAGAATAATTCGATGTTTAAATTCCTTGTTTAAGAAATTTCCAAAGTGTTATTTTGAAACAATTTACCACATATGAAATCAATTTGAATGCACTTTACGTAATGTATAAAGTAACTTATATTGCCTTAATTGTATTGCTGTGCTAGGTTACCGCAGCCCCATTTCAGTCAGCTGGTATACTCTAACTGCACTGTATGCATCATTACAATGAGATTGCTGTATTGTTCAGGGATAATAATCATTATATTGTTGCTAATGGTTGGTGCCTCTCCTGTGATAAACATCTCTTGACATCTGGAGGGTGTTTGCACTAATAGATCTAATTGTAGGTGATGCAGCTGAATTTTGATGCATTATTGAAGTATCGTTCATTCGGTCCTATGAGCAGAGGTACCGCTTGAGATATTAACTGTCACAAATGTGCCCTTACACACTGATATCACATATATCCTTAAAATAGTATAATTCCATTCAGTATTTAAGATTCTTGATGTGATAGATATACACGAATATTGATTTCCACACTGGTATAATTACACATATGTTGCATAACTATTTTTACAATTTTATTTTATTTTTCGAAAACTGTAATCCTATCAGAAACTTCTCTAATATTTCTATTAAAATACTACATGCTTAGAGTATTTTCAAGACAAATAAAATAAGTTTAAATAATCATTTCTTCCATCCTAGACGTGTGTAGGCTAAGGTTTTGAATGAGTAGAGCCAGACTGAAAAATTCAATGCCATAGCCGGGATTTGAAGCACGTATCTCCCGCTTTCCATGGGCTGGATCTAACCAACTGGGTGGCCGCGCCGTGGTTCAGTGGTTACACCACTTGGCTCTCAACAAGGCGGCCCGGGTTCGATCCCAGGCGACCGCAAAGTGACATTTGTGGTGGACAACACGGTGCTGGAGCGGGTTTTCTCCGGGACCTCCGGTTTCCCCCGCCATCCCATTCCACCGGTGCTCCATCTTCATCTCATGTATCATCAGTGTCACCACCTGTGGTGCCGTATGTAGTAAAAGCGGGCGTTAAACACTACACATTTTTTAACCAACTGGTTTAAGTCCCGGCTATGGCATTGAAATTTTCAGTCTAGCTTTACTTATTCAAACCTTAGCCTACACAGATGAGCTTGCAAAGAGAGCTGCGACTTCAGATCTTCCAGAGACATACACTCTATGCCCTATTTCTTATGTGAGGCAAACATTAAAGGAGATTATCAGCAACGACTGGAATGAATACTGGTTAAAAGGTGATTGTGGTGTTTTGACTAAGGATGAGACCGAACGTTCAGGGTGAGAGTGGAAGGGCGGATTTCATCTATCAGACCAATAGCCGCGGGTGTCCCGGAGGGCAGTGTACTGTCCCCGTTACTCTTTGCGGCCTACATGTCTGACTTCCTCTTAAAACCACTGACCGTTACGTGCTAATATGCTGACGACGTCCTCATAATGGCACGTAACAAAAACCTAAGATATTGTCATCCTCCGCTGCAGCGCCAGCTCCGAGCCATTGGCCGTTGGAGTGAGAAGTGGAGGATGGCCATTAGCCCCGAGAAGAGCTCCGCTCTTCTCCTGGCTAAGGTCCGAGCTAGGCGACCGGATTGGTCACTGAGGTTGAGGCAGAGGCAAATCCCTTGGGTTCCCACTGCCAAATACCTTGGCGTCCACCTAGATCGCGGTCTTACCTACCCACCTCACGTCCGGGTCAAAACCGGACAAGGGCATGCAGCGCTAACGCAGTTATACCCAATTCTCAAATCCACCATGCCAACGCATCTCAAACTACGCCTGTATCGGGCGATTATACCGCCCCTGATTCTGTACGGCTGCGAAGTCAGAATCAGCTGCTCCCACCACTATTCGCAGACTGCAGCGCGTCCAGAACAGGGCACTGCGCATGATCTACGATACAGGGAGTAGATTCCCGTCCCACATCCTTCATACCTACTCCGGGGTCCCGTACATCGTGGACGTGGTGCGGGAGAGATCCCACACCATCTACGATAAGCAGGACTCCCATCCAAACATACTGGTGAACACCCTTGGCCGTTAAGACCACAGGGCTCCACGCCGCCGACCGAGCTACCGGTTGCCCAAAGATGCTTTGGGTAACTAGAACTGAACAGGGCCACATCCCCCTGACTACAACCCCCAAGCCCAGAAATGGGCTTGGTAAACTCAATACCTAAACACTGTTCCTTTCCCTCAAGCCTGTCAAGCGGACTGTGCTCAGATGCCTCCCAGGCAGGCGGAAGAGCGTGGCCAGCACTGGGCGCATTCCCCCTACGGGGCGACAGCACGCACAAGGCTAGATATGTCCACTGCCGAAAACAACCGCCTGAGACAAAAGATGACTCTTTTAACTGCCCAGATAAAGATGCAATAAGCGGCTAGGTGCTGGGCAGCAAACACTCCGTCCAGGTAAACCTGGAAGACTCGACTCTTCTGCTGGTCTGCTGGTCTGACTAAGGATTTATATTTCCCAACAGTTTCAAACACACATAAATGTAAATTCGTTAATCCTATGTTCTCACTCAATTCTTAACTGGACATGGCAAGTTTTCAGCTTACTTATTTCGATTCAAAATCAAATCCACTTACATATATTCTGATGAATTACAAAACTTATCAATATTTCATGACTTTCTTAAGCAAAATATTACTTAAGCTAAATGATTCATCTTGATGTTTACTGTTTGTCAGCTTGATATTGAATTTTTTTATGTTTTTGTAAATTGTATGTTTTGTAAATTTGTATTTATAAACTTGTAAACTATGTTCCTAATATAACTTTAGATAAAATAGGAATAAAAACTTGGATAATAAATAAATACACACGGCTTATATGGAAGAAGTGATTATTTCCATCAATTTACCTGGGACTTAAGTACTTATAGCATAGTAAGTCACCACAAAAGATGCGTGTCTCATAGCACAGAGAACCCTAGTGGTCTACGGAGAAATATATGAGTCAGTGAGAATTTAATGTCATGTCGACATGTTGGCCATAGTAGCTCAGTGGATTAGAGCAACCGCACTGAGAGCGGGAGATCCGTTTAATGCCATTGAATTTTTCAGTCTGGCTCTACTCATTCAAACAATAAATGTAATTAATTTTTCGAAGTAATATTAGCTACTTAATACGTAGTCTTACTATTGAACATACGTTAATTTTAAAGGACATAATTTATGATACATTGAATTTTATTCATACTTTTATAAAATGAAAATTCTTTATTCAATTTTTTATTCCAGTGGGAAATCAAAGAACGGTACATTTTAGGGCCATCACACAGAATACGCTCGCCAGGATTTTTAAAAATGTATCATTTTATGTACTGCATCCTTCAATGAAATGTTTAATTTTGTATTGAAGATATGTCTGGATGAAAGGGAATAACTAAAATAATAACCCTTTGTTCATATATATGACTGAGTAGATGGGTACGAGAGCTAACGGGAGTCGTAATTCCCCACATTATGCTGTCTGACGGTGTTTCCATTAGACCAATACTTTAAAAGCCCACCGCCCATCACAGGGAGGAAGTGGATATGCGACTTAAGCGCGCAAAGAGATCAAATGTTTAAAGCCATTAGAAGGAAGGCCTTTGGGAACAACTGACTATCGGTTTGGTTTATTATTCCTTTTTACTCCACAAATAATTATCTTAGTAAGGCTTTTTATATTAAAAAGAGGTAGAACAGAAGAATAAATATTCATAGTGTAGGTTTAGAAGAGTGGGTACATAAACACACGTGAAAGTAACCCAAAAAATTTAATCGAAAAGTCTAAGAAATAAAATTCTACTTTCTCCACGAGGTATATAATTGGCAGACAGGTTTTTGCACTCCAGCCAAACATTCGATTCTAAATTAAGTGAAAGCACAAGTTTTGAGGTCCCCTCTATCCACACTAAGTACTCACAGTACTTAGTACTCCTTAGTATTTCTTACTACTCCTCTACTAAGTACTCACAGTAAGTAGGTAAAGAATTGCGTTGCATCCAAAAAATTTGTTATTGATATTTTGAGGAGGTACCTGCGTGTGTAGTGTTTAACGCCCGCTTTTACTACATACTGCACCACAGGCGATGACACTGATGATACATGAGATGAAGATGGAGCACCGGTGGAATGAGATAGCGGGGGAAACCGGAGGTCCCGGAGAAAACCCGCCCCAGCGCCGTGTTGTCTACCTCAAATTTCACTTTGCGGTCGCTTGGGATTGAACTCGGGCCGCCTTGGTGAGAGCCAAGCGGTCTAACCACTGAGCCACGGCGCGGCCTAGGAGGTGCCTGTTTTCAGCAGTGGCGAGATGTGACTTTCAAACAAGGGAAGCTCCAAATAATGGATGCGTAGTCTTCCACGGCCTGTGTCTTGATGAGCTTCCACCGTGCGGGATGGCTCAGGCGGTTTCGTCTCTGAAGGGAGAACCCGTTTCCATTGCAGTGACCCATGGGTTTTTCGGTTTTCAGGGTCGTCAAGCGAATGCTGGGTAGGTTCCTTATATACCCCCAATTTCCTGTTCATCCATTTCATCTCCATAATCATTTGACACCATCTCTAATCTGGTCGTCTTTTTCAGTGTAAAAGTTTCGGCAGGTGTCTGGGCGAAAGGATATGCTCCGAAATAAACTACTTTCTCCTCCGGTAGAACTACTTCCGACTCTGCTGGGACAATTTCGGGACCGCCAGCCATGGAGTCTTGGAGCTCGGCTGCTAGTCTTGTTTCCGTTCCGCAGTAGGAAGGCGTGTCCGTTGTCTGGCCTATCAGGGGAAGTCTGTATCCTAGTAAATTTTAGGGGCCCAGCCCTTTGTACTTTCGCGGCTCCTTGGGACCAACACCCTCTCTTTTCTCTTGCCTCATCCTTCCTCCTGGGTGTACCCCACATTGAGGCATAGGCATAATGGTTCCAGCATGTTGGCCTAAGTACCAAATCCCTTCCGTAGTGAAAGCCCAATCCTAATACTTAGCTTCCGGCGAAGGCTGCGTCATTTTGGTCATACTTGCCAACGTTTCTTTGGCAAAAGAAGTTCACGACATGATGAGCGAATCGTCGGCAAGGATGACCAAAATGAGGCAGCTTTCACTGGAAGCTACAAATAGCCACTAGACTACTCTTTACTACTCCTTCTTGCACAGTCAGACGTAGACCCTTTTTATATGGACACATTGCAAGCAGAGATATTGCTCCTTCCCCTCTCCACGCAGACTTTCCGATTTTGCCTAGAGCTGGCCCACAAAGCGAGATCTGTTAGCTTAAAATGGAGAAAGCATGCAATGCAGACACTTTTGCTAATAACTTAAAACTTCACAAGGACTTCCCATTTTTCATCACTAAATATCAAACTACATAAAACACTATTGTTAATGCTATTCATATATACCTGTATTTAAGAGCGCCACATAAAACAAAAAATAAACTTTTGTTCACACACCACAGACACTTTACGTGAGGAATTCTGTTAGAACTTTCTAACTATCAAAGAGTCACGTTTTCTTCAGGAAACTTACAAGCATGGTATTAAAGGTTATGAATGCGTAATTACAGAAATATTCAGTATTGAATGAGCTCGCAGAACTGGCCAATCGAATCTAAACAGCTGTTAAAATTGTCGCAGAACCGCAAATGTTCGGGAATAAATTTAAAAAAACATATCCAGAACAATTGAAGTATAGTTTGGCACGAATGTTCTTATTTTTATTATTTTTCTCTTGAAACTCTTGGGGAAACGGTGTTTCCAGCGCTCCATTGAACGATTGAATTAAAAAAAGAAGAAATTTGATTATGTTAAATGAATTTTACACTTTGTAGTAAAATGTCAGATGTTCAACGTATATGTATGACAAAATAAATACGTATTTTGAATTTTCTGAGAACTATGACAGAAAAATTCTGCATTCTGAATGACACCCGTGTAACTGGTAAATTTTAAGAGAACTATAACTGTCATTTTTTTCTTGTAGAGTGTCACTACAATTTCCGCAACGTTAGGCAACTTTGAAGCATAGTGTGATCTGGCCTCAGTCTCGGGCAAGAGTCTTATCTTAAGGTATGCGTCGGTATATAGGAATAAGGATGACACTGGAATCCAAGTTTAGAACTTGTTTAATAACTGTTTCTTTTTATAATATTCACGTAAATCGCGAAGCTGCCAACCAATGTACATCAATCTATATTAATGTCAGTAGTTATTGTATGTGAAACGCATATTACGCGATAGTATTTAATACATTATTTACGCAAGAACAGATACTTCCTCCGCATGTCACGCCTTCCTTCCGGGGCGACCAGTCCAGCTGAATGTGAGATTTCTCTCAAGAAAATACGTTATTAACACTTCAGAATTCCCGAATCATCTGGTCTTTTGTAGCTTTTGTTCCGATGACCATCTTCTCGCCTGTTCAACTAGTGTCGACCATCTGGACCTCCCTCGAGCTCGCCTTCCTCATAGTTAAACGCACAACCGGCCTCCTGTTTCATATTTGACGAATATATCAAATGTTCATATATAATCCATTATGATTCTCGATTTATTGAATCCATAATTTCGGTATCAAGTGAATAATTTCTGAGATGTACCTTAAAGTTTGTCTGAATATCCTAGTTTTTATACTTTTCTCAAACGAGTAGTCGTTATTCATTTTTCAATTAATCCTTTACTATGCAAAGTAGACACAATTTTATAGATAAAGACCAGCTCCTAAAAGATTAGACTATCACTTAAAGCCTACTGGGTACTTATTTAGATTAAGTCGTATAGAGGAATAAGATTTATTGAGAATAGTTTATATTTTCGAGCAAAATATATTAAATAGTATTCCATTTCTTTTTAGTTAATTGATGAAAATTAATCATTTCTTCACACTATCCTTATATATGCTAAGGCTTTTGATGGATGTAGTCAACATGAAAAATTCAGTGCGATGGCCGGGATTTGAACAACGGATCTACAAGTTTCCGTCCAGTCGCTCTAACCCATTGAGCTACCATGATCAACGTGCCGTCCGTGGTTCAAATCCCGGCCATGGCATTGAATTTTTCATGTTGATTCTGTCCATAAAAGCTTTGCCTATATACGGCTAGTGTGAAGAAATGATTAATTTCCATCAATTAACTAAAATAATAAGAGTTAAATGATGAAGCCTGAGACTCCAGTACTTACAATAGTAAGTCACCAACAACGCTGTATCTCGGATGCGAGAGCCCCTAGTGGTCTACCGGGGAAATATACGAGTCAAATAGAGAATTTAATGTCATGGCATTGAATTTTTCATGTTGATTCTATCCATCAAAAACCTTAGCCTATATACGGCTAGTATGTGTAAATAATTAATTTCCATCAATTAACTGAAATATTAAGAGTTAAATGATGGAGCCTCGGACTCAAGTACATACGATAGTAAGTCGCCAAAAATGGTGTATTTCGAACCGGGAAAATATACGAGTGCAATGGAGAATTCAATGTCAGTACGGCACGTTCACCATGGTAGCTCAATGGGTTAGAGCGACTGGACGGAAACCAGGAGATCCGTGGTTCAAATCCCGGCCATGGCATGGAATTTTTCATGTTGACTGTGTCCATCCAAAACCTGAGCCAATATACGGCTATTGTGAAGAAATGATTAATTTCCATCAATTAACTAAAATAATAATACTTAAATGATGAAGTCTGACTTACAATATTAAGTCGCCACAGAGGGTGAATCTCGGATGCGAGAGCCCCTAGTGGTCTACCAGGAAAATATACGAGTCAGATGGAGAATTTAATGTCAATACGGCACGTTGAGCATGGTAGCTCAATGGGTTAGAGCGACTGGACGGAAACCAGGAGATCCGTGGTGTCAAATCCCGGCCATGGTATGGAATTTTTCATGTTGATTGCATCCATCAAATATCTTATCCTATATACGGATAGTGTGAAGAAATGATTAATTTCCATTAATTAACTAAAATAATAAGAGATAAATGATGAAGCCTGGGACTTTAAGTACTTACGATAGTAAGTCGCCACAAACGGTGTATCTCGGATGCGAGAGCCCCTAGTGGTCTACCAGGAAAATATACGAGTCAGATGGAGAATTTAATGTCAGGACGGCACGTTGAGCATGGTAGCTCAATGGGTTAGAGCGACTGGACGGAAACCAGGAGATCCGTGGTTCAAATCCCGGCCATGACATTGAATTTTTCATGTTGACTCTATCTACCATAGTATTCCTATTCCTATTAAATATAAAAACCTGCAAAATTAATGATAAAGTAAGAAATATCCCAGCGCATGCACAAATAATTTGAAACCACGATTTTTTCGCGTGGGCTGTAGCTTTTAGAATGTGTAATAAGGTAAACGTTTTTCCTACTTATTGTAAACAGTTGAAATATGCTGATAGCAACCTTGAGCTTAACATGCGGTCAGTCCTACTCAGCTCGGAACCTTTAGAGCTTTTTTCTAAGTATTCTTTATCCGGAGAAGTTGACTCATTTCATTTTCCTTGAAATACACAAATTGAATTTTCAGTAAAACGCATCGTCTGCTTTTGGTAAGTGGTAAAGGGAATATAAAACAGAAAATGAAGTTAGGAGCTATATCCGAGGAGTACTTTCCAGGAAGAGCTTATAATCTGTTTTGTATCGTAAAATATATTGCCGACGAGCTATTGCCAATGGGAAGACATAAATTACAGCGCATAAAGCTCTCTTTAAAAACAAAGCAATAACGAACTATTTCCCTATTAGTTCTTGTTTTGCTTATTATCCAAAATGTGTACTTCACTGTTCCTCTGTTGCTTTAAAATATTAGGTTTTACTAATATAGCGTGAACTGAAAGTTACCAACTGCAGGCGTGGCTTGCTTTAGTTGGCACATTAATCAGTGATGTTCTATACAGGGATATGATATCGATGTTTTCACATTCTCTTTATCAGTTTGCAATAAATAATGTTTTGCGTACCACTAAAAATTCGGCACTGAGGTTTCGCTGGAAATACACGTTCTTTCAAACTGCAAATTAAACTTATTGTGATCTTACTGCATGTTTACTGAGCTAAGAAAAACGCATCATTACATAAAATTAGTAGGTTTTGAATTAAAGAATACAGTAGGCTTCTTTAATGTGTGGCTTTGGATTGAACAAATACAGACAAAAGCTAAGCTAATAAGGTCAGAAATCTTACTTTATTGCAAAATCTTCCTGAAAGACAACGATCTGAAATACTAATGATGATTGGATATGGTAATAGGAGGATCCAAGATGAGGTTTGTGTCTTGTTTAATGAAATGCATCCATAACAAAAGGTTACTTTACTCTACGTATAGCAAAATTTTGGAGAAAATTCAATGAAACAGGAAGTGTTAAAAATAAGGCAAAGTCTGGTAGGACAAAACCAGCTCTTGATGTTTTATTACCTGTGAAAGAAAACCCAAATTTATCTACTCGACAGCACTTTATGGAAAGCAGGTGGTGAATAACATAAATCACGAATTTCCAGAAAGATGGTTTGACTGAAGAGGAAGTACACAAAGGCCGTCAGGATCTCCTCACCTGAACCCCTTACACTTTTTCTTGTGGGTATATTGAAAGTGTAGGGTTTACAAGGACCGACAAAGAGATCTGGAAGAGTCAAAGCCAAGAATTGGGCAAGAAAAGCAGCTGATAAGGCTAACTAATTTCAAAGAAAGACTTCGCAATGTTTGTTAGTAAACGGATGCCATCTTAAAGATGTTTTAAAGTGAATTCATCATGTGTACAAAACAGCGCCACTAATTTTGTTATGGTACAAATTTCATGTGCTGCAATACGTCCTAATAAATTTAAATTACAGTTAAAAATATCTACCAGTAAGTTACGAGACCTGAGGAACAAAACAATGTAAAAATTCTTAAAGATTGTTTAAAAATATCATTTCACAAAACTATAGCAACAAATTTACAAGCATTTTCCATAGATACTTTTTACTCACCTTGTATAAAGAAAGATAGCAGTGCAATACATTCTAAAATGTATAACCCAATTGACATGAGGTGGATAGAGAAAGAAGCGTTTATAAGAATATAAATAAAATAAAATAAAAATCTTCATACTCTACCCAGGCACCTAATTTCTTAAGCCAGGGTAAATACTCAGACTAAAACATCAAAAACATATATAATACATACACCTTTTACAGATTATAAATAAAATAATAAAAAGTTTACATACATTTTGAAATATACTCTCATCAAACATAAAAATTCGCACCACATTTCGCTCACCTCGGTAGCGTGGTGGTAGCGGGTCTGCCTCACGTTGAAGATCTTCCGTGTTCGAATCTCGGTCACGGTGAGTTACTTGGATAAGTTTTTTTTCCGAGGTTATCCCTTACCCTGAAACCCGAATGTCGGGTAACTCTAGCGTCTATGGACCCCGGGTTCATTTGAGCGTCATTTCATCCATTCCATTCATAGTCCGATATGACATGAGGTTGGAGGACGTAAATTGCAACAACAAAAAAAACACATTTCTAAAAAAAAAACATACATAAAATAAATTAAATGTAAAAAATGTAATTAAACATTTAGTTTTTTTCTAATCCATCCCTTTCAAAATTTTATAAAGTTAATTTAAATGTTTATAAAAATTTCAAACATACTTAAAAATATTTTAAACAAAAATATAATATTACTTGTTTCCAGTAACACATAACTGGTATTCCAGTTATTAACTTAACTATATTTTAAAATTCCCCATAGTAAAATTTTGCCGCCGGTAGCCGGCGGCCACCAGCACTACTATTTAGCGAAAAAAATATCGTAACCACACAAAACTATCAATTACAGATTGATTAATTACCAACCATAAATTTTAAAAATGAACTTACCGAATTTTCAAAAATTAATAAAATATTCTTACAATTAATTATAATTTAAAAAACAACAATATTATTAGCAGAATTACATAATATTTCAAAATCATTATTGACAATCATAAATTGAAACCTTTATAATTTAACACACACATATATACGCACACTACTTTAACTTCCTAAAATATTACTTATAAAATTTAAAATCTAAAACAAAACAAAAATTAAAACATAAAATTAATGTACACTTCCTATTAAAACTTATGAATTTTAATACATAACATCTAAAAAAAGGAAAATAAAAAAATTGAATTTACTATTATTAAGATATTGAACTTATTTAAAATTTAAAATTTTTCGTTTTTCGTTTATAAATTAGTTTGTGTACGAGTAATGAAAATAATGTAAGTGCAGCTTAATAGGCTCTTATTAGGATTCTAGAACAGGAAACTTTATTACAGGCCAACAAATATCTAATAGAATTTATATTACGTAAAAGATCCACTGTGCGCGTACATATTTGAACGCTTATTCACACTGTATTTTTCTGAGATGTGTCACTTCAATGTGAGAAGTAGACAAGCTAAAAAGTTACAATTCTGTTTTCTAAGCCACAAAGGAAGTTCCATTCTGGTTAAATAACGAAGGAAACATTGCATTTAGACAACTTTTATCACCCTTCCTGCCTCCCATAAACCTAATTAATGCTCGGAGCAAAGCCTTTGACAAAGGGGCACGTGGAACTCCGCAGGGCATGCACCATTAGCTTTCGGCAACTTATCATACAGATGTAAGTCAGTAGCCGTAAGCTTTCGGGTTGCTACAGATGAACAGTAATTAATTGCAGCATCACGTGGCTTCCTCTACCCTTTATTTCTGCAGACAATTACGACTGACTTGGCTTTTGAGCGGATCTCACAAGCACAGTCTTTGTAAAAAAAAACTATAATCTCTTTAAAGCGTGTTTGAAACGCCTGAAATTATTTTAAAATTAAATTAAGGGTATTATCAACATGAGCAGCAAATACTTAAAGCGATTAATTAAAGGATAAAATGAATATTATTCTTTCCTCTTTATTAAAACTACCTTAAGCTTCAAAATTTCTGAGGGAAGCTACAACTCGTATCCTACGAAGGTTAATTGTCTCAAAGCCATAACCGTTACCGTAACAATTGTTTAACATATCAGAATTAAACATACAGGTGAATACCGTCTGCTCCAGTGACCTACTTTTCTCGATTATTTATTTTAAAACGTTTTTGAGACGGTATTAAACTAAACTAAACCCAAAGCACAAAGAAGATATTGCTTTTGTAATTCCAAAGTATATTAAAACAAAAACTCAGCAAACATATTTAAAATAGCGTTGGACGTTTGAAGAAACGGTTGAATTGTATACTTCTGTATAGTGAAAATGAAAATAAAGGAATACAATAAGCTTGAACAATAGACAATGCTTTAAGAGAGGGTTATTACGTTACGACTTTTAAATTCAGTTCTCTTATTTTCTGAATTCAGTTCAACGCGCTAAGAAAAGAGGTTACAACTTTGCATTTGAGAAAAATGCAAGAGTTTGAAAATCAAGCAAACAACATGAAAATCAAAGTATTATTTGTAATTTTTTTTGTTATTTTTAAACATAAATGCCATCATTCCATACCAATTTTAGTACGACAGAAGTTCTCCAAAAGTGAACGTGTGGTGCGATTTGATGCATGATCCGGTCATTTGATTTTTATTTCCTATTGAGCAGACTGATATAGGACAGTTTACTTAGACATGTTATGTTTTACCGCAAGTGGGTCAAATTGAAGAGGAAAATAAAGTAACATTATTTCAAGAAGATGATGCACCCCCATACTACTTCCTACTGGTTTGAGACGCCTGTGTACAAGATTCCCTTATTTGTAGATAGGTAGGGCCTCCTAGAAGGGAGGGACATATAAAATCATTGCGAAATTTAAGGCCCAGAATCACCTATACTGTTGCAACAATGGCGCCAGAGATGATCCAGCACTCTTGGGTCGAAATTGACTATCAGCTGAATGGTAGCAGTGCAACAAACAGAGTTCATATAGTAATATTCTATATTAAGAAAAAAAAGTTTGAGTTGAATTTAACAAACAATGCTCTATTTAATATATCAAATACCTCCTGAGCTACGATTTTCTAAAGTTGCTGTAATCTTTTTCGATGGAGCTGTATGCAACAGCTTATTAGGGGATATTAAATGCATCAAATATTTCTACACTGAGGTATATTTATACAACTAATTTTTGATAAAATTACTTATACACACTCAGGAGGAAGCGGGCGATGTTCTTTTAGCGCACAGAAAAGTTTTGTTCCATAGATCCAAGGGCAACGCTTCAAAATGTTAACTTTAATTGGAAATCTTATCAGAGATACCGTTAATTAAACGGATGCTAACCTTTCATGTTTCACTGCTAATTACCAGAGACATGTGGCGCGTGTTTCATCTGCAGAAATGTGCATGCAAGGGTTACCATTAACATCGCTCCATACGTGAACCTAAAGTAGATACAGAGAAAGGAATTTAAGTATTGGATAAGGGGAGTCAAATTATTAAGACACGTGTTTATTTATTTTATAAGTCTTTATATGAGTATTAGCTATCTTAAAAACAACGCAAAAGCATTATTTTTATGTACAGTTCGTTATATGACATCTAATTCAGTTTTGGCGAAGGATATTTCATTTATTAATTTTTGTGAAAAAGGGGTAACTTATGAGAAGCGTTACAATTTATAAACAATGATAGAATGAACATTTAAGAATCTATACATAGCTTTTGTGATTCTTTTTCCTATACATAAACTAGTTAATGCTTGATACACTGTAATGCAACTATAGGCATCAAATACCATGTAGAAAGTTTGATACACTGACTGGCTGCACAGATGAAGCACAAATTCGACGGGATATCCTCTCAACCTTGTACTGAAACCTTCACACGATATTCAGAAAACCTCTACAAGTCAGTTTTTAATGACTTCTGGATGTGAAGTGTGCTGCTTCTGCGAGAGCTGAGAGTCATATGTTCGACATTCCAGCAACAGTCACTGAAGAAGATATTTCTTTCGACGAAGGGAAATCTGATGTGTTGCGTTTATATGATTTTGTCTGATCTTGTACAAACTATTCATTTCAAACTATTTACAAACGTTTTCTATTTTAACTAGGTCATAATTATCCGAGATAATTATATACAAAAATAGCCTTATTATACATTTCCTTGAAATCACAAGAGAATTGACGAAAAATAGAAGGGCTTGAATATATTCAATTCCTTTAACAGCTGGTACCTACAGCTGGCCATGGATTTGAAATTTTGTCCTCTTTGCATGTACAATGTAAGCAAAATACTAGCCTATTTAAACTGCAAAATATTCAAATGATAACCTCGGTAATAGAAAATCCCATCCAAAAATTGTTTGATGTACGTTATGTGTTTTAACGACGTTTACATTTTATCTGGTAATATTTTCTCTGTTACAATTTAATAATTATTCAGCTCATCCAAGATGAAGATAAATTCAAAAGATACTTCTAGAAAATTCAGGATAGTTTCAAATGCTATGAACACATTTTAACATAGAGTATTTTAATCATAAATGTTATAGCCATCTTATGAAGATGGTTTCTGTTTTGTCTTATTTTGATTGTCTTTAAAATCCTTGTAGGTCTTGGAAGACCTGAATTTGTCTACCAAGCCTGATATTTAAAACAGGACCTGAAGCTTTCCTAGTGACCAATACGCTCAAGATATCGGTAAACCAGTTACGCCTCTGACCCAGTTAATTTTCTATACTCACGCCATCTCCTGACCTGGCATTTAATTTACTGAAAACAGTCTTTTGTTCAGTAGTGCGAATATTGATTGTGTGCTGTCTTTGTTTATATTGGTGTTATATCAAATTTTTTTTGTAGCTATTACATTTAATAAATATCCTGATGATGGAAGAGATGTATGCTCCCGAAACGTGGATTTCTAATCGTGTTTTCAGCTGAATTGCTTCCCGGGATAAACTTAAGCAAAGTCTGATATTTAGTTGACGTTTAGTTTCAAGTTATTTTCTTGTAGTGTGAGAGGTGTGCATACAACATTTTTGTAGTGATGCCCCTGTGGTGATGCATAGCATATCAAACATATATTTTCAGTGAAATCTCGGTGTGAAATACTTTTTGATTTGGACGGAATATAACACTTCTTCAATTAACTATAAGTAAAGGCTGTGAACTTTTAGCTTGCCCAGAGGTATACAGTTTAATAGTATATATATTTGAAAATCTAACATAAGAGACAGGCAATATGAAAAGCTATATGGAAAACATTTCAGGGATAATTCTGTATGATAAAATATCAAACACGTCTTTCAATCAACTTTCACTTGGCTTTGACTGGACTCTCAACTTTTTCGTAGTGGATACCATTTATTGCCATATCTTAAATAAATATACATTAAAATAACTTTTGAACAGCCATAAACCATTTTTTGGCAATGATTTGTCATTGAAGCAGGTAGATTCCACTAGAGCTGCATAGGAAGTATCAGGATAATTCGTTATTCTTGCACAGAATAAAATCATTTTGAACACAGGTATGTCTAGCAGAATTTTTAAAAGGACCGAAATTATCAAGATTTTCTTTAAGATCATTAGGAAGAGCATAAAAAAACCTAATGGTTTCACAATGCACACCTTTCTGGAAGCATGAAATTTGGCACTGCATAATGGATTTTATACTTTTGTCTAGTGTATGTTCTATGAAGTACATTATTTACGTTAAATGAGACCCGATTGCATACAAAGAATTTTAGGATCGAAAATATATAGATACAAAAAGGGAATAGCATCGTCAAAGTGTAGTTACAGTGAAAATTGGATATATTATTGTTAATTTAAGCTTCCATTTCAATTATTTATTTAAACTAATGGGATTAAAAAGGAAAAAAATGAAATAGGAACATGTTTGTGTAGTATTTAGGTTTCTCAAGTTAACGTTTTACCTAGTACTTTTCAAGAAATAAGAGAAAATAAGGGAGAAAAAAGATCACAAAAGCCTGCACAGTAAAGAAAGGAAGAGAAAAAAGACAAGTTGAATAAAGGGAGGAAATGTGATCGTGTGGGTGTGTTAATTTTTGTGTGTGTAATTTACGTCCTCCAACGTCTAGTCATATCGGACGAGTTATGAAATGATGTAGAGCTTAGAGTTACCAGACATTGGTCTTTAAGGATAAGGGAAAACCCCGGAGAAAAACCTTACCCAGGTAACTCACCCCGACCGAGATTCGGACTCGGGACCTCTTGAACGTGAGGCAGATGCACTACCATCTGCGCTACCGAAGTAAGCAAGTGTGTATGTGTGTGTCTGTCTGTGAAAAATTCCACTAAATAATTCTCCAGGGGTATCCATACCCGAAACGCATCATTAGGGCGCTGTGTGCGAGGTGTGTTGAGATTCTTTTAGTGACCTAACTGGTATGCAACCTGCTAGGCAGCAGCGTAAGGTGGATTGACTAACTCAGCCTGTTAAGGTTCTTACGCATGAACGACATTACGGCACAATGCACTCCCCGCATTTTAATGAAGTAGTCTGTGATTCTGAGCCGCTGCGGGTAATCAACTAGAAGTTTGACCATTCATCCACCTTTGTAATTTAATACTTCTTTCCCCGCAGAGTTTCAGCAATTGATCGCATTGTTTCTTTTAGTTCCCTCGGTTTGGAAGTTAGATTACATCATTCTACATTATTTAAACAGTTCTGGCAGCCTCTTTATAAAATATTTCTTAATTTTTTACCTATCATCTCATTTTCTTTCACGATTAGGTACTTGCCTGTTTTGATCTCACATCTGTTCAGCACAGACCTACTGTTCCTCTATTTGTTGAAGAAGTGGTTGTACATTGAGTTCCTCTCTAATATTCTGAAGTCAAATATGTTTATTAATTGATAATTATTTAAATTCAATTACTTAATATATAGGTTAATGTTGGATGAATCAATGAATTATTTATTTATTGCGAATATTCCAAAATTTTTCATTTACAACTTTAGGCTACATTTATTTGTCTTTAACTTGTTGCTACCTTGTCTTATATGGCACGCTGGTCTTCTGCTCTGCTACGTAGCTCTTAACCTTCCTGGCTCCTTGTTACTTAATTAGGCCCTTTCTTCCCCCAAAATTCCTTTCTTATATTATTTACATTTCTTGCCCAACTTTCTTTTACTTTCTGCAAGAACTCACCAATACTTCTTACCTTGTTTTTCTCCTTTCCTGTTAACACTTTTAACATTTGCTTCTCTACTTTATACCATTTTCCCTCCCAAACCCTTTTTCTCTCCACATTGAAACCTCCTGGCATTCTGTTAAATAGTGTTCTATGTTTTCTTTTCCCCCAAACAATTCACAAATTCCCTTTCCTATACCTCGTATCCCTCTTAGAAATGTTTTTCCTGTTCTTATCCATGCTAGCCCTTCTCTCTCTTGCCTATTAATTGATAAACTTTTGTAACCAGTCTTGTCTATAAAAATGATGCACTGTCTGAAAAACATAATACATGAGATGTTTTGTTTCGTCCAATGGTTTACCGATTCAAATGTAATTTGAAGAGAGTGGAAGTATTTTTAAGACCCTTTCGGTTCCACATTACAATGATTTGACCTTATCTTAATATATATTATAAAGAATGCTTGTTTCTAAAATATTCTGGAAACACATATGTACTTACACAAATCTTAACTACGTACTTTCAACAGATGTGCAGTTGTTTCATAGGTAAGGACAGACAAAGGTAATTCAAAACCTTGCGCCGCTACTCCAACAGGCATATACAAGGACGTTATATGCACAGACAGCTCATGGACAGTCATCTTAATATACTTAATCTTAACTGAGATAAATACTTTAAAATTGCATAATTACGCGATATGTTATACAGAGAATTTGAGCGCACGTGGTACCAAAAACCTTTCAAAAGCAGATCCCTGTGTGATGAGTGAAAATTTGTTCTCTAAGCATGACCATGAAAAAGAGTAGCTTCGTAATTAAAACAAAAAGTATAGCTATTTGAATATGTATATAATTGGTAAATAATATCTCAGGTAGGATTACTTTGACATTAGTACCTTAACAAGAACTAAATTTATGTATGTAGGGAAATTTAATATTTATAGAAAAGTTTTAGCGCATTCTGACAAATTCACATATTATGTATAAATAAATTGTCTAAAACATATAGTACGTCAATTTGGTACGCTAAGGGCTCAATACTTAAAATATAAATAGTGAACATGTACCTGTAAATGGTCCTTTGGAGGGGAATTTTCTTGAAATTCCGAAACATCTTTCGGTATGCATTGTAGCGAATGAGGATCTTTCGGAATTACGGATGCGACTAAATGAGTTAGTTGTGGATTAACCCCCTAACGGAAAAGAAAATGGGAAAACACCTTCATAATATTTCACTTGACAAAACCAGAGACTACGAAGGCAAGGCAACTTAAGACTAAGGTGATGCCGTTTTATTACTATGGAAGCAAGGTTTGAATCTCAGTGTTAGCTATGCATCCATTGGTTTGTATTTCTGAAGTTTCCGTACGTAGGGAATTTGCTAATTGGCTCTTGGCCCGAGCCGATGCCACTCAAGTGTGGTTTAAATGTTTTACTGACATGCAAAACTGCTTCCGAAGATAGATTCTCCAGCACAAGGTGACTCTGATACGATGCTGCTGTGGTGCAGGGAGCTGGAGTGTGGCAGAACTGTGCTCCCGACCACGGAACGTTCCCGGATCCAGTCTTACCTATCGGAAAGTATCCTTAGTTCGAGGTACAAGCATCGTTAAATGAAATTACAACTTTTGTGCAACTTAAAATAAGTAAAATTTATAGCACATGCGAATACGTTGTCTTAAGAAGGTTTTAGAACCCATTATACTGATGCGTGAAATGTAAATGCGGAACAACTATGAAAGACAAATCTGCACACAAGACTTTGAGAAAATTTCCCATTCGTCATAAAATTTTAATTATAATCTTAACACCTGTCGTTTCTGAAAGTGTTAGATATCTACGCTTCTGATAATTTGACAGTGAAAAATGAATGAAAATGCTAATATTGGCATGGATGAAGGACAGGATCTAGCAATGCCCAGGAAAATAAAATTCATGGTTCGTAATACTGTCTTATGATGATTACTTCAAAATATTTGTGTTCGTGTCGTGCTTAATTCAATTCGGAGGACCACCTTGATTTTAGCAGAAATCAAGGAAACTGATTTTGTGGACTGTACTCGATAGAGCTGTATTCATATCACTAGATAAATTTATTGCACACGCTACATTTCTTATGTAAATAATCATGAAGAAGACAACAATACATTTAATATTAAAGATGAACTAAAAACGTTTTTTCATTGGAACAAACGCTGCATGCAGCCACACAAACCAAGAACATCACATGTCTCTACATGTCTCCAACATGTCTTCAACTAAAAAACGGAAGAAGAAGACTATTTTCATGCGCGCTGACGAGTCACATGACCAGCTGGCCGCATAACGGGCGCCAAGTGAAATATTCATGCGCCTGCCAGAGCAAATGACGATAATGGCGCAAACAATTTGCAAAACACCAAAAACCCTGGATAATAAAAGCTTTCTGATTTTTGTGGTGCTTGTATACTCTGTGTATTTATGTATGTAACTGTGTACGACAAGAATGACAAAAATAAGATCTTGGATTAATGACAAAGTTGATATGTATATTCAATGTGTTCGATAGGTAATTCCACTTATTACTTACTAATCTTGGTATTCCAGAGCAAAATCGTTTATTCTGGGAACCCCAATTTGTATCATTATAAAACCTAGTGAATCCTTTTAATTGTAGAATGAATGAATTATGGGATAAAGATAACTGGAAAGAGCATATTAACTACATGAAGAAAGGGAATACGCATTTCGGTGATATTCGTTATCATTGAATAATATAAATTTGTCAGCTGAGGTAAAAGTGATATATATGCTTCCTTCTTAACAGTTTGAATATCACTTAGCCCTCTTTACTGTATTTTCTTATTCCTTTTGAATCCGCAAGGACAGGAAGTGAAAACATAGATACGAATATTTTACTCGATTAACAAGACGTAAAAGGAAGAATGGGTTTTAGCGAGAATAGTTTGTTGGATAAATATCACTAAAGTTATATTAATCTAATACCGAGTGCATTCATTAAAATGATTAAGTGTGTTTTAGATATCGATAAAATGTTTCACTCGTATACGAAGAAGCCAAACCTGTTTTCGCCCTATACAATGTGCCCAGCTGTGGCTATTAGGAATGGCAAACCTGTGATGATATTCGAGCAACATTGGTACGGCCCACGGCTTTATGTACCGCAGAGGCTGTGATTGAAACAGATGACCAATGTCTCCAAATGACCTACTCAAAATTAGTTCCTTATTACTGGACATCAAAGGATTTTAGATTGGACTCTCAGATTACGATGTATGAGAGAGAATTATGGAGCCTGGGATGTAATTTCAAACCTGACTAGGCTTATTACAGCAATTCATGATTCATATTTGTACAGAAACTACCTACCAAGTATTGGATATGGTAATAGGAAGCAGGCTAACCATCAGCCCATTATTTGGGATAAATAGTTCAATTTAAAACCAAGCACGTAAGATATGAATACAACTGTAAGCAATGACGGCGTTTCTAAAGCTACGTTAAAATTCTTATAAATAGAGATAAAATTGCACAACCATGGCACAAAAAAGCTCCACTCTTAAATTGATTATGTAATTATGGTGTAAATTTATCAGTAATTACCTAAAAAGGTAACTGAAAGGTTTAACTGGCAACAAAGTGGCACACAACATAATTAAGGTAACCTTTCATCAACATTATCACTAGGGATTATCATTTCTACAAAAGGTAATATAGACAGTGTCAAACTTTTATTATTATTCTTTATTTGTTTGTCGTGTTAACAGTGCTTTGTATGAAAACAATGAAGAAGGTCACAATAAATATTTGGGTGAAATGCTACGAGAACCTTTGCGTTATAAACTGTAGATTGCAAAAATTTCTTACATTATACCATAGAAAATATTTGTCCATTCCTTTGACCTACTTAAAAGTAATATGATGATGATGAGGATTATTGACTATTTAGAGAGAATGAAAACAACATTTTTGTTATAAAATAGCTACTTTTTCTTGCATCCTTAAGCGATTTGTTGCTAACATCTAAGAATACTACCTTCAAATGTTCATGTCTCTCTCTCTCTCTCTCTCTCTCTCTCTCTCTCTCTCTCTCTCTCTCTCTCTCTCTCTCTCTCTCTCTCTCTCTCTCTCTCTCTCTCTCTCTCTCTCTCTCTCTCTCTCTCTCTCTCTCTCTCTCTCTCTCTCTCTCTCTCTCTTTCACCCCTCTTTCCCCTCTTTCCGAAATCTTTCTCCCTCTCTCCCTCTCTCCTAATTAAAGCTATTTTAGATACTACAAATATTAATACCAAAAAGTAAAATGCCCTCTTCCTTCCTTCCTTCCTTCCTTCCTTCCTTCCTTCCTTCCTTCCTTCCTTCCTTCCTTCCTTCCTTCCTTCCTTCCTTCCTTCCTTCCTTCCTTCCTTCCTTCCTTCCTTCCTTCCTTCCTTCCTTCCTTCCTTCCTTCCTTCCTTCCTTCCTTCCTTCCTTCCTTCCTTCCTTCCTTCCTTCCTTCCTTCCTTCCTTCCTTCCTTCCTTCCTTCCTTCCTTCCTTCCTTCCTTCCTTCCTTCCTTCCTTCCTTCCTTCCTTCCTTCCTTCCTTCCTTCCTTCCTTCCTTCCTTCCTTCCTTCCTTCCTTCCTTCCTTCCTTCCTTCCTTCCTTCCTTCCTTCCTGCCTCCCTTCCTGCCTCCCTCCCTTCCTCCCTCCCTCCCTTCCTCCCTTCCTCCCTTCCTCCCTTCCTCCCTTCCTCCCTTCCTCCCTTCCTCCCTTCCCTCCCTTCCCTCCCTTCCCTCCCTTCCCTCCCTTCCCTCCCTTCCCTCCCTTCCCTCCCTTCCCTCCCTTCCCTCCCTTCCCTCCCTTCCCTCCCTTCCCTCCCTTCCCTCCCTTCCCTCCCTTCCCTCCCTTCCCTCCCTTCCCTCCCTTCCCTCCCTTCCCTCCCTTCCCTCCCTTCCTTCCCTTCCTTCCCTTCCTTCCCTTCCTTCCCTTCCTTCCCTTCCTTCCCTTCCTTCCCTTCCTTCCCTTCCCTTCCCTTCCCTTCCTTCCCTTCCTTCCCGTCCTTCCCTTCCTTCCCTTCCTTCCCTTCCTTCCCTTCCTTCCCTTCCTTCCCTTCCTTCCCTTCCTTCCCTTCCTTCCCTTCCTTCCCTTCCTTCCCTTCCTTCCTTCCCTTCCTTCCTTCCTTCCTTCCTTCCGTCCTTCCCTCCTTCCCTCCTTCCCTCCTTTCTTTCTTTCTCTCTTTCTCTCTTTCTTTCTTTCTTTCCTTCCTTCTTTCTTTCTCTCTCTTTCTCTCTTTCCTTCTCTCTTTCTCTCTTCCTTTCTCTCTTTCTCTGTCTCCTTCTCTCTTCTTCTCTCTCCTTCTCTCTTTAAGTCTTTAACTCTTTCTCTCTTTAACTCTTTCTCTCTTTCTCTCTTTAACTCTTTAACTTTTTCTTTCTTTCTCTCTTTCTTTCTTTCTATCTTTCTTTCTTCTTTCTTTCTGTCTCTCTCTGTCACAGTTACTCCCTCTGATTTGTGGTTTACATGCTAGGGTCTAGCTCTCGGCTTACTTTGGAAGGGAAATGAAGCTGGTGGCTCCATGCCGTAGAATTGAGGGATGTAAAATAATCTGAAGCGTCTTAAAAGGACCCTTGAGCAAAATTCGGCGATCTGTTACGCCCAATAAACAATATTACGCTTAAAACCACAGCTGTTTAGGAGCATCGATAAATAAAAGTTTAAATTTTTTTCTCAGGATATAGTCTTACTCAAATGCACATATGTACAGTTTAATGCAATATTGGGCCTTTAGTAGTTATGAATATTTATTTCACAAGCTTTTAATATTTGAAATTTGTTTTAAAACTATTCCTAAATACGTAGGGACCCTTTCTTGAAGAAAAGGAAAACAAAAATTATGCTTCAGATATTTAAATGTAAAATTCACTCTCAGCGTGATCTCTTTTCCAAAGTTTAATGAAAGCTCGCGAGCTATAATTCTTTGTATCTTATTAATACAGCCTACATCACGTTTACCGGCAAACTATCCGGCAGAATCAGTAGA
Organism: Mantis religiosa; assembly: GCA_030765055.1. NCBI lineage: Eukaryota > Metazoa > Arthropoda > Insecta > Mantodea > Mantidae > Mantis > Mantis religiosa. Next base: position 174,570,018 of record CM060953.1, read on the forward strand.
ATTCTCGCCAAATACAACATCAGGAACATCCACAAGCCACCTCAAGAATTTAAACATTTGTTGAGACCAGTGAAAGACAAACTGGACTCCAACTTCCGGGAGTGTACCATATTTCCTGTGAATGTGGAACACCTTATTTGTTGTTGTTGCAATTTACATCCTCCAACGTTAAGTCATATCGGACGATGAATCATATTGGTGAAATGCTGCTCAAGTGACTCCGGGGTCCATTGAGCTTAGAGCTACCCAACATTCGTCTTGAACGATAAGGGAAAATCTCGGAAAAAACTTTATCCAGGTTACTCGCCCTGACCGAGATTCTAACTCAGGACCTCTTGACGTGAGGCAGACACGCTACCATCTACGCTACTGAGGCGGGCTAGGGACACCTTATATGCGACAGTTCGGAAGGACCATCGTTGCCAGAATAAACGAACATGAACGGAGTATTCTTTTAATGTATCCTGAAAAGTCTGGACTGGCAGATCAATGCCTTGATAACGACCATAGAGCCAACATTCGGGAGACGACCATCTTGGCAAAATACAACAGTTACTAGGAGCGGAGAGTTAATGAGTCTTTGGCCATTTCCTCTGAGAACAGCATGCTTAATCGTGATTCTGGATTTCAGTTTAGCTCCTCTTGGAAACGGTCTTAAAATGGAAATCAGTCGGCTTAGGAAGTACAGATCTATAGAGCTTGATCATCAAATTAAGCAGTTAAGCTTCTTTGACCCAATTAATTTCCTATACTCACGCTATCTCCTGACCTGACATATAATTTACTTAATATATTCTTTTGTTCAGTGATGCAAGTATTGGTAGTGTTTTGTCTTTGTTTTTAGTTGTGTTATATACAGTTTTGCATTTGTGGTTATAACATTTCTTAAAGTATCCTGATGATGAGAGAGATGTACGCTCCCGAAACGTCGATTTCTAATCGTCTTTTCACCTGATTTGTTTCTCGAGCAGATCTCGAACATGAGATCTGTCAAAAATTAAAATTACACTTTTAAGAGGTGGAAGCTCCCAAGAAATTATCTTAGGGATTAAAATTGTATATTTTAGTAATTTATGTAATTTAAATCTTTCTACAAGCAATTTAATGGAAGCGAATTTATATTATTACACACTCTAATTTTTAAACACGTTTTACTGTCAAAATCCAATTTTCCTTTTCCCTCACGTTAACGAATTCCAATGCTAGAATTCTGGGCTCTTTTAGTTATATTATCTGCAAATTGAGGATATTGTTTGCTTATCTGAACATAGTTTAATCCCACTCAAAAGAGCATGTTTTAAATTTGTACAAATATTTTAAAAATGTTTACACACTAAAGCTTGGTTCACGAGGGCTGATCAATAAAGAATGACCACAATTTTTTTTGACAACGTACGTTTACTCATCCTCATAATCTTGATGGTCCTTCTCAAAATAGTCTCCCCTGAATGCGATGCACTTGTCCCAGCGTTTCTGCCAGTCTTCAAAGACATGCTGGAAACCATTTTTTGAGAGATCCTTCAAAAACGCCTCCGCAGCCTTCACCACTCCTTCTGATAAAGGATATTGCCTCCCACGAAGGCGTTTTTTCAACTTAGGGAATAGGAAAAAGTCATATGGGGCTAACTCCGAACTATAGGGAGGTGGAGGGATGCACTTCACGTTGATTTTTGCGAGATATTTAGCAACAACATTGGCAATATGCGGCCGTGCACTATCGTGGTGCAGCATCCAGCCTGCTTCACGAAAATGTGGTCTTTTGCGCCTGATATGGACCTGTATGTTTTCAGGACATCCCTGTAGTATTGTCCACTTACTGATGTGTGTGCAGGTACAAAATGCTGATAAACCATTCCATGAATATCAAAGAAGGGGATGAACATAACTTTCCCAGCAGAAGCAACCACTTTTGCTTTTTTCGGGGTTGATGATGAAGGAGATTTCCACACTGAGCTTTGCTGTTTGCTCTCAGGATCAAAATGATGTAGCCAAGTTCCATCAGCTGTAATTACGTTTGAAAGAAGCTCCGGATCTTTGTCTAACATCAACTTTAACTGCATGTTACCTCCATTGCAGCGGTAGGCGATACTGAACATGTCTGAATTTACCTGGTTCTTACAGGCGGGAACTATTAGTACCAACAATAAAACTACTACGGCGTCTTTGTTTCATATTAGGCTAACAGAATATAATAAGATTGAATTTTAGTGTGAAAAATTATGACCGCTAGAAAGGTATGATCATTCTTTACTGAACTACCCTCGTATTTTGCTAATTTATCGAATGTTCTACACGAAACAAAAATCGTTATCTTAAAAAAAACAACAGTCCCACGCTATTTAAATAAAAGTACATAGGGCTGGCATATAGGATATTATTAATTACCTGGCTGCTTTGTAAAATGAAACATTCTCTAACTATTAAATATAAACTTTGTGAGAATTTATACTTAGTGGTTGAATTAGCTATAACATTTTGAAGTGCTTGAAAGGTGTAGCAAAACCAATTTTCAGACGTTAAAGCTAATCTTTAAATTTCCCTTTTTACACTGATCACCAAATTTCAGCTATGGAAACTCCTGAATTTTACAGTTTTTATATTATTTTCAATGATGTGTTAGATGGTTACCAAGATCAGTGGCATAGCTAAATATTTTATAGCATTTTGGAGACAAGAGAACGCAATCTACTTAATACACGTCACGGTTGATTTGGGTTAGGAATAATTTTCAGATGGCCTTTTGATTTTGTAATCTTGGCAACTTGATTAATACAAGCCAACGTTGAATTACTTGGCTTGACAGTTTAAGTAGTATGAGTACTAGATAATCTAAGTGTTCACCAAAGAGGCACCTGCTTGATATAAATTTCATGTAATACTGCATGCAACAATTTGTATGGAGTCTCTTATCTTAGTGCATTTACAGTAACAAATGAGCAAAATGCATGTATCCGATTAATAAAACCTTCACTTACATTTTAATTATTAGAGTGAAATATAGTGAGTTAAATAATTAGGGACACCTGAGATGATTTATTTTGTATAGTAACCACCAACGCAATTGATGCGAATTACGTCTTGTAATAATGGAAATTACTCATTTTATTTAATTTATACATAAGTATCAAAACATTTAAACTAAATATTATACTTTACATTGACATGTTTTCTGGTTCCACTCAACGACAACAGCTTACTCCTCTTACTTCTCTTACTTCTTTTTTTTTTTTTGTTCCATTTATACCCCGCCTTTAACTACAATGGTCATATCGGCGACTGTTCTCCTTTGGAACACGTTAATAAGTGTATTTTCGGTATATGCACCTATATCGCTCTTTATATTTTCAGAATTATATGTGATCTAGACCTCCTGAAAAAGTATTAACCTTAAACATAATTACTATGCTGAAAACAAAACAAAAAAATTATAGTTTTAGGGTTTTCTCAGAAACTGATTTAAAGCAGAGAGTTCAAAATTTGTATTACACAAAGACATTTTTTTCTAATTACACTGAATTAAAGAAAATTAAATGCAATAGTTATATTAACTGTTTCTAAATGCGTGAAGAAAATAAGCAGAACCTGTAACTACAGTTTTAAACTAAAGTCCGAAGGCAGGCCCCGCAGCTCAGTCGCTGGAGCATCTGCCCGCCATGCTATAGGGGTCCTGGTTGGGGGTGGGGATTTGTCTGCGATCAAGATAATTCCTCATCTTCCCCAGAGTGTGGAAGTATAAATGAGAGTGCGAATGTGTGCGTGATCTAATGATTAAAACCCAACGAATACGAGTTAATACCTTCGGTATGTTCCAAAGGAGAACGGCCGTCGATATGACCATTGGAGTTAAAGGTGGCGTATAAATGGAACAAATAAAAGAGTCTGAAGTTTTAAGAACGTGTTATACTTGAAAATATAAAATGAGTTCGGTTGTTTTCTATGAACTCCTATTTGGAGATGTGGCGATAAATGGAATGGGTGAAATGATCTGAAAATCAGCCCAAGGTCCACAGGGCTTGATGTTACACGACACTATAGTTCACTAGTCGTATTTGAATCTACGAGGGTGGGTCAAAAAGTAATGCGTCCTACTTCTTTTTTCTCTTTTAGTTGCCAAGAAAAGTGAATCCAAGTTACATAACTTGAAAACTACAACATTGATGATTAATTTGTCACTATTCAATATAATCTCTGACCTTTTCCAGGGTATTGCTCCACCTTTTAACTAGGGGCATGTATTCCAGTGTATAAAAACACACGGTCTTGCTTCCTAAGCCATTGACGCACGGACGTTTTCACAGCCTCCTCATCTTCAAAATGAATCCCACGATGAGCTTCCTTTAGTGGCCCGAACAGATGGAGGTCTGATGGTGCCAGGACAGGGCTGTATGGGGGTGAGGTAAGACTTGCCATCCCAATTTCTCAATTTCTGCAGTGGTGTAACGGCTGGTGTGTGGTCTTCCATTGTCATGAAAAGAAGAACATCCACCATAGTTTTTGTTGGGCGAACTCTGTGAAAACGTGGTTTCAGCTTTCTCAGAGTTCTGACATATTGGACAGAATTTTTTGTGCATCCCTGCCCCAAGAGATAAATCATAAGCACACCTCTGAATCCCAAAATACTGTCGCCATAACCTTCCCTGCCGACCGCTGAATTTTGAATTCTTTTTTCTGCGGTGATGTTGTGTGATGCCATTCCATTTACTGCCTCTTTGATTCAGGTTAAAAAAATGAACCCAAGTTTCATCTCCAGTAAATTTTGTTCCAGAAACTCCTCTTCCTCAAAATTGAAGCGGTGCAAGTTTTCGGAGGCCATTGTTTTGCTAGTTTCTTTGTTTTGGGCCGTTATCATTATTGGTACCCAACGTGTACAAACTTTTGAGTAACACAGTGTTTGAATAATTGTCATCAAACTGCCTTTACTGAGAGAGGTAATGCGACACAATTCACCTGTTGTTACCCGGCGATCATCACGAATGATGTCATCGTCTCGGTGAATGTTGCTTGGAATCACTGCAGTCACCGGCATGCCGCTTCGTTTGTCATCTGCCAATGGTGTTTGCCCTTCAGCTTCGTTACAGCCAGGAACCCATAGTCTAACAGTGTTGACATCCACCGTTGCATCACCATATACATTTTTTAGCCTTTTGCGAATTGGCATTTCACCTTCCGCAGTCAAAAATACAATCACAGAACACTGTCTAACACGAATGTCGATGTCAGCCATTTTGCAATAGGATTCAGTGCTGCCACCTGTTAACTTAGGAAATTACTACTGCAGGGGGTTGGAGAAGAAGGTTCGAGGAATTGAGCCAAGTTCAAATTATTCACATAACTTACTTTTCTAAGGAAAAAAAGATAGGAAGCGTTACTTTTTGACCCACCAGCGTAGGAATATTTGATAAAAAGAAATATATGTGACGAAAAATGTAGTTTTGAGATAAATATAAGTAGAAACTTAAGCTGAACATTACTGACCCAGTTGTGTATTCTCATTAGCTGCATTCTGACTCTGGATTTTAACCTTTGACCTGTAACTCCTTGTAAGAAACTTATGTGATTTCTGCAGAAAATGTTGTCAAAATACAGATCTTATTCGAAAGAGACGTCGATCTTTGAAGTTAAGAGCAATGGGAAATAAATTCAAATGTATTTTTAGACAAGAAGAATTGAGGACTTTTCCTTTATTAAAACATACGGCTCCCCCATTTAATTCTATAAACCTATCAATAAATTGGCTGAAAACGTTTATTGGACCCTTATTACAACTTCTTTGTGATTATTTTCTTTCCACAAATAAATTTGCAAACTAATTATTTATAAAATTCCTGTAGAATTTAAATTTATGTTTTCCTGTAGAGGACCGCGCTGTGCCCACACGGCTAGACCACTAAACTGTCACCAAGGCGACCCAGGATCGATCTCACGCAACTGCAAGTGGGACTTATGGTGGAGAACACGGCGCAGGTGGCTTTTCTCCGGGATCCCCGGTTCCCCCACCATCATTCCACCACCAATTGCTCAATTATCACCTTTCATTTATTCATTTCGTCCACACTGTTATCTACTTGCTCAATTTCATACCAGGAAAGCGGCTGATCGCCCCCTCAACCATGATCACCCCCCCTCTCTCTCAACTCCAGAGTTTCTTTCCTCAACGGGAATCTCCCCAAGCATTCACGTGTTAGTCCTACACATTTGGAGGACAAATGTTTGAAGAATATATCCTGTGGTCACAAATAATCTAATTCAAAACCATTTATCGTTTTACACATTTTGGAAAATGCAAGATATAGTTTGTTTGCTATGCAGGTATATAAATATATAGTATATTTATTAACTTAATAACGATGTATTTTCTATATAAAGGATAATTTGAAGTGGAAAGGACTTTCTCGAAGATCGTTGTGCCTCACCATGCTTTAAGAGCAATTTTGGCATTTAAGAGACATTTAATTTTTGAGTTTAGGTGTTCACAGATAGGAAACACTCAAATACTCACAACGTATAAACACATATGGCACATTTTGGCATCCTAGTTGAAGTGCTTGTTTTTGCATCTTGTTTTATTCTATGAGCTTTTGGTAAAATGTTGCAGTAATATTAACAGATATGTGTCAGGTTAAGTAAAAGTCAAAACAATTAAAATTAGCTTCAGATCTGAAGGAAAGTCTTTCGGAATGTAGAGCTCTGGGTTGTCAAAGCATCGGCTTAGTTTCTGTATTCCCGAAGACCAGGGATTTACGATATGTGGCAACACTGTGTACGTAGTACTGGTTGTTTACCATTGCCGGCCATTGCTCTGATCCAGTCAGCAAACACGCTGCCCAGCAAGCGCCATATTGATCACTTGACATATAACCTACCCTCTTGCCTTGCTTTCTCTCTACTTTCTCAAGCATTTACTCTCTTGAGCGCCATACTTCTCCTATTTACTCCAGAAAAGAGGACGAAGAAAAGGAGTCACCCTTGAAATGAAGTAGTTCACAAAAGTGCCTTTAATATGGCTTCGGTGGAAAACACACTTCATGACAAATATATTTTTGGGTGAGGCTGTTTTTCTTGCTCTAGTATATATAGGATATTGGTGCTCTATTCCAACTAAAATATTGATGTCGAATTGCAACCGCAAATATAAAGTTGGCGTTTTCATGAACACAGGAAAAGAATTTTTACAAAATAACCTACGTACGTGAAGAGCTTGACTCAGAAACAAACGCGATATTTCAGTTCAGCGACTTCCTAGGACACGAAACGAAGAATTTGAAAATATCCTGTGCCTTGAACCACCATTTACTTTAAACAGTTCTCAACACCTTATATTTTATAGGAGAAGCCCGTGAAGTTCTGCTCATCTTTAATTGATTTTGTGATTGGATAACAGGAGTGGTACACAAAATCTTGCTACAAAATAGAAACAGCGGAAGTAAATCTCATTATAGCAGGCCATTTGTGAACTAAAGCTATATGGCGTTGAAGTCTTCAATATAATTATTTTATTATGGGGTTGAATTTTCAAAGAAGATCTTTCAAGAGCAAATTAGTATTCTCTCTCTCTCTGTCTCTCTCTCTCTGTCACTCTCTCTATCTTATGCTGAAGCAAAGGGTACAGAATTCTAAATTCATAAAAATCTAAGCGTTGCTTTCTCACCAAGGCGGCCCGGGTTCGATCCCAGGCGACCGCAAAGTGAGATTTGTGGTGGACAACATGGTGCTGTGGCGATTTTCTCCGGGACCTCCGGTTTCCCCCGCCATCTCATTCCACCGGTGCTCCATCTTCATCTCATGCATCATCAGTGTCACCGCCTGCGGTGTCGTATGTAGTTAAAGCGGGCGTTAAACACTACACATTAAGCGTTGCTTCAACAAACAGTATGCTTATTGCACCTACAACCACGTGTGATGGAACTTTTAGCTCAATCTAGAAGATATTCTTGGACATAAGTAAGTTTCTGTAAGAATAATTTCCGGAAGAAGTGAGTTAAAAGTTCTTATCAATTCAACACATTAGTTTTTAATAACATAATTTTCTTCAATTCATTTTATAATGGAGAAGATGCACCTGAACTTTAAATTTTTATTCCTGCTGTGCTCTACTACTCTTTGTTGACACATTTCAGGATGTGATATCTTTCACACTGGTTCACACACAGTTCACAAGAACAGCTTACCCAGAGCTCGTGGTAGTTTATTGTTTTTACATAATTCATAATGGAAGCTACGGGATGCTGGTTTTATGAACATATGTCTCTTGGATTGATTTTCCTTAGTGTAGGATCTTTCGAGCATTGTACTAGAGGCCTAATGGGCCTCTCTCCTATTCATTCTTCTCTCTTCTAACACTTATTCATATGGGCCGATAGATGGCAGCATATGTGTTAGGCATAAGTTTTCCAAGAAGAATGTCTCCCTGATAAGCTCATACACCAGTAGGGATTTATTTTATGGTCTTGGCAATTTATTTAATCAATAGAAGAGCTGATCTGTTGGGAACTGATTTTGCTACTTATAGGGTGACTCGTACACTTGTCAAATTTGATCTTTTCATTGTGGGTTATTCTGGATAATGTGATTGCATTTCTACCACCTTTGTCTAACATGCAATCACTTTCTTCCTTAACATAAACGTACAGATGTGGTTTGGTGTAATGGCCAAAATGCCTTAAAATCATAACTTACTTCTCACATACATACTTTTGAACACACTGTTAACATAAAACACAAACATGTACCTAGCACTTGGTTCACGTGCTACCAACTAAGGCCCTGAGATTCATAAGATCCCGATGTACAGCAATATAATTTTGAGAAAAACAGATGTTTTCTCTTTTAAACAAAAATTTACATTAAGAAATACTACTTGCGAACGTGATATAAGGAGTAAATTATGTGGGTAATACTGGATACAAATTGAACAACGGAGAGCAAACAAATTGATACTTTATGCTTCGGGTTCTTATCAGGAAAAACTGGCGAGACAGCTTCTTATGAATGTTTCATTAAATAAAAATGGCCTAAAGAACAGCTAAACTGGTTGACCAAAAAGGTGGTAAATATCAGCAGCATGCATAATACATGCAAAAATTTCAAAATCAACCATGTTGTTATTTAGGCCCTTACGGTTCTAAGAACCTCATTGAATCGAGGAGTATCTACGTAAACTTGGAGTGTCATTACGTTCCTTGGAGGTTTCCTGTTTGGATCAACAACGGCTCCTTCTGTGCACGATACTCTTGAGCTCTTTCCAATATATGCATCTGCTGTCGGCTGTTAGTGTGAACTATAGGAGTTAATAAATTTAATGGTCTTCAATAAACATTTGGAAAGAGTTGCTGAACGTTTGAAGATATAGAACTAAACTTTTCTTCTGTTCTCTAAGCATTGAACTATTTTACTAATTAAATTCTGAAGTATCAGTGATTTTAAAAATAGTGTCACCCTGGTGGTAGGCTCGCGAAGCCGATGAAAAATAATGGCCGATCGTTACCGGAAGTGAGACAGTTGAGCGTAGTTTTGAGAGAAAATAAACAGTTTAAGGTTAGCTAGCAAACTGTAATGGTGAACAGTGTATTTCGAGGAGAATAAAGTGCAGTTTTTGTATTTGAAGCCTCGACTTTTGATTTTCACGAACCCACAAAGTCACAACTGGTGTCAGGACGTGGGATAACAACATCACGGAACATTATGGCCATGGAATCGGCATTGGAAATGCTTTTGCAGAAGATGAACGAATTAACAGCGAAGTCGGAAGCGGCAAATAACAACTTGGCCGCGAAGATGAACGAGTTAACAACAAAAACAGAAGCGGCAAATAACAACCTGACCGCAGAGTTGAAAGAAATAAAGACCGAATTGACCACAGAAATGAAGGCAGCGAACGACAGTCTGGCCACGGAAATGAAGGAGGCGAACGAGCTCCTCGCCACCAAATTTGAGGAACAGTTGGCCGGCGTGGGGGATGACGTGACGGTGCTGGGCAAGCGGATGGGCCAAGTGGACGAGCGCGTCGAGGACCTGGCGAACCGCTTCAATGACCTAGAGGAAAAGGCCGACAATAACGTCAAGTCCCTGAACGCCATGGTGGAGGACGTCGTCGGCAGGAAGCTGAAGGACTTGAAGGCCGACGCGCCGGGGCGCGACACAACATCGGCTCGCGTCAAACCTCCGAAATATGACGGCGCGTCAACATACGAGGTCTTCCGCTGCCAGTTCGACACAGTGGCCAAGCACAACAGATGGTCACCGGAGGAGGAGGCCACACAGTTAATAGCCAGCCTCCAGGGACGGGCCGCGGAAATCCTAAACGCGGTGCAGACGACGGCGGCGCCCAAGGACATCTGGGAGGCCCTGGAGAATCGTTCGGGAACCACCGCTTAGCCGTAGCGTACCGCAGCCAACTAACGGCAAGGTCACAGCAGCCGGGGGAGACGCTGCAGGAGTTAGCCATAGCGATTGAGCAGCTGGCTAGCAAGGCCTTGGTTGACCTGCCACTGGAGTTCGTATCCCGGGAAGCCGCCTACAACTTTGTCGACGGGAAACGGGACACGGAGATTCGTCAGCGCCTAATGCTCGGCGATTATAAAACCAACCACGAGGCCCTGACAGCGGCATTAAGGATGGAGGCGGCCAAGGTAGCATCTATCCCGACGTCGAGAACGAGGAGTGTCCGCTACGCCGGAGACAGAAGACCAGCTGTGGGACGCCGGCGAACACCTAGTGGCCTGTGTTGGGGGTGTGGACAGCCCGGACACTTGCGGAGAGACTGCCAACACCAGGAAGAGCAGCCGGAAAACGAGTAAGGCCCGGCGTGGAGAGGGGTACGTCTGCGCCATTACCAGCATCCCCTCGAGTGACAATCCGCGCCGTCAGCCGGCGGATGGATGACAACCTCATCGCGGACGGCTGGGTAAGAGGAAAGCCGTGCCGCGTGCTGGTGGACAACGGGGCGGCCGTGACCATCATCAGACCTGACGTGGCGAAGGCTTTGCCGACGAGGAAACCGAGCCGACCATACGAGCTTGTGACGGCATCGGGCGACACCATGCCTGTGCAGAAGGAGGCCCTGCTGGAGCTGAACTTGGGACGGAGTGCCGTGCGTCTGTGGGTGTTCGTCGCGAAGTTGGCTGAGGAGGTGATTCTGGGACTGGATGCCCTCAGGAGCCACGAGGCGACGGTCGACGTCGGCAGGAAGGTCCTGAGGCTCAACGGAGAAGAGGTTATACTCCGTCAACCAGAAGGTGCCCCGAGGAAACACCTGGATCGTCTGGCCCGCTACGAAGGCGCTGTTCGGGACGACCAGCCTTGAGGAGGGAGCAGTGTCACCCTGGTGGTAGGCTCGCGAAGCCGATGAAAAATAATGGCCGATTGTTACCGGAAGTGAGACAGTTGAGCGTAGTTTTGAGAGAAAATAAACAGTTTAAGGTTAGCTAGCAAACTGTAATGGTGAAGAGTGTATTTCGAGGAGAATAAAGTGCAGTTTTTGTATTTGTAGCCTCGACTTTTGATTTTCACGAACCCACAAAGTCACAATAGATACTTCCATGGTAATAACGAAAGCGTTGTCTTTAGGTGCTATGGACTGCCGAGAGTAAAACACTTCTGTGAGGCAAAATTATTGGAAGCACACGCACTTGTGTCAACTTAAGTCATGACTACTCCATCAAAGTAGTTATGTTATACGTTGCCAAATCTTAAATTCCTATAAAGAACTGAAATACTATTTTTACTGTTTTGACTAGCTGAACTGTAGGTTTTATTTTCCCTTTCTAACGCTCAGAACATTGTAGACATGTGTACCTTTTTTGAGCTCCAACTTCTAATCCAACATTTTATAAAGCTAATCAAAAGAATAAAAGCAATGTGCCTATCTGATAAACAAAATTAAGTAGTGGCTTACTTCTAATTGAAAGTAACAGACAGTAACATTAATGCCAACCTAACGTAAGCTAACTAGAGCATTGTTTCGTACCGGAACCTTGAGTAAATCGATTTCATGCTGAATTAGACACTGTGTATCGATGAGGGAAAAGTAGTCATTGAAAAGGTTATTCAACCTTCTGGAGCAGTTTGATCAAGAGGAATATAGGGTGCTTTAGAAATGTCAAAATATGGAATAGGAAGAAGTCAGTGTTATTTACTTCAGACCTATGCGCTTAAGCTACTTAATGAATACCTAAATGCATTATTGAATGTATTGTTGTACGTAAAAAATTAAAGAAGCCAACAGGCTTCGAATGGGATGTAAACAAAAAACAACACCAATATTTGATTTTGATATAAAGTGAAAGTAAAGCTATAGAATATTCAATACATACTTAAAATCAAGAGATTTTCTGCAACTAATTCATTAGAATATGTTAATTATGGATCCCAGCTATATTACTAGCAACACAAGAAATAAACCAACATGTAAATTATTCCAGATATTTAGGATAGTGCTCCATTACACATTGGAGTAAAGGGTATAAAAATACAGCAATCGACGTCTTACCTTACATCAATTAGATATCACCATCATGAACTTGAGTGTAGTATGCCAATCACAGGATTCACTGACCTGTAATAAATAAAAAAGGAATTTTTAATAATAATGTATATGAAGTATCTACTACTAATAAATAAGAATACAATTATAGTTACCACAATTATTTAGTCATGTAAATTAAAATTATTAAAAGCATCTCGTTCTTGGACTAGAAAAGTGCCGGATGATGCTTTTTCATTTTCCTAATGTTGTAGTGTTACTTCCTACAATAAGTAGAAAAAGTATTGTTTTCATTCAAAATTCAATGCAAAGGTTGCACCTAAAGTTTTCACTTCTCAGATATTCCTTGCTGTTTGTTTGAATTTTTCAGTAGCTTTCTCAGATGGGAAATCGTTATTCTTTTTTCTATGTACTGGAGACTCAAAAATAATTGAATACCAAAGCCATTTGGTTTTTACTGACCGGGATTCACTCCCAATCCCATCATCTCAAATTCCTGATGATGCTGAGTAGGCAACGGTTCCCATACCCGGGACTTACAATCCACACCCATAAGTGGAATCAAACACGGGGACATTCCGTGAAGGGAACTAAAGCACAACGCCCTAGCTCACTACGTCACGACGCAGGACATTATATATGTACTTTTGATTCTTTTTATTATGGTCTACGTGATTTCATTATTATTTTTTCAGTTTTTACTGTGTTTAATTTGTTATCATTTGTCTCTATGGCAGAATAGAAAAGGACTACTGATACCTAATGGTAAGTTTAAGAGCACTTAAGGATATTATTGGTGTTATACTTATTATATCTTATGAAAGAGAATGAAAACATGAAATGCCAAATCAAAATTGTGTGTTCACTCTGGAAATCTGATATATCTGTGACTTTCTGCACCCACTTTTCCAAAAACTGGTCTTTTTAAAAAAGAACAGTTCTTCTATATTCGTAATTTATGTTAATCCACATAAATATTAATATAAATGTTTTTGTTACATATAGTGGGGGAAAGGTTCTTGTTTTGTTCTTGTTTAGTGACAACGTGACAGTTCCCATGTGGAAGATATCTTCAGGGAAACTAAGTCATAATTTCTTTGTAATATCCCATTAATTATAGGACCCAAATAATTTGTTTTAATACACTATTTAGGAAAAGGATACAGTGCAACTGTTCAAAAGCTACGTTCAGAAGTAGCACTGAAATTTTCTTGTTTTTAAAACATTTTTGGTCAATCTAAAGTGCAATTTTGAAATATAGATAAATCATTATATATCGTTTATATTCCACTTTTAACTGGAAAAAATGAACGAAGAAAATACCCTTCAATTCCAATTATTGGAATTATTCAACAGCTGCTTTCGTAGCAACAAACTGACTTTTTCCTAAAAATGAATTTAAATCCCATGGAAAAGAGTAAATAATGTGATTTTAAAAGATATGATTTAACAAATATTTCAGAGACTTTTAAAGGATAAAAACAGGCGGGGAAGATTTTGTATAACACTTTCACATTCAATTACACATGTGAGTGCGACTACGCTGGGTGTGTTTGTGCGTTATGTGTATGTGTGGGGGGGGGGGGTGAGGGCAAGTCTCCTATAATTGCTTAACACAGTAGATTAAACAAGTCGACATTTTGAAATCTTGCCTTATGTGATAGATTAGAAATTCTGTTTCCCTTGAATGCCTTCGGGTGGTCATTTTCTCCATTTGAGTAAAGTATAAGTAACTAAAACTGAAAAACAATAAATGGGAGTATCTCTGAAACGATTAATAACAGAAAAAAATCGTCAAGAAATGTGTACCGCAATACGTCCTATGTTTTCTATTCCCCACAATTTCCCAATTATGCAGAAGTGTCTCAGAGTGAAGAGGCCTTCAAGAGGTTAGTCTCAAAACGATAAACATTTCCATTTCATTTACAATGAATACATCTTAAATGTTTGGTATTCTATGAAAATCATTACAGAGAGAAGCTAAATTTTTGAAAATATTTTCCATGCAGGGGGTGGAAAAATGTTCATGGATTTTTAAAAACGTTTTGGTGTTCCTTTAGTGCTGATTGCACGTTCTTATAGCTCATGTTTCATTTGTTTCACGTTTCTCGTTTCTCCCGCGAGGGTACTTAGTTGTTATCTTGCCTTTCCTCCCGGATACCTGCGGGCAGGCGAGACTAGAAGAGCGGTGGCTCAACTTTCATGACACGCGGACGGTGAGTAATTCTGGTTTTGATCTTAAGATTTGAGATTTAGTACTTCGAAGTATGCCTTTTCTGATCGCCCAACTGCCTGGCTTGTGCTTCCGTTAAATATCAGGGGAGTAATTCCCTGAGGTACTAACTTATATTCGGAATAATTTAAGTTTTCAAATAGACTGGGGACAGTTTCTTGGTGTGACTGAAGTCGTGTAGGTATTGCATTTTAAATAAGGTGATTGCTAATCTGAAATGCCTGACAGGTGAGAGTTGTAACTGCTTATTTGCAATTAAAATATTAGCTTGACGTTCTGTATAGTTGGAGAAGGAGGTAGAGGGCAAACTTTTGTCGCAATTGTTCCATTTTATTTAAGTCCTCATCCCATTCCATAACTGTATCTAAGCCCCATGGTGCAGTTCACATTCTTGAAACTGTTTTGGAGCTTTCCACCTACACATACATCCAGAAACCCATTTCTAGCTTTTTTATTTAAGGAGTCTAAAATCTATAATATAGGTGTCGAATTTTTGGGAGACATACAATACTTTGTATCTACTTTATGTAAGAAAATAAGAGATAAGTCCTAATTATCACATTCAGTATTGCTCTAATTAGATTAGGTTTATGCAGCTGGTAAGTTATGTGTGTTATGGTTAATGAACTCTGAGAATAATAACAATTTATTTGAACATATCCTCTTTAGCGTATAGACCACATTCTATTGTGCTAAAGTGAACAAACACATTGTCGTTCAAGGGGTAACGAGCCACCAAACGACACTAAGGGGACACCAAAACAGCAACATGTGGTTGAGGCTTACCGAAACACCTGTTTTACGACATTTTCGTGTTCCGTGCTCATTGTAGGCAATACGAACTGAAATATACCTGGCAGCACAACTACCGTTGATGGTATTGTTGACAGTATATTTTTCAGCACCAGTGCGTTAGAATATATCAGATGAGTCAGGCTCGCCTTATTCGTTTACAAGGTAGGCCATCCATCAAACGGCACGTGAGCTTTAGTCCAATTTTAGGCTTACTAATGTGTATTCCTTCATGTTCTTAGAAAGAAGAATGCGCAAAATTTAAAAGAATGGTGGTTTAACTGCTCGCTAAAGTACACCTCAAAAACATACGACTCCTTCACTGAGAGCGAATTCCGGTTTCCAGGAGATTTTACTAACTTTTTATTAGAGTATACATGGCAAAGTAATTCAGTAAATGCCTCGGATAGATGAACCTATCATATGAGTACACTAACATCATCAGCTGAAAAGAAAATGGCGGATTCTTGTACTTAGAGCAGGGGTTGGCTGCCAAAAATTAGGAAACAATTAGAGACACGCCTTAGTCATCATGGACCCCGTACGGTCAAAACGGACATAATATTAAACTACTGTCTATTTACATTTTTGCTTAAAATACGTCTCCTGCAAATCAAATAACATGCATAAGGGCTTTTGCCATTTATGTTATAATATTAAAACACCCATCAAATGATTAAAACTGTCTTAAAATGCTAAATCAAGCACCAGAACTCGAAAGGTGGCAATGTATAGCGCCAGGCATACAAGTCGTACTACTGAACCCAACACGTGCTTAAAGGCAAGTCTCAAAATAGCCCAATGGAAATATCACGTCTCCTATGCTCTAACACCCAAAGACACAGGTTCAAGACTCAGCATTGTAAATACTATTTTATTTTCTTCAAAGCTTGGAAACCTAATTCACAATAATTTTATTATAAAGTTCCTGAGGGCGTGCATTACCCAAGAAGGTCATTAGTTCGAGCACTTGCTTTTCTAGAGGAGCCGTGTTCCAGGAATAAAAAAAGCATCATTCCAGCGTCACAAAACATACCGATTCGAAACATTTTTAATAGCACAATAATTCTATGTCTGCAAAATTATGTTTAACCTCCACATTAAACTATGATACTGTTATTTCCTTGTTTTCTCTGTTCAATGTGTATAAATGATCCTTATTTCAATTGCACCTACCAGTAGATGGGCTTAAACAACTACCTACTTGTATTTCATCAATAAAGAAACATCAAACAATGCCATAAAATATAAAATAAAAATTACAACAATATCCAGAATAATACTTGTAAATTGTGAGTATTACGTGGTAAAAATTAGTATACCCATGGAGGGGATTTGAATCACCTTCTCAGCAGACAGATATAGCAGTTTTGCACTCATTCTGAACTATCTACTAACATATAAGGCCAACATCCCGTTTAACATACATTATTCGCTTGTTATAGTGAACATTTGAAGACGTGCAAACTTCAGCTGTCTAGTTACGCATATATTACTGGCGATGCGATAACATCTATATTAGTAGAAATTAATTGTTCTTTCACACTGGCCGTGTGTAGGCTAAATTGTGGAAACTTAGTGTCAGACTGAAAAATTCAGTGCCATAGCCGGGATTTGAACCACGGATCTTCTGATCTCCGTCCAGCCGTTCTAACCATTGAGCCACTATGGCCAACGTGCCGATATGACATTAAATTCTCCAACTGACTTGTATTTTTTCCGGTAAACCACTTAGGAGTTCTCATAAACACAAGAGACAATTACCTTAATGGCGACTTACAACATGTAAGTACTTTAAGGAGTCAGTTGGAGAATTTAATTTCACAAAGGCATGTTGAGCATTGTGGCTCAATGGTTAGATCGGCTGGATGGAGTCCAGAAGATCCGTGGTTCAAATCCCGGCTATGGCATTGAATTTTTCAGTCTGACTCTACGTTTCCATCTATATTAGCATTAATTTCATCGAGTGTTTGAAGTCCATGTTAAATACGCGGGTAGAACCTAACTCAACTCAACTCAACTCGAGGCTGGCGGGCTGTTTGGAACAGCCCGAAGGGTGGTCAAATCGTGTACCTGCTCTGGGAAGAGCTTTACCACGTAGTGTCGGGATGTGGGTGTTGCAGAATGACGGGTGTAGATTAAGTGGGTGTAGTGAATGGAGGTAGCTTGTTGGTCCTCAGGGAATGATGAACCGGGTGCCACAGACAGCGTGCACCGCTGGTAGATTAGTTAATAAACTAGGAAGAAGATATGTATAAATTTTGAGTTTTCCAGAATAAATTTTGGATAGCTGAAATTTAGTTTAAGCAGTAATGGAGATCATGTGGTTACCGGTAATGACCGCAAGACGTGCGGGGTAACCGGTATCGCTTTAAGCGACGCTCACGAGGTACATAATCCTCAAGGGATCTGATTAGGGCGCTCTGGTGTTGAGGCAAACTCTCGAAGAATTTTGTCGCCCGGCGCCTAATTTCATCCTCCACATATCAGAGGGATGAAGCCTCGTGAAGTAGTCTCACGAGGAACCTTGTGCAAACAGAATAATCCGAAGACATTTATTCTGTGCATGTTGGAGCATAACTAGGTTTGAGCCTGCGGCCATACCCCAGACTTCGCTCGCATAGAGTATGACAGGGAGGACCAGAGTCATAAAGAGGCGCAACTTTAAGGAAACAGACATCGCAGACCTAAGCACAGGGTAGAATCTAGTAATGGGGTCAATGTTTTCATGTTGGAGTATAAATGGGGATTGCATAAAACTCGAAAGTAAGGAGAAGCTGACTGACCCGGTATATGCACCAGCACCTCCCAACAATTTAATTGACAGAGCTTCACTAAAGTTGGACCAGAACATTTACATGAAAGAGCTATATTTTTCACTGGGAATTTATCAAGTAACTAGTGTCTAAACATCCCTACACTGTCCATACGTTACCTTTGATAGGACCTCAAGTATCATATTGGGGAAGTAAGTGCAGTGATTACAATCAACAGGCTAATGAATGCATTTAGGGCTATAGCTGAATGGTGGATGCTATGCTATGAAATGTGTAGAGGCCATGTTGAACTATTATGAATTTTGTATGTATCTACCAACAAGATAATCCGATATCGATTTCTTGTCCACAGGTCCATTAATTATGCAAAATGGGTTGAAGGTTTATAGCCGCCCTGTAACTACAGGGCAATAACTACAAGTTATGACTTGTTGGCCATTTCCAGCCTAATGATGTCAACTGAAAGTGTTGTGAACGTCTAGTAAAACATTGATGTTTGGAAGAGTTAATTTTCAATGTTTCTTTGTGTTTATTGGTACATAGAATAATTATGTACCAATTTAAAATAAAAGAACATCAGACTTCTCTCGTTCTTACAAATCTTTTTGGATACTTAATATAAATGTTCCTCATTAAATTCTTATTTAAACATGATGGAATGTATTGATTGCTTTCTTATTTACGTGTACAATTTATTTTACGTGATGCACCGCGTCCTTTACTATAGATAAAGTTTCACAACGGGGATTACAAAGCAAGTAAGCTCTAGCAATGGCATTTTCATTCAGTTATTAAATGTAAAACTTTGAAACTTTCATGCTTGATAAAGCTGCAAACAGATTTTCAACATTACTGCCCTAATTTCTTCTCCTCTAGCAGCATTATTCGACTGGTAAAATTAGTTTTATGCCCACATAATTTTAAATGATTAACAATTCACGGATGTAGCATGGATGTAGTAGGTCAGAGGAAGACAGCTTCGAGAGCTGTGACTTCAGCCGGGAGTGTGGCCTGCAGTGCAAGTGACGTCAGACAAGAGAAGTTCGCTCGCTCGCTCGTGCTGGCTGACTGTATACAGCCAGAAGGTTTCTGCTGTGTGCCCTCCCGTTAAGGGTTTTACCGCAAGTAAGATTTAGATTTGAAATTTGTAGGATGAAGGTGGTGTGGGTTTTGAGGTTGAGATTAATTTAGTGGTTACAGGAAGTAGCTTCGCGTTGAAGGGGAGGATGCAGTACTTTGCACCCAAATTTTTATTTTTTGTTTAATTTTTAGTTGGGGAAAAAATTAGATGCCAAACAGCTTAAAAGAATTATGAGGAGCTCAGTTTTAGCTACTGATAGGATTAGCTCCTGGGTTATCTAGGGTGCCCGCATGCATTACGGGGGACCCGGTGCAGTCTAAATCGGCGTCTAGTGGGGTCATAATCTCCCATTGATTTAACAAGGGCGCTTCTGTGACATGGTAAGCTTGCGTATAATTTTGAAGCCCGGCGCCTAATTTCATCCTCCACGTATGGAAGACCCGATGCTTCGTGGAGCAACCTGGTAGGGAAGTAACGTCCCACAGAATAGATAGATGTGAGTCCTCTATTCTGTTCACGTTGAAGCCATGCTATCCAGCTGTCTGCGGCCATGCCCCAGATCTCGCAGGCATATAGCATCACCGGGATTACCAGCGCTCGGAAGAGATACAACTTCATGCCAACTGGCATCGAGGTCGACCCCAAAATTGGGTACAGGGAGAGTTACATGGATAAGGTATTTTCCGGGGTTTTCCCTTATCCTAAAAGACAAATGTCAAGTAAGTCTAAGCTTCATGGACCCTGCGCCCATTTGAGCATCATTTCACCCATTCCATTCATCATCCGGTATGGCTTAAAACAATTAAAGGACATAAATTACAACATATATATGGGTCATTTAAAAATTAGTGAAAACATTTGAATAAACAAAAAATAAAACTTTTTTGGAGCAGTGCCATTAGCTCCCATTGCTTAGAAGTATTCTCTCTTCCAAAATGAGGAACTCGCCTACACACATCATGGAGTCGACGGATGCCATCCACAGTGCTTTGTTGTCCTAAAATTCGAACAAATTGCTCTACTGCCGCTATAATTACCTGTGTGGTTCTAAAGTGAGGTGGTAATTTCATTTTAGCAAAAAGGTTGAAATCACATGGGTGAGTATGGAGGATACTTCAGAACCTCCCATTTCCATCTGCGAAGTGTGAGGGAGCACCATCATGTAACACAATGGGATGAGAATTCAGGAGATTTGCTTTTTACGCCACACACCTGGTCGTAAATGGTATTCCATAAAGTGGCTGTAATATTCACCATTCACACGATTTCCTTGAGAAACCAAACGAGTGATAACAACACAGTCAAAATCATAAGCAACAATGAACACCACTTTAAGTGGATCCTGTTCATGTCGATGCATTTTTGGCCATGGCGAATCAATGTGCCACCACTCATTTGATTATCTCTTTAATTTTGGTTGGTAGCATTGAACCCGGGTTTCATCTAATGTTGTGGTACGTCAAGAAAATGCTCTCCTTCACGTTCATTACGTTCTAAGTGTAACCTTGCTGTTTCCATTCTCTGCCACATTGTTTCTTCTATAAGATTGTGTGAAACTACCAAGCGCAAATTTTCCTCATCTTTAACTTCTTCTTATATAGTAAGAAGCAATGTGGAGAAAAAGGGTTTGGGAGGAAAAATAGGAGAAAAGTAGAGAAGAAGAAAGTAGCTATAAAAATGTTAAAGGGAAAGGAGGAAAGGAAGGTAACAGGTATTGGTGAGTTCTTGCAGAAAGTAAAAGAAAAATAGGCCAGAAATATAAAGGATATGAGAAAGGAAGATGAGGGGGAAGAATGGCGCTAATTAAGTAACATGGAGGCATGAAGGTTAAAAGCTACCTGGCAGAGCAGAAGACCAGGGTGTCATGTAAGCCTAGGTAGCAACAAGGTAAAGACAATAATCTAAACTTGTTAAGTTTGTGGAGAATCGTACCAGGAGAAACTCCAACTTCCATTGCTAGTTCAATGCAAATCCAACAAAGCAGTGCTCTAACAGCATTCAGATGCACATCATCACTTGCTGATAGCGGTCTGCTAACTCTAGGTTTTCATGAAGGTCTTCTCTTCCTCTACGAAATATATTCGCTCAACTAGCCAGGGTAGATATGGTAAAGTCTGTCTACCACAAGCTTCCAATAATTCTGTATGGCATTGTCGAGCACTGATACCTCTTGCAATCTGAATTTTAATGAAAAATCGTTCTTAGTATTTATTAAACATATTTAGAGCATTAAAGATAACAGCCTACAATTAAACTTATTAAAATATCTTATTGAATAACATTATAGTCTTCAAACTCTGAACTAACAAATATAGGATTAATTTTCATTGTTATTAGCTAACATGATTTATCGCTGATAACACCAAATGCAGGCACTGTTACCACTAGTTTTGAATGACCCATGTGTACAGCGGATTTAGGAAGGTAGCGCTAGAAACACTGTATTTATTATCTCCCTCTTATATGGGTTACCTAACAGAGATATACTTTTATGTAAAAATCATAAATGTATTTAATGTTGAGTGAAATCGAAAATGTACACCAAAATTACATGTCTTGTTAAGGCAAGGTTACACTGAAAATTTACCGAAAATGTTGAAAATCATGGAATTTTCATTTTTGTAACTTTTGGTAGCTTAGGGTCTGTAGTAATAGATGGCAAGTTATTTTTATCATTTTCACCATTTTAGGCCATCACGTGACAATTTAAAACGACCCTTAACAATCTTTGTCCTGCGCCGTGGCGTAGCGGGCTAAGGTAGCATGCCTTGGTCCCTGGTCATGGAAAGCGGCCCGGGGGATTTTAGGTCCTGGGTATAGGACCGGTGCCCACTCAGCATCGTGAGGAAAATGAGGAGCTTACGCTAGGTAAGCGGCCCTGGTCACGGAAACCAACATTCCGGCTGGGGGATGATGATATACTGACCACATCTCTTCCCCATATCGGTTGGATGATTGTCCACCTCTGCCGTGTGTAAGTGGGCGTGAGGCCGGCAGTCGAGTTGCTAGGCCTTGGCCCTCTAAGAGCTGTCGCGCCATTGGGAGGGGGGTTAAGAATCTTTTAAAGTCACAATCATTACTTTAAAATTGATTTTCTACGGAAATAAAGAACAATTTAGAATTTCTGCAAATTGGAATTTTAATTCTACCAACCCACAAAGTCACAATATTTTAGAACATATTCTGCAAGAATAATCCAAAAAATAAGATTGTGGGACTTTTAAAATTGCTCTGTGCTAGCCGAAAACAAAAATTCAACTTAAAAAGTCAAATACCTTGACACGTAGAACATTTTATACAGCGAGTAAGTTTTAAGATTATTTCATAAAAATTTATTAATAATTAATTAACTATTTGGTGTAGCAATATGAGATTTTGCATGCAAGTTTAAAATGATACTCTAACATGTGGCTAAATTTTCACAATAATACCTTTATTATTATAGAATTTGGAATTTTCAGTGTAGCCTTGCTTTAGCGTAATAACATAGAAGTTCTATAGTAATATGTGTATTGGATGTGAGCTCTCTGGCATACACATTTGTAAGGTTATGTCTAGACTTGTTTGAGTAAAACACATTTAAGCAGATTAAATGCCTTAGTAATTCGATTTATGTAAACAGAAATATGAAATTAAACAGTGCTCAGTGTATACCTAATGCTATGTACATTTCAACGGATAATGCAATTGTGGTCATTGTGATCGCATAGGGTAACTTTTTGACACTCTGTGGAACCGGGCTCAAATTCCGCTCGGAGCAAGCTTTCAAGCTGACTCTTATAAATGGTGGGTCACCTTAGTGCTTTAGGTCCCCAAGCTCATTTCCGTACTCATTTCACGTGTTCATTCATCATCAAAGACGACTTCTCTCTTAAGCAAACAGAAATATGGTAATGTATTTCCTAGGGAACGTAATGTTAAGCATCATGCGAATGCATTTGTTAGTGAACGTAATGTTAAGAGGTATATATCGAACGTATTTTGCTGTGGTAAGCAGTAATATTTACTAACACTAATTGAATTCTCATGGAATGGCCTCCGAAGTGAATTTTATTAAGAACACTTTCGGATAACAACTAAAGCGTAAGAGAGAAAAAACCTTGAAACAGGAACTTTTGGACGTACAAGTTAATTGTTCAACTAAGTGTTTGTAATAAACTATCATCAGTATTTAATTAAATGTGTTAAATAATGATTATATATATTTGAGAACTGTGAAAGGTATCTTTTGGTCACCTTTGTGAAATTGAAAATGTAAATTTCTGTGTAACCTGTTATATCGTGGACCTGGGCAGATACATGTCACAAAGATCTTGCACTCTGACGAGCGTCGTCTAGGAAAGGACGGAAGTAAGACAATGGAGTGGTATTTCAAGTATATAGGGTGCCGTTAGACTAATTAGTTCTTTCAGCATGCACCTCGTCAGTTCCAGTTCGATACCATAGCAACATTATTGTAGGCAGTCAACGCCGGCTGAGGGTGCAAACATCTGAAGGTACCTGTGTTCCACATGAGAGTACATGAACGATTAAATTAAAGTTTTCAGAATATATCAGGTGTTCAGTTGTTGTTGTCTGTTTATTTTATTTTTTTTTTTTGGTAATTTACGTCCTCCAATGTTAAGTCATGTCGGACGATGAATGGAATGGGTGAAATGATGCTCAAATGAGCCCGGGTTCCATAGAGCTTAGAGTAACCCGACATACGTCTTTCAGGATAAGGGAAAAGCCCGGAAAAAACCTTATCCAGGTAACTCACCCTGACCGAGATTCGAACTCGGGACCTCTTGGACGTGAGGCAGACATGCTACCATCTACGCTACCGAGGCGGACGTCTGGATCCTCCCCTACGAGTCCATGCATAGACGCAGTTTACAGCAGACAGAGGCAATGGCAAAGCATTCGGCAGACCAGCGACGGCGGAGACCTAGGAAGGAATGCCGACTTCGAGCCCAGGAACCTAAGCAGCGGAAGGCATAATGGACAACGCTAATTCCGCAACTCAGTACCTAAAATATAAGTTTGCGTTAAATTAGTCATTGTTAATGAGAAAAATCGTTTAGCTCTGTTAGCTTTAAAATATTTCTTACATATGGTAATTAGTAAAGGCCAGAGGGATGTGCGCTGGCATGCGATACAAGTTAGCTGGACGCTGAATATGAATGATGTTAGTTGTACAGCACGACCATCACATGTGCAAACGTCGAAAACAAGGTAACGTAGTACTCTGTGATTGCCTTGGAAGTGTATACAGACGCAAGTTCGAGGTGTACTGTAACACAACTGTTTTGTTTCTTCTGCCACTAAGGCGGTTGTCATGGTCAGGCTCTACCTACCTGTAGTTGTTCACTTGCACGAGGGATAACAGCAGAGTCCATGCACAGTATAGGTATGGAAAAAAGGCACACGCCTCCAACCTTAGTAACTAGCAATATATTCTACCCAAATGTTTCATATGGAAGTTTCATTGGAAAATTGCTAACATGTTCTAGCTTTCTGAATCCAAAGGAGGAGCGTTTATAGGTAATGGCCAATGAGTGAGTGTGTGTGTGTGTGTGTGTGTGTGTGTGTGTGTGTGTGCTCGTCTATATATATTCACATGCCTTTCTCTACTCATACGAACTTTTCTTGGAAATGCTTATTCTTCTATGTAACTCATGTGACATGAACTTATAAAAATATTTTTCCTTTTACGTACAATGGAAACAGGAAAGTACAGCGAATGTCAACTTTTAAGAGCTGCTTCAAATGTAGTGTTTCTAGAATTCCTTGCTCTAAAAAACCAGGACTAGGGAGAATAGGGTGGGGTAGAAATGAACGAGTTCCACTTGAGAAAACCAAACACTGGAAACACTAATCTCACAGTAAGGAATATCTGAGAAATGATTAATTTGACAGAAATAAAGACATGCTGTAAGGACATCTGCAGTTTTGCAGTAAACCTTTTTCTATTCATCACGGTTACAGGTTAATCAAAAGTAGTAAGAATGAAGCCTACTTTAGACTCTATTTCCAGAAAATTCAAGATATAATAATTTATTATAATATGTAAGTTATTGTAATATACAGTTTACTATAATATATTTAATAATATATACTTAATTTATTATAAATATATAATTTAAATCTCAAACACATGGTGATTTGATCAAAATTGTTCAATCATATTTTGGCAAACTCAACATTTTCGAAGATGTGTCAATGAATACATTACTCTGAGGTTAGATTTATTTATTTATTTTTATTTTT
Organism: Mantis religiosa; assembly: GCA_030765055.1. NCBI lineage: Eukaryota > Metazoa > Arthropoda > Insecta > Mantodea > Mantidae > Mantis > Mantis religiosa. The sequence goes on from CM060953.1 coordinate 174,595,631, forward strand.
TATAGAAAATCCTTCTATTGAATCCTTGAAAAACACTGAGTATATTGTTCAGTTATGCTGTCGACAAACACGACTTTTTTCTCTTCTCTCCCAAAAGAGTATGTCTTTTGGATTCTGCAGTGAAACCTCGATATGGAATTTTTGGGTGCATGGTGTTCCACCTCTACATCTTCTTCTATATGTATTAGTGAATGTAAAGTTTTCAGTACATTTTTTTTAGGTGTACCATATCCGAGTTTTCAGTATTTGCACTTTCTTCGAGTTGTAAGTAGCTGCTTTGTTTCGTCATGGCCAGTGGTAATTTTAAATGTCACATAATGACCCACTTTTTAAATAAGTGACTATCAATTGTCCTCCTAACGAAATATCTAAATTGTAGTGAAAGTTAATCTATAATAACGAAAAGTTAATAAGGATATGTGAGTAGAGACGTTTTGTTTTCCCGCCGGTATCTCTTGAAGAGTTCGCTAATAGGACTAATATGAGATCCCAGGATGCAATGTGGTCTTGTTACCGTTATCGGTTTCCCTGGGCAATGCTGGCCTGTAACGAGCTGCTGGACATAGCTCAAGAGTTGTCATAGAAACTATCTGAGGTCATTCGAGGCCGCGCGAGCGAACGGGCGAGGGTCCGGGAGATAAATAGCCGGGGAGAGTCGACCGGCCTATACACTTCGTGCGACAGTAATGGTACCTTATTATTGCCATTTTGGCATAGCTTTAGGGCGGGAGGGTTTTGTTCCCTCTCCTTTGTGTCTTTTCTCCCACCAGTCCAACTTCAGCTGTGAAAAGCAAACGGTTAACGAACATTCATACGGCCCACCCAGAACAATTTATTAGACTGTAGTATCACTATCCACTACCCATTAGCGTTTCTAAAGTATACAGCATATATTAAATCATTTATACGAAAAGATATTTTAATATTAATCTTGTCTTACTTGAAAGCTACCCCCAGTAGCGGCCATATTTCAGTGTACAGCTGAAACTTGCTAAACATTTTCTAAAAGTTCCAAATTTAGATTCTATATCAAAAATGCTTTGAATCTTAAGCTTCAATTACAAACCATGAATGTGATTATCAAAGTCGTTTAGGAGCCCAAAAGGAAGGCTCTTAGTAGCTGAAATTATATTCAGTATATTTACTCAACGTTTTCTTCCAAATCTATTCATTAAAATTCTCCATATGTTGTAGTTTATAATCGATGTTTTTAAACATTTCAAGATGGACTCAGAGTATGAAGTGATAAATCTTTTAGAGATATTAAACTTTCAAACTGTTTAAGATGTTATATAATTAATTCGTCCAGTAGGAATATACTTTAATTTTTTCTGAAGAAAAAAAAAAGAACAAAAAAGAAACCATTAAAAAACGAATAAATTTTAAAACCATTTTTGTATAATTTTATTGAAGGAATATATAGTATCTGTACTTTTTTCAAGGAAAAAAAAAACAATTACTTTATTCTTTGGAGCCTCTAATTATCTATTTCCCAAAATAAACATTTTCTTAAGGATAATGAAGATGTCGACATGCCATTTAATACAATTATAATTGTGATGTAACAACAAGTAAAAGGAGTTTTGAAATCAGTTAGAGAGAAAGCTACAAGGTTGGCATGTTTTACCGATGAGTATCTCAAAGATATATGAAAGTTCACAAAATTTATGAAAACATGTTTTAAAATTTGATTATAATTAAATATTTAAATTGTAATACTTTTGCTCTGCACCGGTCGCATTTAAACTTTGAATTAGCTAGCCGTTGACGTGCAGAAGCGTGGTTATGAACAGAACGACCAAATTTAGACCTTGTTTTCGTGCAAAAATATTTGAGCATTTTCATACTCAGAATGTGAAACACGATACTATTCATTTATTAATTTGCTTCTAATTATTTGTAATAACTCTCAGCAGTACATTAAAGAAATGAACAATCGCCTTTTTAAAAATTGACCCTAAAAATTTGAGGAGCAAGTTGTTACATTTTGACAAATAAATTATTTCAGATTGTGAAAGGGTGATCATTTCTCCACTATCATCAGAGTTTAATATAAAATATGTGATAAAATAGATCATTAGACTCATTTACTGAAAACTGTGTGTAAATATTTAAAAAAAACGTATAGCATCCAGCATTTTTATTTGAACAATTAGAATATGCCATAAAAAGTAATATTATAACAAACTCCAATATGCAATTTTGGAACATCACAAAACCACTACTGCTATTGAGATACATTCCAACAATAAGTGCAACTGGAATACTTGATAGTTACATTTTAGTTTCTCTATCAGTATTTAGAAGAACTAATATGCTCCATCTAAACATTCGATAAGAACATTTCATTAGATTCATGCGTTTAGAGATTTTCTGGAACCAAATGTAGCACATTTAGAAAATGTTTTGTATATGTGGATGTCTGAACAGTATGACTTAAAAAGAAATTTACTGCTTGCTATATTCCCAGAAGGTTAAATTATCCTGCCGGAAAATGTTTGTTCATTTTTATCTTTTCAAAAATTTGTAATGGGAAAGAAGGTTGAGTTATGCTATTACAAACAATCTTAGTTAGTATTTTATTTTTATTAGTAATGCACACGCAAGGAATGACAACGACCTATTTTAAGTGAAAGTAAATTCAATTGAAAGTTTATGTTAAAGCCATAACAAGGAATAGTTCAGAAATGGCTAAAGATACCCAAATGTTATATTCGAGTAAATCATGCGCCTTTTGTGTTAATCTCTGGAATCGGTCTCACGATTTATAGTCTACAGAAACTTGTAAAGGAAAGAAACTTGTCTGAAGGAAAAATACGAAGAATAAGTAGTTGTTTTGTTTTTCTTGAGATCACGTTAAACGGATATCATTGTAAACCAAATGTATAGAGCTATTTTGAGTAAAATAAAAGATTGAGGTTAGGAAAAACACACAAGGGAGAAAATTTGGCTCCATTTCGATTTTGACTGTTAACACACAAGAATGTTTAGACATACTGCACTCACATGACTTTTTCTACTATTTTAAAACTGTTTTTAAAGTGCCTCATCTACTCTATATTAATCAAGATGAATGTTAACTTAATGCTAATTGTCTAGCAGGTACAAGAATAATATAGGAATGTAGAAGGTTTTAAGTGATAGTCAATTGTTTAAGAGCTGACCGCTATGCGATACCTCTGAAATTTCATCCTTTTTACTGGCCAAGACAAATAGAAATGTATAACGGCTTTCCATTAGGATAAAAGTATAAATACTTGAAAATTAAGACAAATGAACAAATGACGACGAGTATCTCAGAAATAGTTCACTCCATAAACAAAGATTAGACAAAAAATTATGTATATCAGAGATATCTACATGATTCATGCAGAAAGATTTTCTCTATTTCTTACGGTTTTCGAGCTATGCAAGTAGGCCTCGGTAGCGTAGATGGACGAGTGTCTGCCTCACGTTCAAGAGGTCCCGAGATCGAATCTCAGTTAGGGCGAGTTATCTGGATAGGGTTTCTTTCCAAGGATTCCGTATATCCTGACAGACGAATGTAGGGCAACTCTAAGCTCCATGAACTCCGGACGCACTTGAGCATCATTTCACCCATTTCATCATTTCATTCATCGTCCGATATGACAGCGTTGAAGGTTGTAAATAAAAAAAATCAAGAATTTAAAAACTTCTAGGGGCACTTCCAGAAAGTTTAAGATAGAAATTCCACATACTAGCTTTTTGATTCTATTATAATTCAATT